>JARHVA010004833.1:772500-1092500 GCA_037957365.1 Torreya grandis
AAAGGGAAAACAACATTGATGAGTGAGAAGTAATAATCCAACCTCACTCAGCAATGAAAAAAGGGTATGGACTCAAGTGTCTATAATATCAAGATAGTAAAACAAATGATAAATGATAAAAGGAAAGTAAAACAAGTCTATAAGTATAAAATCATGGTGAAAATTAAATAAGTAGTCCATAGTTTCCCAAATATTTTATTTCACTCTAAGGATAGATAAAACTAAAACAAATTAGTGCTAGCATGTTTTTAAGAGATGAAGAATAATGAATTTAAATAATAAGGTAAAATATATTTAAAATAATAATTTGACTATAAAGGGGGAAAATGAAATGGGTGGAGATTAAAATAAAGTAAAAACTAAGGTAGAGGAACTCTTTATCAAAGTCAAGACACTCAAATTAGGTTTTTCAAAACAAGAGTACTTTCAATCTTAAAGACTCTAAAGAACTTATCTTATCCAAAAAATTATTAGGTCAACGAATAAAGTATATATATCATCCCATGAAGGTTGTATGCATGAAAATTAAAATAGACCTACCTTCCCACAATGTGTTCCCCATTCCTTGGGACACCTTACACCATTTATCTAATATAAAGATTGCTTACTTATGTGAGAAAGTAGGTAGAACCATATAGTTTTTTGAATTTCCTTATTCCAATCTACTGGCCTACCACACCCCAAAGGACCTCATCTCTATGTGAGACCAACTATGGAATTTGAGCTTTAATTAGAGATAGGAAATGTGCTTCAAATCATGTCTTTTAGTGTGATGTTGACTTTTGAGATTTGTATGTTGCCTTTTATATAGCATTTTATTTTGTTTCAAATTATTTGGATTTTAACTTTCTTAATGGAATTTTCTATTCCTCCTCCATACAAATTTATAAAACCAAACATGAGTGCTAAAGATGAATTTTATTTGAATACTTGGGACAAGGTTGCTAAGAGAGAGAACTTCAAAGAGCATGGGGTCTAAGATTCTCATAAATCTAGGTAAAATAAAAGTGTTATCTTGACTTTGACCTTTTTTTATCCAATGTTGAGTGAAATAAAGGGGAAATCAATAGGAATGACATATAAAAATTTAAATTACTTCAAATTGTAAAAAAAATTGATAAAGGGCAAAGAAGGGATATAATGATAGCTAGGTGTGATTCCTTATCATAAGAATGAGGTAAATGGAGGAAAACTTGATAACATAATTTTTTGTGAAAATTTCATCTAAAAAAAGAATAAAAAGCTAAAGTTGAGTTAAAAGATTAAGAATGTGAAAAGATGGTAATTTTATGAAGAGGGTCAGGGCCTATCCATAGTCTTACACTACAACTTCATAAAAGTGAAACCCAAGTGGTACCAATAATCAAGTGAAAGATAAAGTGATGTAACCAAAAAGGATAGTAGTTTTTTAAGGAATGTTCAATCCTATCCACGGTCATATGAAGCAACTCACAAAATAAAAACCCAAGGGGTGCCAAAAAGAAAACAAAAAAACATAAGGGATAAAAATAAGTAAAAGATGGTAATTTTGTGAGGAATGTTAGGTCCTATATGTGGTCTTACAAATCAAATAAAAAAATAAAAACTAAGGGGTGTCAAAAAAAATGAAAGAAAATAAAGAATACTATGGTACATCAAGAAACTAAAAGACCAAAAGGGAGGACTAAAGCTTTATGAAAGGAAGGAACTTGTTTCAGAGGGAAATACTTATGTAAGTAACCTTCAAAAAAATTTAGATATTTGTACATAAAAAACATGAAAATAAGGAAATGTTTAGGCAAAGAAAATTTTAAGGAATTATGCATTGGTGGGCTCTATGAAAATACGGCCTTCATTAGTTTGAAGATAGTAGGTTCTTGGACCAAGGATATCTTTGACTAAATATGGGCCCCACCATTTTTGTGCATATTTACCTTATTTATCATGGTTGTAGTCTAATTTAAGGACAAGATCACCAACATTAAATGTATGGACTTTAACATGTTTGTTATGTTGTCTAGCAATGTGAGCCTTGTATTCGCAGTTATGTTGTAAGGCAGAAAGATGACATTCATCAATTATATCAAGTGTAATAAGACAAGCTTCACATAATTATTCATCAAATAATAATACCATGAAGAGAAATATGAAGAGAGAGAATCTCAAATTCTAAAGGAAGAACTGACTCAACCATAGACTCACAAAAATGGCATTGTCCTAGTGGCAATACGTATTCTAGTTTGATAGGCCCAAATTGTAGGGTAAAGATGAAGATGCAAATCCATGTGGGTTTCATGGATTATCTTTTAGATAATTTTGTTAGTGGCCTCAGATTTACCATTACATTATGGATGATAAGGTATGAAAAATTTGTGATTGATCTTGAATTTGTTACAAAGTTGTTTAAAATGTTTGTTTTTGAAGTTACTACCATTATATAAAATTATGGTATGGAGAAAACCAAAGTAAAATAAAAATTATTAAGAATAAATTTGTAAATGTTAGGACTGGTGACATTAACAAGGGAAATTGCATCTACCCACTTGGTAAAATATTTAGTAGAAGTAATGATAAAGACATGCCCATCTTTGAAGTGGGGAAGTTTGCCAATGAGATTGAATCCCCATGTGTAAAATGGCAAAGGTGATTTCATAGTTTCAATTTTTGTTGGAGGTAAATGGATTAGATCATTGTGAAGCTAAAAAGGATTACACTTTTTAGCATATTCATTTGCATCTTTTTCAAGACTAGGCCAAAATTAACCCATACATAGGCATTTATAAGTTGTAGCATATCCGATATAGTGTCCATTGAAAATTCCCTCATGTTCTTATTCAAGAAGAGGAGGGACCTCATCTTGCATAACACAAAAGAGAAAGGTACCTTTAGCATTATGATAATAAAGGATGTTATGTCTGAATACATACTTGAAAGCTTATGTAAGAATATGTGTCTTTTCACAAGAGTCTATATTAGGAGGATAAGTTTGATGTTCCAAGAATTAAATAATGTCTTTATACCATAGACTTTATGAAATAGTAATAGCCTTGATGTGATAGATAAGTGAATCCAATGGTTGAGTTGAAGATGGATGTTTTCTTATTTGTATAATAAAAGTAGGATAAAAAAGAACATGATGTGGATGAAAGAGAGAGGCTAAAGAGGCAAGAGAATCAACAATTGAATTTTGATCTCTAAGAATAGGCTTAATAGTGAAAGAGATGAAATCCTTAGTAAGAGTGGTTTTAATTAGATGATATGTAATGAGGTTCTCACTTTTACATTGATAATCCCACTGACTTGATAGCAAATAAGCTAAGAGTCACCTAAAGCATGAAGGTATTGAATGTCTAAATCAAGAGTAGCTCACATGACTAAAATGAGAGCTTCATATGTTTCCATATTATTGGTGACATCAAAGGTGAATAAAAAATCTAAAGGAATGATCTTTCCAAGAGGACTTATGAGAATGCAACCTTCCCCATCTCCTTGAAGTAATTTAGCACCATCAAAGTGAAGGTTCCAAGTATCCTCATGCAAGTTGACATTAATTTTAGAAAGCTCCTCTATAACAACTTTTTATTTAGTAGTACCATAGGGAGTAGTGGATTCATCAAGATTGTTGGCTTCAAGATTGGTGGTAAAGCTATAAAAATAATCTTTGAGATAAATAACTTTATTAATACCTTTGATATAAATTATATTGTCATTTGTAATATTATCTTGAAGAGAAGAAGTGGCTGGTATGGGAGCTATGAAAAGTTGATCAGCTATGATTTTCTCTTTGATATATTTTTGAGTGATGATGCAGAGATGAAATTCCATAAAGAGGACATCCATTTACCAATTCTATCTCTAGGAAGAAATGCTTTGGAGAAGAAATGATGAAGGGGGTAAAAATGAACAATGACATAAGTATTTTGGTAAAGTATATAATGGTGAATCTTTTTAGCTGTGAAATAGATAGCGAGGCAATCACACTTAATTTCGGTATAACATGTTTCATAATCTATGAGGTATCGATTAATGTATTAGATAGCATACTCTCTTCCCATATCATATTATTGGGTAAGAATTTCCCCAAATAAAATAGGTGTGGAAGAAGTATATAAAATTAAAGTTTTATCATTGGAAGGAGGATGAAGTGTAGATGCATGAAGCAATGACTTTTTCATATTATCAAATGCTTTTTGACATGGATCCATCCATTATAAAGTAATACATTTCTTGAGAAGGGAATTAATGGAGTGAATTTGATATGCCATTTTAGGGACAAATCATCTAATTTCCCCAAGTTTGCCTAAATAAGTATGAATGTCAAGAATAGAATGAGGAATGGGTATGTTGATGATAACACTAATTTTGGCAAGCTCAACATCAATGCCATGGAGAGAGACTAAGAATCCTAATAATTTTACAAATGTGACTCTAAACAAACATTTTTAATAATTAATCCTAACCTTATATTTAAGGAGATGGTTAAAGATGATAGCGAGATTAGAAAGATGATTCTTATGATGTTTATATTTATCAATTAGATTATCCACATAGGTTTCAACAAATTTTTGAATGAGATCGTGAAATATGTGAGTCATAATTTATTGGTAAGTATATATGGTATTTTTTAGGCCAAAGGGAATTTTGACATAGTAATAGGTGCCCCATTCCATGGTGAAAGTTGTCTTATGTTGGTCCTCAAGGGAAATATGAATTTGATTATATCTTGAGAATCCATCCATAAGAGATAACATTTCATAACCAACCATGGAATCAACAATGGCATCTATTGAAGGTAAATGTAATTTCTACTTGGGAAAATAATGATTAATATTATGTAAATCAATATAAATGTGAATGACCATAGTGACCTTCTTTTAAAAGGAAACAATGTTAGAAACTTATTCAAAATAATCTATTGGTTTGATATATTTAGCATCAAGTAATTTGATGATTTCCTTATGACATAAAGTGGAAACTTCAGGTGGAATTTTCATTTATTTTTGATGCACATGATTGGCTTTAGGATAATTAATTATGTTATGTACCACAATGCTAAGGTTAATGATAGGCATGTCCTCGTAGGACCAAGCAAAAGCCTCATGATATTTGTCAAAAAATAAGATAAAATTATCCTATTCAGTAGGTGAGAGTTCTTGAGAAAATATAATCGGTCAAGGACAAAATGGGGTACCATATTCGATGTGAGTGGTTTTTTCAATAAGCATGGAATTTTCATCTTGAAAATGGTATGGTACATTGTGTAAGGCAGAAATTAGATTTGTTTTAAGATCAACGCTAGCAACGTAGTTGTTGAAGCAAAGAGTTTTAGACGTAAAATTTCCTAGTTTATGATGCTACCAAAGAAGTTGAAGTTCTTAGGCATAAAGTAACTCAAGAATAGATTTGTCACTAGGAAAGGTAGGAAGATGACCATAATACTTGACATCTAATTCAAGATCTAGAATTTGATTGACATGGTGATCATATGCAAAATTTATTTCATGAACATCGGTTGCCTTGGCATCTAGTGTAATTTTAGGAGTAGAAGAAGTAGATGGATCAGAAAGAGTTGGAATATTAGTGGGTTTAATGATAAGAGAAATATTAGAGGTAATGATTGGATTAATAGGTGGTAAAGGAGATGTAGAAATTTTCAAACATTCAAAAAAGAATAATTTTATCTACCACCCAAGGAGTATCGATAAGAAGAAGATTGGTAGGAGGCACATGATGCCCAAAATCTAAGGTATGATCCATAGACATGGTATGAACATCCTGATTAAAAGCATGAATTTGAGCTAAGGCTTTTTGGTAATGTGGGACATCCAAATCTCTAGATTAAAATTGGGCCATTATATAGTTATCATCGTATGTTGGAGAAATTGTACATGATTGAGAATTAAAGGGAGTTTTAGAGGGTGAAATACATATATTACTGAATGTATGAGGAGACATGATGAGAGTATCTTAAAATAATTTGGCCACTCAAAAATCATTGCAAGTGAAGGCATATTCAAGTAAAGAAGGCTATTTAGCATTGCATGGAGGGGGAAAATTGGTAATCTCGTCAATAAGAGGAATGATATGATCCCTGGGTAATAGATAAGGAGGAAGCCATTTCAAAATTTAGGGAGGTAATTTGGTATTATTATAATTATGTTGCAAATCATTTGGCTCATCATCATCATCATCATCATCAGAATATATAAGAGTAAACTGTAAATTAAGATTCATGTTAATGAAATCGAGTAAAGGAGAACTATTGATTTTAGGAATGGCAGGGTTGTAATATTTTGATTTAAGATTGGGAAGTTGAATGCTCCATGGGTTGGGATCAACTGCATGCTTATACCATTTTCCATTATGTAAGAATTTAATACATTGACTACTAGAAAAAATAATGTCCCTCATTCGATGAGTCCATGGATGACCAAGGAGTATGTTGTAAGATAAAGTAAGATCAAGGACCATAATATTGGTTTCAAAATTATTAGGTCCAATGATTAATGGAAGCTAAATAAAACCATGACAAGTGAGATGGGTTTACGTGAGATGATCCTTATTATAACCAAGTTGTTGGATGAGCCATAAAGATGTCACATTAATGCTAAAACCTTAATCAATGAGAAATTTATAGATAAGAGTGGTATTAAAGGCTAATTTGATAAAAAGTGGTGGTTCATCAACATGAAAAATAATTTCATCATTGATCATGTCCTCTTCAAGGAATTCAATAGAGAGCTTGGAAGGACACATAGTTTCAATGGTATTTACATTGGTAGGTTGAGATTCAATAGAAGGTGGTTCTTCATCTAAGGAGGATAGATCCTCAATTTATTTGAGTTGTTGAATAAGGAATTTATGAAGATAGGGAGAAGTATGAACCAACTTCATAAGTGGAATCTTACAAGGCATAGAGGAGTTCTTCAAGAAAGTTATAATGTGACTTAAAAGAATCAACATGAGGTTTAGGATGTAAATTAGACTTTGGAGGAATAGATGACATTGGAGTATAAATAAATGGTTCCTCTTAGGATTTAGAAGCAACATTAGTAGTGGTAGTATCTTTAAGAATTTATTCTTCCAAAGATGGCTTCTTAGGCTTGGTAACGGGATCCTTATGAGATGGTTTATGATGGTAATTGACCTTAGTAGTATTGACATATTGAGAATTGTTAAAATATTGGTCATAATAGGCATCAATGGTACAAACATCCTTGATATTTGATTTATTATTAGAAGAATATTTTTGTTTATTTTAAGTAGAAGCTTTGGAAAGTTGTCATTTTTGAAAAGTAGCGGTGTATTCTTGACAATGAAGATTGATCATAGCTTCATGAGTGAATGAATCACTAAACATATAGGAGATAGAAAATTTAGTGAGCCATCTACAAGATTCATGAGAATGGACAATGTTAGCATGGAACTCACAAAATATATTGGGTTCATACCACTTAGGAAGAGCATTGGGATAGATAAAAGGTTTTGAGGGTAGTAAAAATGGTTTCATTTACTGAACTGAAAGATGTGTATGAGAAGGTGAAGGAATATCATTTTTGGAAACTCCTCATTTGGTTTGAAAATTATTAAGAGTGATAGAATTATATGTTTGTAAATATACTTTAATAAGATTAGGATTGGGTTCTAATTGCTTCATAACAAAAGTCTTAGCATTTACCTTGATCAAGAGCTTCATTAAGTGTTTGGGGAGAAAATGTTCAAACCTTATATTAGAGAGTAGGAGCTAAAGTGGTGATAAAGAGTTTAAATAAGTTATCCTCAATCATGTTATGGTCTCATTTATGAGCTAAATATTTACATATTTTGATAAAGTCGTGATCTGATTCAGTGGGATATTGCTTAGAATTGATGAAGTGGTTAAGACAATTTTTAGAAGATCATTATATTGAAACTCTTTCACTAAGGGATTAACCAAATATTCAAGCTTCCAAATAGAATGTTGTGGAAGTTGATTATACCATTCTAATACATTGCCAATTAAGTTTTTCACTAAGAGTTTAGTTTTGGTGAAGTTATTAGTTTGGATCCACTCTTTATAAAGGTTTCCAAAGGCTTTGAGAAATGAGGTAGGGTCTTTATTCCCCTCACACTTGATATTTGGAGATATGTTACCAATATCAATGGATACAATGTAGGGGACTAAAGGAAAATTAAAGCATCTTGTTATTCATTATGGGTTGAGGAATAACATTACCTAAGGCATCTTGAAGAGGTGGAGGAATGAAATTAGGATTATCTTGAGGATGGATAGTTGTAGGTTGATTGGCCACATTAATTAAACGATGTTGAAGTTGCATCATTTTTTTGGTGTTAGAATTTTGCATTATGTTCATTTGTTGGATAACTTAGGATAACTCCCCAAATTGGTGTTAGGGGAGGATTAATAGAAGAAGGATTATTAGTGGGATTATTAAGTAAACTTGTATCAATTACTCCAGCATTAGTTTGAATATTCTGAAGATGAGAAGTTTCTTGGTAAGTATATAAAGGATTAAATCCATCAAATTCATCTTAAAGTGTTATTTTCACCATATTATATTTCATGAATGAGGAGAAGAGGTGCCCCAAGAGTGATGGTGTTTTTTGGAGGAAAAGAGAGGGAGAAATGAACATCCCATATAGTATCTAATAGATTCAATCTCTATAATAAGATTATGATAGGAGACTTCATTATGATTGAAGAGGAATGAATAGAATGTAAAGAAGCATAAATAGAGAACTAGATTGATAAATAGGGAAGGTAGAAGGTAATATAGGGTTGACTAGGTTAACCAAGCATAGAAAATAGGGCCTAAAAATAGTACAAGGTTGATTGGGTCTATCTAGTATAGTGAACAGAGGCTAAAAAAGATATAGGGTCAACTGGGTCAACTTAGTACAATAGATAAGGAAAGTTTCTAGAAGCCTATAACAAGTTTTGAAATGAAAAAAGATAAAGTTTGCAAGAAATTTGAAAAGAAATAGTTGAAAGTAAATAAATAATCAATTGTATTAACGTTGGCCAATCTAATTGAAGCACATAACACAAAACCTTACACCAATACTAGCTAATGTAATTTTTTGCAATACAAAATACAATTGAGTAAAGAGTAAAAAATCAACTTTAAAAGTTTATAGTTAACTAATTGGTCAATCTAAGTGTTAATTAGATTATTAAGATATGTTTTTAAATGTGATGGGAAGTTGGTTGTAATAAAGGAACTAGAATGGTAATCTAAGGATGGTTTCAAGTAATTTGGGCTGAAAAGGGACTATAGTGGCAATGAAACAGGCTTGGTATTGGGGCCTACCCCTTCACTTCACACACTACAGTGATAAGGGTGTTGAGTGCTTAGCCAAAATATGCCATTAACCATGCTTTATACTTGACCATAGTATCAAGTCAGCTTCCCCCTTGGTGATGAAATCCAAGTAGGTTAGCCTTGGGTAGAGAAATGTTAAAATGTTTGTTAACATTTTTTGATTTGGTCATGTGTGCATAAAATAGATGATATAAAGGAATATGGTCATATTTTTTGTTATTAATTTAAAAGGGACTAGTTATGGAGGCCATAGCCAATGGAGCCCACTTTTATGATGGAGGGGGGCTCTATCACCATGTATGGTAATGGTGTTTTATTAATTTTGTAATTACATTATTTTAACCATACAATTATTTATGTGCTTTTGATTATGACACATGGTAGGATGAGGAGAAATTGGAGAGGCCCATGTGGTGGGTCCTTAGGACACCATGTAGTCTACCACCACAATCTTTCTATTTCTTCAAAATGGCAACCCAACTCACCATGAAACCCAACTTGAGTGGAAACCCAACTCACCATGCAACCCAACTAACCATGTAACCCAACTTGAGTGGCAATCCAACCTGCCATTCAAGCCAAATCGAATGCCAATTCAACCTAGGTTATATGATAGATCACCAACCTTCGAGTGGTTAAATTGAATCTTCTAAGCCAAGCTTATTTATATAGAGTTTCTTGTCCTCAAGAGTTATTTGCATAGATAAACAAAAGGTGGTTAATACATGGCCAAATCCACATGAATATATGATCACAAAAATATATTTAAATATTTTTTAATTTTCTAATTCTGTTAATGTGGGATTTAATTCCCAAAGAAACTTATCGATATTTGGGAGATTTAACTCCTTTAAAACAATATCATGCTATGAATCTTAAGGGGGGAGTAGGCATTTATCACACATGGGGGAAGTCGAGCCCAAGATGAGCATATAATTTTGATTTCTATTTGAATATGGAGCTCAAACCTTCTATATTCCCAAATGAGAAAGGGTCTAGCCTTTCATTTGACATGGCATTCCATCCATTGAAGGAGCTTGTGAGGAAGGAGCCTTGGGTAGAGGATGGTAGTCCATTTTTAAAAACAACAAAAATCCAAGGGTTGCATTGAAATATAGAGGTTATGAACCTAATACAGGACTATATTTGAATGGAGAAATGGGATTCAGTGATGGGAGGTTACATTTATTTCAAAATTTATTTGTAAGGTTATGACACACTTGAATCTATAAAAACCATTGGAGGACTGTCCATTGGAGTAGACACGATGACCTATGTAGGGATAATTCTTATTTTATTATAAGTCCATGGAAGAAGCATTCAACATGATTGGTTAATTAGGAAGAATGCAATTGATTCAAGTGGCATGCTAGGAAAATGGTTGAGACTATGTAGTAACAAGATAGTCATGAGTAGGAGGATGAACCCATAGCAAGGGGAGATAGTCCCAAAGGTAAACAAGATTATTGTATGTTGATAAAGACCAAATTCATTGACTATTGACATGGTCTTATTCTTTATACAATAGATCAAGTCTCCTTTGTCATTCCTTCTTAATATAGGCCAAGAGAATGAGCCAATAAAATCATAATCTATATTTGGCCTTTGTACCTATTATTAATTTATCCTATCAAGGCCAAATTACTACCTCTATCATTCAAAAATTTCAAAAATCTAGCCCTTACCCCTTTATAGTTGGTCAAACTGGTCAATTATGGTCTAAAAATGCAAATTTTGGTCAAAATGTCAAAAAATGGGGTAAAAATCATCAAATATGGTCTAAAAATTCATTTAATTATCTCAAAGGAGCTTTTAACATGTTAAAAATTATGAAAATAGCCTAAGTTTAAAATTTTAAATCATGAAAAAGTGTTTTGCTATGTTAAATAGCTTAAAAAGGCCCCTAAAACCCTCGCATGTGCCAGATTTGTAATATTAAAACATGAAAAAGGGATAAAAGTATATTTTTTCATGTAAATTAATGTAATAAGTATCAAAAATTCAATTCTAAGTGGTGGAAAGCTTTGGTAATCTTATAAAGGCAAGAAAAGACTCTTTTCCTTTCATTTTTAAGTAATGATACAGAATTCATACAACCAAGGTAGAGGAAGTAATATAGAAGTCATTACCAAGATTAATAAATAGTTTCATGGATTTTCATGGCCATAAATGCCTAAACTAGTCTTATTTTTTTTACTCATTCCATTGGCATAAATAGCCCCACCTGTAGGTTTTATGATGGTATGGTCTACTGGAGAAGGGTGAAGCTCTCACATTTGGGGTGAAGAAAATAGACTCAGAGGGATTCTTGATGGTCTTAAGTTTTTTCTCAATTGGATTATCTATGATCATGAACCACTCAATTGAATATAGGTTAAATTATGTTGCCTAGCATCTAGGAAGGCAACCAATTTTCTTCAATTTCTCCTCACCTAGGTAGAGTTTCATGGAAATTCAACTTGTTCTAGAATATTGAGGACTTTAACTACCTTTAAATGTCATTTTTAAGGTGTTATTCATCCAATTCAATTTCAAATAGAGGTCTTAAACTCATCCATCCAATCTATAATACTGACAAGCTTGCAAGGAAGAATTATACGATCATGGGAGAAGTTAGCTTCACATTTTCAATAATTTGTGTTTTTTAGCGTTTACATCAAGTTTTTTATGTTTTTCATGCATAAATCTTAGGTATTATTCAATTTTCATGGCCAAGACATCACCTGCATGCTTTCAAGTGTCTCAAAAGGAGCCAATTTAGCATTCTTCAAGGAATTTTTGCAAATTTTAAGGTTTTTGAAGAAAACCAAGTTTCAAATTTAGTCTCTTGTATTCCCTTAATGCTATCAAAATTATTGTGGAGTGATTATTTATTACCCATGTTTGCATTATAATCCTTTTTATGGTCTTCTCATACTCCTCCATGCTTCTTTCCCACCTCCATCCCATCCACCCCACCTCACTGTCATACATAGCCATATCACTATGTTTAGCCTCTTCATTCCACCTTCCATCATGTTTTATTCATCATTTTACACTCCTTTCACCCTCAACCCCTACCTCCATTCCATTTTATCACCATCAAGGAACCAAAGGACTCATAAGAGCACCATGAGTGTGAAAATAACATATAGGTAGTACAAAGTACCATTTGCAGTCAAACAAACACTCTTATAACAGGCTACATAACCAAGTGTGGTCATATGGATGTTATAAAGAGTCAAGGTGAGAGAGGCCCTTCTTTAAGGTATATTATGTCAAGAAATAATTATCATAAAAAGGAAAAAAGGTGGAGATTACCATAATTATCAAAGGTCAGATATGATATCACCTATCAAGCATCAACACAGTCATAAATGGATACCTACAATAGATGTATATAGTCAGGGAGATCAAATGAAGTCATACAAGTCTCAAGGGTGTTAATATTTGAATGTTTGAATTAATGATTGTAGTAAGGTATACAAATAGTCTGACCAAGCATGTGAAAATTAAGAGCAGGGGTCATATTCATACAAAACAAACTTTCAAAACACTTTGTTGTTCCCAATCTGTATAATGAGCTCATAGTATACATCAAACCAAAGTGATAGTGGGGGTCTCTTTATAATGCAATGGATTTCATTAAGCACGATCATGAATAATTCCTTGTGTCAATATGACCCTATTGATTTCATAATAAATAATAAGCTTAGGATAAATGGACCTATAAATACTTGAAAAGACCCTACAAGTCTATTCTGAGGGTTATAATAGTTAGATTTTTTTCTTATATACTTTCAAAAGCTTGCAAAGTTTTACCTACCTATATGCATGAGTGGATAGTGTGATATGTGGTATAAATTAAGCTCAATTGGAAGACTTATTGATACATGAAATAAGGGATAAAGGACTCTAATATACCTATAGCACTATACGTACAAACATCTAAAACTACCTTTAGAGGCTAGGGTATAGTCAAGAAAGTGGTTATACTCAAGGGTTTCTAGCCACTTCAAGAAGGTTTTAGATTTAAAGGTGATAATCATTCAAATAAGAGGCTAAAAAAAATTTAAGGTCTTGATAAAATCCTTAAATTGACCTATTGACATAGAAAAGGAAACCTACAGGTAGCCTATGATGACCTATAGCCAAGTAGGGTTATGACCTAGAAAACCTAATAAAGTGGTTCAGATACTAGGGGAAGAGATAGGAGATGTGCCATTGTAAAAGAAAAAAAAACCTGAGGACTCAAGTGACCTATTATCATGCTCACACTATCCAAGCCTAAATTCTCCTTGTCTCAGTCTATACATGGGCTATTAAGTGGAAAAACATAGTCAATACTAAATGAAAAGTATGTGGCAAAGGAAAGTTGATGAGGTATCAATAATGTATGCAAGAAATTTATTTCAAAAGAGAAAAGGATTTTGATTATTTAAGATTCATTGAAAAGAGATAAAGGGTTTTCATGATGAAGCTGACTCCCTAATAAATACCTACAAGTAGTAAGAAGCACCTACAGGCTTGTGCTCCATGAAGAAGCCTATTACTTGTGATAAAAGCTTTCTTGTTTGGTTTATGGACTCTTCATACATTTTATGACTAATTGATCTTTACAAATTTCTAGGGGGGAAATTACAATTCTATTCAAATATAAAAATCACTTATAAAGATACAAATGTTACCCTATAGGCACTGTCACAAGATTCTACAAGAGGTACAGGCATGAAGGTTATTTGTTAGTCTTAGGATGCTCCCAGTGGTCTTAAATGGATGCTATATCAAGCATCAAGACATAAAATTGGAATTAATATTATATTTATCATCAAATTTTTAAGGTAAAATTAGAATATAAATCTAGAAGGTTTGTAAGTATAAATCAAGCATGATCACCTACAACCCTAGAAGTAATGGAGCCTACAGTCATGCTTGGGAAAAATAAGTGTGTAGGCATGACATTTATAAGGGTTTTGAAATAAGTTATATAAGGGTTCCATAATTCATCATTATTATGGAAAAATAGTGAGGTTTTAATCTTATTAAGGTATATGAGATGCTACTCAAGGACATTATAGCTAATTTACTATGCCATAATAAGCTACAACCATGCTAAACCATACAATTATCCTCACAATCATGGCAAAATGAGCTTCAAGATTGACTCAAGACAGCATGAGAATATGAATACACCCTCATGCATGAAAAAATGATCATGAACTTGTAAACACATTTCAAGAGGAACAAATTACTATTTGGTCAAGACATAAGGATGATAAATATAATCAGGTATATGGAATAGGCCAGGGTTTAGAGTCTAAGGTGAGTTATCAATCAAGAAGTGCATGAAATGAGAGTGATAAGTGTTATAATATATTTATCATTAGATAAAATATGGTGAGATCATGAAAACACCTAGTTTACTTTATACACCTCATTTATCTCCACTTTGATGACTGTACTTTACCATGATGCATAGCTCTTGATGAGTTTTTTTTAAGGGTAAAGTCAGGAACATTCAAGCTAAAGATTAGACATCTAGGGGAGTAGTATTGGTAATATTTTAAAGAAATTTTATCATGATATAATATTATAATTAATGTTAAACATGCCCAAACACTGTCAATCCCTACATAAGTGTATGGAAATTAACTGTGTAAGGCTTAGATTGCCTTGTTTGGAGGTCTAAGCATGTTTAAAATAGGGGTAGAGGTTGTTTCCAAAAAAATTAAAGGGTATATTGAGATAAATGAAGATTATTTTGACCTTAAATACCTCAAAACACCATGAAATCACCTCCAAAATTCCAAAACTTAGTCAAATATGTACACAGTCCATGCATAAGGGTCAAATTTGAGGGAAAATTGAATATTTTGGGAGCTACAAGTGAAGTGTTGACCTAAAATTTTTTACACATCATAATCATGAGTTGAGGAACATTATAAAAAAATTTAATGTCCATTGGATGAGTGGTAATACTCACTATTTCCTCTCAGACCTCAGCCTATTTGTTTGAGGTCACCATTAAAGCAGGTATTATTCTGGAGTGCTAAAATGTCTTATAATATTATGAAGAGGAGTTCAAATAATGGGATGATGTTTTTACATAATAATCATACATTAAAAGTGTGTAAAAATTGTAAATTTTATGTAAACCATGCTCATACACTCTTACACAAGGAAATAGACATATGGGCCAAAATGGGGTTTTTTTAGTTGTCAATCAAAATTTGATTTTAGAGTGTTTTAATAGAATGGTATATGTCCCATGGATTTTTTTAGGATTTTATAAGATAGGAAGGAACTATTTTCATCTTGGTGAAGTTTTTCACTTTTTGTATTTCTAGGCAGCCTTTCAAGCCTCATGTTCATGTGCTCATACTATTCACCACATGTGGAGTATGGCCAAAATATCTTAGAATGTTTTGAGAACCAATATTTAATTATAATTAATGAATAATTGAGATCATTTGAGTGGATTTGCTTTATTAATAATTACTAAGAACGTGGGTAGCCTGAAATGTAGTCAAATCCCCATAGGCAAATTTCATTTATAGGGTAAATTCTCTTATATTTTACATGGGAACCCAATATTTCCAAGTATGTTAGGGGGGTTAATTTTTTATGTATCAATTTAAATTTTTTATTATTTGGATGCCTATACTTCATGAATTATTAGTTTGAATACTCAGCTTTAAAACCCTCCTAAACCCCTAAAAAACTAGTTTTGAGAAAAATACTTTTTGTTTCCATTAAATCATCATGGATCAACCTAAAACCTTTTCAAACATCAATTAATCTTAGGTAGGATTCTATAAATTCCAATTTTATGCATGGATCTAATCAGATGAGGATAGAAATCATGTTTTTTGTTGAAAAATCATGTAAAATGAAGTATAAGGTATTCAATGGAATCTAATCAATGGAGCTCAAAGCCTAAGATTTTTTATTCATCCTAAAACATTTATTTGGTTAAAAATAATATATAAGTGTCCATACTAGCTTAATTAAAATGGCTAGTCTACTAGAAAATGTAGCAAAATATGCCTACTCAACCCTATTGACTGAATGGGAAAGGTTTTCTAGTCAAAATAACATATTTGATGATGAATAAACTTGTTCCAGATCTAATTCATGGTTTTTAAAATTTTCATGGCTTCTTATTTTAGGTTTAATGGTGTCCAAGTGCACAGATTAGCCTTTAGGCTTATTTGGTTTAAATGGATTAATTGGTTCACTTATCAAGTTTGAGTTTGGCATTGAAATTGGTCAACAAAAGATTCCAAATGGATTTACATGCTTCATATATTCTATTCCATGAAGATATTTATGCACTTTTCATTCTTCAAGGTTCATTTTCATGTAAGGGAAGGCTAATTGGGGTTAACTAGTTTTAAGCTCCAGTTGACTAATTATCAAGTGCCACATCCACTCTTGATTTCTATGCAAAGGAGGAGATTCTCATGTTCTAACTCAGATTCCAAAAACTTTAAGTAAATTTAATTTTTGTATTTTGGCATAGAATCATGAATGAAGAGGATTTGAATTGTCAAACTGGGGCCCGCCACCTTATTCTTATGCCAAAGTTTGAAGTTCTATGCATACTTTGTGGAATTTAAAGATTTTTTGAATTGTTTAAACATTTTAAAAGGAGTTAGTCTTGAGTCATTCAACCAATACTAACCCTTATCCCTTTTCAACACCACATTGGCTTAAGTTAGGTTTTGGAAAGATATAAATTGTATTTTTGAAGCTATTTTTTGAGGGATTATTCCTAGAGCTGAAAGCAAAAATTATATTTGGAACATACATCAATAAAGGAGATTTTTATTTTGCACATGAGTGTTGATAGATAATAGAGTGTAATTGATTGTGTATCATCATATAAGTGGGATTATATCTCCTTTTGGTAGGTCCCTTCCTCAGCAATTGCTTTCTATCTCACCTTCTATAGGTTATTCGAAGAGGTAAAAAGGAATCTTATAATCCAAAAATATTTGAATCCTTCATATGAAATATTTATGCTTAAGGGAAATATATGAATTTTATTGGTTTATATTCATGTATTACTTTCAACAAATTTTATAGGATATAAATAACTTAGGTGCATCACCCCATTAGATATGATTTCCCTTTAGTTTCTCTTTCCTCTTTTTATCCAAAAATAAAAGTAATTAGTTTTAATAGATAAATATTAAGTGAACCAGCCCTCTCTGGAGATTCTTCTCAGTACAGAGTTACCCACACTCTAATAAGTGCTAATTTTATCAGCTAGAGTGAGGGTGTGCTTTGCACATCTTCAAGCAGGGTGTATTCCAAAGTGATAATAGTTTTTAGCATGCTTGGTGGGACTACTTATTCACACTTTTGAATTATTATCTATGTATTTCAGTATATTATTTGTTTATAGATTTTAATTTTCATATTTTTATACTTTTCATGCCACCAAGAGTTGTCACAAGATCCTCTATAAAAGGAAAATAAAAAGATTTCTCTGAGCTATCTTTTCAATTAGCAAAGAAGAATAAAGCCTCTCAGTCAAATCTAAATCCTACACCTTCTATTACACTTGCCATTACACAAAATACTCCTATCCAATCCAATATTATTAAGCCAAATATTATTTTAAATCCTATACCTTAAATGGCTATTCCTAGAAGATAGGCTTTTATTGCAATCAATGGTGGTAGTCCTCTAAATCTAAATTTATGGGATGAAATTCTAGTTTCTTCTCAGAAAGATCTTCCTTATTTTATAGGAAAAAATCCAACAACTCCTATTGAACATATTGCAGATATTACTAATCTTTTTTTAGTGTATCATGTGACACATGAAAATGTAGCAATGAGGTTATTGGCAACTTCTTTTAAATGGAAAGCACTTCAATGGTATAGATGTTTAGCTCCTGCATCAATCAACAACTGGGATGAATCTGGAGAGGTATTGTACAAAAAAAATTAGGACAAAAGTGATCACCTTTCACTTGTGAAGTATCTTACAATAATTAATATATTTAGTCATGAATTCATGGTGGATTTCAACTATAGATTCTAGAAGACTTGGGATAAAATTCCTACAATGATCAAGCCTACACCAACTATACTTTTTTGTACCATCTAAAGGCTCTTAATTCAGATGTGGCTATCATGATTCAATCCATGGGAAGCAAAATTTTACCTAAATATTTTGAAGTAGTAATCAAGGATGAAAATTACCTTATATAAGTAGACAAGTTATCTCCAAGGCCGCCAATGCCTATTTTTATATAGATCCATCCTTTTGATCTAACTATTGTTCCAATTTTATAGTCATCAAAGTTCCATGAAATATAAGGTAATTAAAATAATATATTGGGGAAGATAGAGATTCTTCTTAAGGTTTAGACTAACAATTTTATTTCAATAGAGAGGCAACAAGCTCCACCATATAAGCCATATCAGAATACTAATCAGAATTATTAGTCCAACAGGTCATCTTAACAATACAATCAATAAATACAAGGGTAGAATTCTCAATCAAGGTATTATAATCCTAATTCTCTAAGAAATTATATAACTATTGTGCCAACTCAAATAAATTATTGTCAAGAAGAACAATGGAACAATCAATGAGATCAAGCAAACAACATGGCAATGGCTCCAACTGGTAAGAGCTCTCATCAATATTTTATGTAACAAAGTTTAGTTCTTCCTTCATTTGAAAACTAGACACCTTCTTAGAATAAGGAAGCCTCTCTACCTGATGGAGACATTCTTTATTCACTAAAGCAGAAGTGTGAAATCAACAAGGAGAAGGTAGTGGTAAGGCACCTACTGAGACTACATTTGTGAACTTTTAGGAAGGTGAGAATTATTTTGAGCACTTGGATAAAAATCAAGGTCAATATTTACCTAATGTTAATAATTCAATTGTAGCTCATACTAGATCCAAAAAAAGAGCAATTGGTAAAGGTTCAGGTCCTGATAGGGCAGCCCCTTCTTCTCAACCATAACAAAAAGATGACTACACATGAACCACCTCAAAAAAGTTTAAATCAACAAGCTCAAGATCCAAAAGATAAGAATGTGAAAGGGCCTTTCATACCTCAATTCAAACAACATTTGGGATCCCATTCTACTCCTAAATTGTAGTCAAGGTCAGCCACTTCTCTGCTCAGTATTGTGGATCATATGAAGAAGATTTTAGTATCAATTTCAATGTGAGATACTCTACTAATCCCAAGACAAAAAGAGTACTTACAAGAGGAGATTTCAATGCTCAATATCTCTGAGAGACCACCTAAACGAGAAAGAATAAGTTTTTTCCTAACTAATTATAATCCATCTGTTGATTCTCAACCTCTTAAGGTGACTAATCCTCCTCTATTAGAGCTTTATGTTATCATTGGATATTGTCTTGTTTATAAATGTATGATTAATAGTGGGACTAGTACCTCTGTCATGCCTCAATAGCTAAAAAGTTAGGATTGTAGTATGAACCCCATAAAAAGGTGTCTTTTAATTATATGGGTCTCCTACCAATACTATAGGTGTGTTGAAAGATCTAAAAATCATACTTGATACTTGTCCAAATTTCTCTATTTTACTGGTTGTTGTTGTTGATCTACCTCCATATTTTTCACTATACCTAACCAAAGATTTTATTGCCAAAATAGGAGGTTACCTTCCTTCAGATTGGTCATACATGATTTTTATAACTAGGTTTGAAATAAAAGTAACTATTAGATCTAAGACTATTTCCAGATTTCACCTTGAACTATATATGTCAAATATGTCAAATATGAATTGCAGTATTTTAGAAGAAGATGATAACATCATTGAACCAGAGCCTTCTAAGCCTCTTGAGGGTATACAAAATCTTATACTAGATGAGTGGGATGCTGAAAATCATGGACATGACCCCTGTAAAATTATTGAAGATGTTGGTTTTTGGAGTTTACTATATGCATGAGGAGGGTGATTTATTGTCTAGTCTCACTAGCTCAATGCAGGATCAAGGAGTTTGGAATCTATTCATTCATGGATCTAGAATAAAGAATGGAAGTGGGGATGGTTTAATGTTATTTTCACCACAAAATAAAATGTATTATTCTTTTTTTAGATTTTATTTTAGTTGTACTTCCAATACTGCAGAATATGAAGCTCTTATTTATGGTCTTTAGTGGGCTATAAAGAGGGATATTAAGCTCTTGCAAGTAAAAGGTGATAGTGAGTTGGTATTCCAAAAAGTAATAGGCTTAAGTACAGAAAATAATCCACTTTTGAAGGGATAAAAACATGGATTTTGGGATCTCATAGAATATTTACTTTCATTTGACATTCGCTCCATTCTTAGAGGAGCAAATCAGCATGTAGATAGACAATTTCATAAGAGCATAGTATGATATTATAGATTAGATTAAGGATAATAAAAATCAGATACAAATCAAGGTTGTATGCAGGCCTTCAATCATAAATAATGATTTAAGTTGGTAGGTTTTTTATTTTGATAAGCAGATAGCATATTTCTTATATAATGAGGCAGAGTTTTGCCAAATAAATCATGATAATTTGTAGGATCAATATGAAAATAAGATTGTGAAATTGAAATCAAAAAAGATGCCAAAAGGTTTTCTGACTTTATAATACAAAAATTTTAATGAAGATAATCAGCTAAAGAAAGACAAGGTGAGTATTTATTCCAAGATAGAGCACTATGAGCAAAGTAGCATAGCTAAAGGTAAGTTACTAAAGCTAGGTAAACTTAATACTGATTCTAAGAGAGTAGCTTTCATTTCATTATGTCAAGAATTCATGGATGTATTTTCTTTGAAATACCATGATTTGAAAGGTTTTGACCCCCGATTGGCACAACATAATATTGAGCTTGAACAAGATGCAAAACTGATAAGACAAAAGTAAAGGCCTATCAACCCCAAGGTTTAAATTATCATGAAGAAGGAGTTTACAAATCTGATTGAATCAAGTATTATTTTTCCTATAAAGCATTCAAAATGGGTAGAAAATATTGTACCAGTAAGAAAGAATAATATAGAGATAAGGTTATGTGTGGATTTCAGAGATCTAAATAGAGTATCACTGAAAGATCCCGATCCACTTCCTTCCATGGATCAAATCTTGTAGAGAGTATCAGGTTCATAGAGGTTATTTTTACTGGATGGATACTCAAGATACAACCAGATATTGGTGAAAGAGCAAGATCAGTATAAAATAGCTTTCACCACCAAATGGGGTACTTTTGCTTATAAGAAGATGCCTTTTAGACTCTCTGAGGTTAGAGATACCTTCTAAAGGGAAATGGATGTTACTTTTCATGGTATTTTGAATGAAATGGTTTTATTCTATTTTTATGATATTATAGTATTTTTAAGAATCCTAATTATCATCTAACACACTTGTGCATTATTTTTGATAGGTGTAGACAATTTGGAGTCTCATTGAATCCAAAGAAATGCATTTTTTTAGTGCATGAGGGGAGAGTTATTGGGTATGTGGTATCCAAATCTAGTCTTTCCATTGATCTAGAGAGAATAGAGGAAATCCTTGATCTATCATTTCCTAAACACAAGAAAGGATTGTAGAGATTCTAGGGTAAGGTAAACTTTATCAAAAGATTTATTCCTAGTTTTGTAGAACTAGTAAAGCCACTTACTCAAATGCTAAATAAACCTTAAGAGTTCACTTGGATTAAAGAAGATAAAAGGAGTTTTTAATCCATCAAGTATGAAATTAGACAAGCTCCTACTTTTCTCAATGCAGATTTTAGTAAGGATTTATTGTATTCTTTCTCTACTTCCAATACTATTTTACCCATGCTTATGCAGTAGAATGATGAAGGTTTAGAATAACCCATTGCTTTTTTTAGTCAAGATTTAGAGGGTTATGAATAGAGGTATTCAATTTTATAAAAACATGTTCTTAATTTTATAATATGTCTAAAAAATTTTAGACATTTGGTTTCAAATAATAAGATTATACTAATGGTAGCTCATCCAAGTGTGAAGGATTTCATTCTCAAAAAAGATCTGAGTGAAAAGAGAACTATATGGGTCACTAAGTACATGTAATATTACATTGAAGTAAAGTTTAAAAATATTATCTAAGGAAAATTATTATGTGAACATCTTGAGAAGATGTGAAATATTATAAAAATATAATTTTGACAATTCAAGACACTCAACATGAAGAGGAAAATACACCTCCTACAAGCTGGACATAGAACATTGATAGATTTATTCAAAATGGAGAGTGTCAAATGGGTTTGAATGCATCAAAAATAAAAAAAATCAGGTTAAAATCATTACCATACATTTTTATTGATGAAGTACTTTTCAAAAAGGACATTGGATGTATGCTTTTAAGGTGTGTTGAAACTAGTCGATTTGACAATCTTTTTGAGCAATTTCAAGATAGGCCTTCTAGAGGTCATTTTGTATCCAAGAAAATATCTATAAAAATAATTATATATAGTTTTTTTTAGCATAATTTATTTATAGATTCACACATGCATGGGTTATTAAATGTACAAAGTGTACAGTGTTTGTAGGGAAATAAAGACTAGTTGTTATACCACTAAATCCAATTCAGGTTGAGTAGATTTTCATGAAAGGGGTTTAGACTTCAATATCATGATTCATCCTCCATATAGCTCCATTCATAAGTTTGTTTTTATGGCTACTGACTATTTCACTAGGTGGGTGGAAGTAGTACCTTTGAAGGAGGCAAATGAGAATTGTGTGCTTGAATTCTATGAGAGCCTAGTCACTCATTTTGGAGCACCTTCTACTATAATATCAGATAATGATTTGGCATTCAATAGTATAATATTATTTTAATGGGATCTTAAAAATGGTATTTATTTGACATCTTCATCAAATTACTATCCATAGGTTAATGGACTAGCTGAGTCCACTAAAAAAACTTGATTTGGATCATCAAAAAAAATAATGGAAGATAATTAAAGATCTTGGCATACAAAGTTGAAGATTGATTTATAGGATAATAGGATCACCCCTAATAAGTCCATTGTTTATTCAAATTATCTCTTAGTTTATAGAATATGATCAAGACTACCTATCTCTTTGGAGCTTCCAACTTTGGAGCTTGCACACTAGTTAGAGCTTCTGGAAAGTGATGCAATGGAGGTCAAAATGAATAAACTAAGAGAATTGGAGGAGATAAGAGATGATTCTATGAAAACCATGTGGTCAAATCAGAAAAAATTCAAGAAGAAATTTGACAAAAGAGCTTCATCAAAAACATTTCAGCAAGGAGACATAGTACTCAAATGAAATGAAGAGTATGCAAAGCTAGGTAAGCACTCTAAATTTGATAGTTTTTCCTTATATTATCATTGATTGTAAGAATAAAAATGCTTTTTAGTTATCCAAATTGAGTATATAAGAAATTTCCATTCATGTAAATGGGATATTTCTTAAATACTACTATTAGGAGAGTCACTCCTTTATACATAGTCTTAGTTTCATTCCTCTAAGTGTTTTTTTGTACATGCTTTCAGTAGTTGTTTTTCCTTTTCCAATTGTTTTTTTCCTTTCCTCTAAGTGCATACATGCACATGTTTGTTGTTTTTTGTGTCAATTTATTCTATTATGTCTTGGTTAGCAAGCTTTTCCAATTTTAGTGTTTGTCTTGGTCTAGCCTTACAAGAGCTTCTAAGTTATTTTGATCAATAGGTTGGTCAACCCCTAAAAGTCACCAAAATTATTAGTAATTTGGCCTATCAATTCCAAATTACTACCCCTATCATTCAAAACTTTCAAAAGTCTAGCCCTTACCCCTTTACAGTTGGTCAAATTGGTCAATTATAGTCTAAAAACACAAATTTTGGTCAAAATATCAAAAAATGGGGTAAAAAGCATCAAAAATGGTTTCAAAAGTCATTGAATTATCTAAAAAGAGATTTGAATATGTTTAAAAGTATGAAAATAGCCTAAGTTTAAAATTTTAAATCATGAAAAAGTGTTTTTATATGTTAAATAGCTCAAAAAGGCCCCAAAACCCCTCCCACATGCCAAATTTGCAATATTAAAATATGAAAAGGGTTAAAATTCTATTTTTCATGTAAAGGCACATAATAATTCTCAAATATTTCAAGTGGTGGAAAGCTTTGGTAATCTTATAAAGGCAAGAAAAGACTCTTTCCCTTCATTTTCAAGCAATGGTATGGAATCCATATAGCCAAGGTAGAGGAAATCATCTAAAGGTTATTACTAGGCTTCATCAGGAGTTTCATGGATTTTCATGGCCATACAAGCCCTAAACCATCCTTTTTCTATTACTTACTTAGTTGGCATAAACAAACTTGCATGTAGGTTTTCTAATGGTACAATTTGTTGGAGAAGGGTGTAGCTCTATAATTTAGGGTGAAGAAACTAAACTTAGAGGGATTTATGATGGTCCAAGTGGTTTATCAATTGTATTATCCAAGATTGTGAACCATTCAGTTGAATATAGGTCAAATTATATTGCCTAACATCTAAGAAGGAAACCAATTTTCTTTATTTTCTCCTCACTAGGGTAGAGTTTTAGGAAAATTCAACTTGTTTTAGAATTTTGAGGACTTGATCTACCTTTCCATGGCATTTTGAAGGTGTTATCCATCACATTAAATGTCAAATAGAGGTCTTAAACTCAACAAGTTAATCTATAGTATTGGCAATCTTGCAAGGAATAATTTTATGATCATTGGAGAAGAAATTAGCTTAAAATTTTCAAGATTTTGTGTTTTACAAGGTTTACATCATTTTTTTTATGTTTTCCATGCATAAATCTTAGGGATTATATAAGTTTCATGTCTAATAAGTCACCTCCATGCTTTCAAGTGCCTCAAAAGGAGCCAATTTAGCATTCTTTAAGGAATTTTTGCAAATTTTAAGGTTTTTAGAGAAAACCATGTTTCAAATTCAGTCTCTTGCATTCCCATATTGGTATCCAAATTTAGGTGGAGTGATTATTTAGAGCCCATGTTTGAATTAAACTCTTTTTTTTGGTCTTCTCATGCTCCCCCATGCTTCTTCCCACCTCCATCCCATCCACTCCATCTCACTATCATACACAACCATATCATTATGTTTAGCCTCTTAATTCCACCTTCCATCATGTTTTATTCATCATATTTCCACTCCTTTCACCCTCAACCCCTACCTCCATTCCATGTTATCACCATCAAGGAACCAAAGGACTCATAAGAGCACTATGAGCATGAAAATAACATATAGGTAGTACAAAGTACCATTTACAATTAAGGAAGCACTCCTACAATAGGCTACATAACCAAGTGTGGTCATATGGATGTTATGAGGATTCAAGGTGAGAGAGGTCCTTATTGAAGGTTTATTATGCCAATAAATCATTATCATAAAAAGGAAAGAAATTGAAGATCACCATAAGTCTCAAAGGGCAGCTATGATATCACCTATCAAGCATTAACACTGTCATAAATGGATACCTACAACAAATGTATATAGCCAGGGAGATCAAATGAAGTCATACAAGTCTCAAGGGTATCAATATTTTAATGTTTGCATTCATGATTGTAGTAAGGTATACAATTAGTCTCACCAAGAATGTGAGAAGTAAGATCAGGGGTCATAATCATATAAAATAAACTTTCAAAACACTTTGTTGTTCCCAATCCGTATAATGAGCTCATAGTATACATCAAACCAAAGTGGCAGTGGGGGTCTCTTTATAATGTAATGACTTTCCGTAACCACAATCATGAAGAATTATTTGTGTCAATATGACCCTATATATGTCATAATCAATAAGAGGCTTAGGAGAAATGGACCTATAAATACCTGAAAAGACCCTATAAGTCCATTCTAAGTGCTATAATAGTTAGGTGTTTTTTCTTATATACTTTCAAAAGCTTGCAAAGTTTTGACTAC
This sequence comes from Torreya grandis, assembly GCA_037957365.1. Taxonomy (NCBI): domain Eukaryota; kingdom Viridiplantae; phylum Streptophyta; class Pinopsida; order Cupressales; family Taxaceae; genus Torreya; species Torreya grandis. The sequence continues at coordinate 798,691 of JARHVA010004833.1, forward strand.
CTATATACATGAGAGGACAGTGTTATATGTGATATCAATTAGCTCAAGGGTAAGACTTATTGATACATGAAATAAGGGCTAAAGGACTCCATTAAACCTATAGCATTGTATGGACAATCATCTATAGCAAGCTTTATAGGCTAGGGTATAGTCAAGAAAGTGGTTATACTCGAGGGTTTCTAGCCACTTCAAGAACGTTTTAGATTTAAAGGTGATTAACATTCAAATAAGAGGCTAAAAAAAATTAAAGTCTTTTTAAAGACCTTAAATTGACCTATTGACATAGAAAAAGAAACCTATAGGCATCCTATGATGACCTATGGCCAAGTAGGGTTATGACCTAAGAAACCTAATAAAAAGGTTGAGATACCAGGGGAAGAGATAGGAGATGTGTCATTATAAAATAACAATAGACCTGAGGAATAAAGTAAATTATTAGCATGATCACACTATCCAATCCTAAATTATCCTTATCTTAGTCCGTATAGGGGCCATTGAGTATAAAAACACAGTCAATACTTAACGAAAAATATGTGGCAAAGTAAAGTTGATGAGGTATCAATAATGTATGCAGGAAATTTGTTTCAAAAGAGAAAAGGATTTTGATTCTTTAATATTCATTGGAAAGAGATAAATGGTTTTCATGATGAATCTGAGTCCCTAATAAAGACCTACAGGTAGTAATATGCACCTATAGGCTTGTGCTTCATGAAGAAGCCTAATGCTTGTGAGAAAAGCTTTTTTGTTTAATTTAAGAACTCTTCCTGAATTTTAAGACTAATTGATATTTACAAAGTCTTAGGGGGAAAAGTAAAATTTTTTTAAAATCTCAAAGTGGCTTATAAAAATAAAAATGGTACCCTATATTCACTGTCACAATATTCTACAAGAGGTACAGTCACGAATGCTACTTGTTAGTCTTAGGATGTTCCCAATGGTTTTAAATGGAGGCTATATCAAGCACCAATACACAAAATGGGAATTGATATTAGCTTTCTCATGAAGTTTTAAAGTTAAAAGTAGCATACAAATATGGAATATTTTTAAGGACTCAATCAATCATGATCACCTACAGCCCTAGAAGTAATGGAGCCTACAATCATGCTTGGGAAAAAAATAAGCTTGTAGGCATGACATCTATAAGGGTTTTGAAACAGGGTCTATAAAGGTTTCATAATTCATCATTATTATGGAAAAATGGTGAGGTTTTAATATTATTAAGGTAAAATATATGCTACTCAAGGACATTATAGCTAGTTTATTGTGCCATAGTAAGCTACAGCCATGCTAAACCACAAAATTATCCTCACAACCATGGCAAAATGAGCTTCAAGATTGACTCAAGATAGAATGAGCATATGAATACACCCTCATGAATTACCAGATCATCATTAACATGTAAATACATTTCAAAAGGACCAAATTACTATTTGTTCATGACACAAGGATGATAAATATAATTAGGTATATGGAATAAGGCAGGGTTTGGAGTCTAAGGTAAGTTATCAATCAAGAAGTCACATGAAATGAGAGTGATAATTGTTATAAGAGATTTATCATCAAATAAAATATGGTTATATCATGAAAAACATATAATTTACTTTATACACCTTATTTATCTCCACTTTGATGACTGTACTTCACCATGATGCATATCTCTTCATGAGTTTTTTTGGAAGGGTAAAGTCAGGAACATTCAAGATAAAAATTAGAAATCTAGGGGAGTAGTATTGGTAATATTTTAAAGAAAAATTATCATGTAATAATTCTCTCATAAAGGATAAAGATGACAAAACATATTCAAACCTTGCATAAGTATATGAAAATTGACTGTGTAAGGCCTAGATTGCCTTATTTGGAGGTCTAAGCATGTTTGAAACATGGGTAGAGGCTATTTTAAATTTTTTGAAAGGGTATATTGAGATAAATTAGGAATATTTTAATATTTAAGTCATCTAAACACCATGAAATCACCTCCAAACTTGAGCAAATATATAAACAGTCTATGCATAGGGGTCAAATTTGAGGGAAAATTGAAGATTCTAGGAGCTACATGTGGAATTTTGACCTCAAATTTTGTAAATAGGGTCATCATTAATTGATTAAACTTATGAATAATTTTAATGTCCATTAGATAAGTGGTGATACTGTATTTTTTGTCTCAGACCTTAGCCTATCTATTTGAGGTCACCTTTGGAGAAGGCATCATTCTGGAGTGCTACAGAGACTTTTCAGCTCAAGTAATGGATTAAAAATCATGGGATGATGTTTTTATATCATAATAATACATTTAAATAGTGTATCAAATTTTATGCAAACCTTACTCATACAAGCTTATGCAAGCAAATAAGCATATGGGCTAAAAAGGGGTTTTAGTTTTCAATAAAAATATGCTTTTAAAGTGTTTTAATAGCATGGTAAAGGTACCATGAGGATGTTTTCAAGATTTGAGAGGATAGGAAGGAACTATTTCCATCTTGGTTAAGTTTTTCACTTTTTGCAGTTCTAGGCACCTTCTAAGCCTCTTATTCAGATGCTCATATTGCTCACCACGTATGGAGTTTGGCCAAAAAATATTAGTATGTTTTGAGGAACCATATTTACTTATAACTAATGAATAATTGATATTAGTTAATGGGTTATGCTTTATGAAAAATCACTAAAAGTGTGGGTAATCCAGAATGCAATCAAATCCCTACAAGCAAATTTTATTTACGTGGTAAATTTTCATATCTCTTCCATAAAAACCCAATATTTTCAAATATGTTAGGGAGGAAAGTTTAATATGTATCAACGGAAATGGTTTGGGATTTGGATTTTTTTACTTCATGAATCATCAGTTTGAAGACTCAGCTTTAAAACCCTCCTAAACCCCTAAAACCACATTTTTGATAAAAATGGTTATTCTTTCCATTAAATAATCATGGATCAACCTAAAACATTTTCAAAAGTTAAGTAAACTCATGAAGGATTCCATAAATTCCATTTGTATGCATGGAGTTGTATAGATAAAGATAAAAATCATGTTTTTATGGAAAAATCATGTAAAATGAAGTACGGGGCAGTTCAATGGAATATAATCAATGTAGATCAAAGCCTATATTTTTTATTCATCCTCAAATATTTAGTTTTTTATAAGCAATCCCATAATTGTCCCTGACAGCTCAATTAAAATGGCCAGTCTGTTGGAAAATGTAGCAAAATAAGCCTAGTCAACCTTATTGACTAAATGACAAAAGTTTTCTTGAAAAAATCACATATTTGATGATGAATAAATTTATTCCATTTCTAATTCATTATTTTTTAAATTTTCATGGCTTCTTATTTTAGGTTTAATGGTGTCCAAGTGCACAAATTAGCCTTTAGGTTTATTTGGTTTAAATGGCATAATTGGTCCACTTGTCAAGTTTGAGTTTGGCATTGAAATTGGTAATCAAAATCTTCCAAATGGATTTCCACACTTCATAGCTGCTGTTCCATGAATATATTTATGCACTTTTCACTCTTCAAGGTTCATTTTCATGCAAGGGAAGACTAATTGGGGTTGACTAGTTTTGACCTCCAATTGACTAATTGTCAAGTGCCACATCCACTCTTGATTTCCATGCAAAGGAGGATATTATCATTTTCCAATTAAGCTTCCAAACACTTAAATAAAATTTCATTTTTGGAGAGGATTTGACTTGTCAAACTTGGGCCCACCACCTTATTCCTATGCCAAAGTTTGAAGTTCCATGCATGTTTTATGGAATTTAAAGATCTTTTGAATTGTTTAAACATTATAAAAGAAGTTAGTCTTGAATTAGTCAACCAAGATAACCCATATCCATTTTCAATGCCATATTGGCTTAGGTTAGGTTTTGGAGAGATATAGATTGGATTTTTAAAGCTATTTTTTTAGGGATTATTTGTAGAGATAAAAGCAGAAATTATATTTGGACCATACTTCAATAAAGGAGATTTTTATTTTTCACACAAGTTTTGATAAAGAATAAAGTGTAATTTATTTTGTATCAGCATATAAGTTGGATTATATCTCCTTTTGGCATGTCCCTTCCTCACCTATTACTTTCTATCTCACCTTTTATAGGTCATTTGAAGAGGTAAAAAGGATTCTTGTAATCCAAAACTCTTTCAATCTTTATCTGAAATATTTATGCTTATGGGGAATATAGGACTTTTATTGGTTTATATATGTTCATTAATTTCAATAGCTTCTAGATGATATAAAAAATTCAAGTGCATCACCCTATTAGATAATATTTTCCTTCAGTTTCCCCTTCCCCTTTTCATCCAAACATAATAGTGATCAGTTTTAATAGATAAATCTTAAGGGAACCAGCCCTCTCTAGAGGTTCTTCTCAGTATAGAGTCATCCACACTCTTTGAATTTCTAATTTTACTAGATGGAGTGAGGATGTGTTTTTCACATCTTCAATCAGGGTTCACTCCAGAGTGATAACAGTACCATAGATGGTTGTGCATGCATTTCAACAATGACAACCTATAAACTTTTATAGAATTAACATGGGACTTTTTATAGTTATGTCAAAGACTAAAGAACAATGATTGTGGATGATTAAAGTTTATTTATAACACTATATGGTCATGATGTTTATGATTTCTATTTATTTGGAATCTATGTCATGACCAGTGATGTGGTAAAGGATTCTATTAAGTGGATTCATTTGATGATATAACATCTATTTTGTAAAACCATTGGAATAAAAATATGTAGTATAGGTGGTAGAACACACAAATATTGAATATAAGTAGATTTTAATATTCCTATTAAAGAGTCTTTAAGTGGCGGGCGAAGGTAAAAGACCGTTTCTATGTTTCATTATTTTTTCTAATTTTTGAAAGGCCTTCAAGCTATAGAAGAAATATATGAATAGTTTTAAAGAAAACAGAAATGAGATAGTCAGGTATGGATATATATTTGCAAAAACTTCCTAAAAACTAGTAAGTCTTTATAGCCAAGGAATATGGTTGTATTATATGTTTTCTTCTATGCTGTAACTTTAACATGAAGATGAACATTAATAGACATAGAGGCCTTTGATAGGTAATGAAGTTATGTATGGTTATTTTGTATTGATACAAAGACTCTTAACTATAAGTCTTATTGCCTCTATTTTATTTTAAGGCTTTTTGTCTCAGAGGGATGTAGAATGTTATAGGATTATTATTGGAGTTACGGATCTACCAAAAGGCAAAACACTCATATTCATCATTATGACCATTTAATAATTTATATATACACTTGAACAAATAATTTACTGAATATATGGAGAAGGATGAAAATATGTTATAGATAGAGGAAAGATGTTTGTTGAATGAATCAGAGTCTTAAAAGTCTATTTTAGCATCACATTTTAGGTTCCTTAAATCCACTTATGATGTAAGTTGAAATGTGTATATTTGCATCATTTTTATAAGGGATTAGATTGTAGTTAAGCAATCCTAGAGATGTAGCCCAAATTATGGGTGAACTTCATTATCATTTCTAGTGTCACTTTTCATTTTAGTTTATTCTGTAGTTTATTTTAATTCAGTTGCAAATGGATTGATGAAATGCTAGAAATAAATCTAGGAAGTTAAAAATGACACAAATCAGAGAGCTTAAAATATGGGAAATGAATTTTATAAAGGTTTCTATTTATTCTATTCATTCCTAGAACATTTCTTCTACCAATTCTATTTAATTCAAGAATTGAGAATTTAGAATCTATTTTTAGAAAACTATTTCTCTGATTTATGGATCAAATTTGGTATCAAATCAAGTGATTACAGGGCCTTTTTTTAGTTGTGATATACTTCTATTTAGAATTTTTAAATATCAAATTTTGGTTTTGATTATTTTATTTGGGTTGACCATGGAGGGAGGCTAGTGCAAAGGTAAATTGGAAGATATTCAAATTCACTGGAAGAAGACAAGCTTCTAACAATCTAGGTTTTGGAACCACTAGCCTTGTAAGATCAACGTCAATAAAAAACACGACACTTTGACACTTGAGGTGTGAAATGGTTGTGTGAAAGGAATAACCTTTCTTCCTTGGGAATAATTCATATAAAATTCAAGTCATTTTTATTAATTAATCTCCAAAAGGAATCAATTGCAGTTCGATTACCTGTTTTACACAGAGGGCAGATTGAGGTATGGTTATGGTTTGATTTAATATTAGTATTTACACAATATTTTTGGTGGTTGTTAACCAGTCATGTAGCCTTTATATTTTAGAATAATAATCATATTATGTATGTTTGTGTCCTTAATTATAGGAACAAGTGAAAATACTAGTTCCATGATAGATATGGAAATGGTAACAAGGCATTGTTTAGTATCAAACAGGTTTTGCACTTTGAAATTTGAGTTTTCAACTAATTCATAGAATGGTATTGGTATGTTTCCCATCTTCATTCAAGAGTTAAAATAATCAATAGGAATTTGTTTAAGATACCTATGAAATGATATCCAGTACTAAATAGGTGCACTTCACGATTTCTTCAGAGGTATAAATTATTATCAAACATTTGTTTGTACATTTTTGGTTGAGTTATTTGTGTAAGGTTGCATTGGGAGTAAAATATGTCTTTGTTTGAATTTTTTTTGAAATAATTTTGAAATTTATAAATCATCTAACTCTTATTGAGATAGATTCAAAAATATTAGACCACTTACAATTCAATTATGAAAATTATTAAGAGGGAACAACCCTTATTAGATAATGGTTTATTTGAATAGTTAATAAAGCATTACTATAGAATAAAATAGTGTGTTTGGTCATTAATTTCAATACTATTATAGATAAATTCCTCCTTATTGAATCTAGGAAGGAAATTTCAATCAAGTTATATTTGGAAATATTTATATTTGCTATCTCATGTTTCAGTTTGCCATTGTGATTAGATTTAGGGAAACTAACTCAATTGGATGAGTTGTGGAGGTATGAATAAAGGAGTAGTCAGATGGTGAAGGAAACCTTGGTATAGGTTTAAAATACTTGGTTTCTTATCACTTTTAAATTATATTTTCTTACAATTACTTGTATATTTGTGAGTTTTAAAGAATCTCTTATTATGGAAACTCTCCAAGTTAACATTGGAGTTTGATAGGTACAAGGAAATATTTGAGGGACATAGTAATTGATTATGTTGTTTATAGTTCCCTTGATTATGATTTTAGGTAATGATTATTGTGTATTAGTCATCTTAGGATAGAAAAATTAATTACACATGTTTATACTTCTATTGTATATATCTAAGTCCCATAGTAATATGGGCAATGTTTGTATTTCAAACTTTCTTTTACTCCCATGTATGTTTTTCATGTACATCATGTAGGAGTACTATTTAAGACCCATATATGGGAAACATTTTTAAAATGTAAGTATACCTATTTTAAATTTTTTTGTAAATCCTTAGGTGTATTTATCATAATGATTTCCCTTGTGTAATAACAAAGAGAATACCTTAACCTTTGTGTAGTGCAGTGTTAAGAGAAGCCACCAAAGATTAGGACTATTTTGGGTAACACATTATTTGGTAGAATGGATATAGATTTTATTTTACTCTCTATTTATAAGTTGAAATTTCAATTAGATCGTGACTTTTTGCAGAGTTATGTTTGTTGGTATGATGTAGAAAGTAATGTAAGAGGTTCAATTAGAGCATTGGTACTTTTGAGGACAAAACCCTCTTTATGGGGAGGTTTGATCCAGAGGACTATGGTCACCATTTTTTTTATTAATTTAAAAGGGGATGGCTATGGAGGTCATAGCTGATGGAGCCACTTTTATGATGGAGGGGGGCTCTGCCACTATTTATGGTAACAACATTTTATTAATTCTATAATTACCCTATTTTTACCATAAAATTAGTTATATGCTTCTATTTGTGACAAGTGGTAGGATGAGGAGAAATTGGAGAATCCCACAAATTGGGTCATCAAGCCACCATGTATACTACCACCATATTACTTCTATTTCTCTAAACTAGCAACCCAACTCACCATGCAACCCAACTCAAGTGGAAACCCAACTCACTTTTAAACCCAACTAGGATGCCAAATCAACATGAGTTACATGACATCTCACCAACCTCTAAATGGTTAATTCAAAACTTATAATCTAATCTTATATATACAGATTTTCTTATCCTCAAGAGTTATTTGCATGGATAAACAAAAGGTGGTTAATACGTGGCCAAAGCCATGGTAATATATGATCACAAAAGTATATTTAAATACTTTTTAATGTTCTAATCCCATGAATATGGGATTTTATTCCCAAATAAACTTAAAAATATTTGGAGATTCAACTCCCTTAAAAGAATATCATGTCATGAGTCTTAAGGGGGGAGAAGGCATTTATTATACATGGGGGAAGTTGATCTCAATATGGGCATAGGCTTTTGATCTCTATTTGAATATGGAGCTCGAACCTTTTATAGGCATGAATGAGAAAGGGTTGGGCCTTTCATTTTGACATGGTGTTCTAGCCACTAAAGGAACCTATGAGGAAGGAGCCTTGAGTAGAGGATGGTGGTTCATTTCAAAAAGCCATTTTACAAAACAAAACAAATCCAAGGGTTGTGTTGAAATATGGAGGTTATGAACCTAATATAGGAATGTATTTGAATGGAGAAATAGGATTTATTGATGGGAGGTTACGTCTATTTCAAAATTAATATGTAATGTTATGATGAACTCAGATCCATAAAGCCCATTAGAAGATTGTCCATTAGAGCAGACACATCAACCTATGTAGGGAAATGTCTTATTTTATTATAAGGCTATGAAATAAGCCTTTGACATGACTGGTTAATTAGGTATAATCCATTTTAGGTGAGTGGTATGCTAGGAGAATGGTTGAGACTATGTAATAATAAGATAGTCCCAAGTAAGAAGATAAACTCATAGCAAGGGGAGATAGTCTTGAAGGGAAACAGGATGATTTTTTGTTGATAAAGACTAAAGTCATTAACTATGGACATTATTATTTATATATTATATTGAGTCTCTTTTGTTATTCCATCTTGATATAGGTCGAGAGAATGAGCTAGTGAAATCACAATGTCTATTTGGCCTTTGTACCATAGATGGCTATGCATGCATTATAATAGTGATAACCTACACACTTTTATATAAATAATATGGGACCTTTTATAGTTATGTCAAAGACTAAAGATTGATTATTGTGGATGATTGAAGTCTATTTTCAAGACCATTTGGTCATGATGTTTATGATTTCCATTTTTTTGGAATCTATGTTATGACCAGCAATGTGGTAAAGGCTTCTAGTAAGTGGATCTATTTGATGATCTAACCTCCATTTTTTTTAATCATTGGACTGTAGATATGTAGTGTGGGTGTTAGAATACACATATCTTGAATAGAAGATTTTCATATTCCTATTAAAGAGTCTTTAAGTGATGGAAAAAGGTAAAAGACCATTTCTATGTTATTTCATTCTTTCTTCTAATTTTCTAAAGGCCTTCAAGCCATAGAATAAATACATGTAAAGTTATAAAGAGCATGGAACTAAGATAGTAAGATAGTAAGATATATATATATATATATATATATATATATATATATATATATATATATATATACACACACACACACACACACACACACACACACACACACACATGTATGTATGTATGTATGTATGTATGTATGTATGTATGTATGTATGTATGTATGTATATGTATGTTATATGTGTGTGTATGTATGTATGTATGTATGTATATGTATGTTATCTGTGTGTGTGTGTGTGTGTGTGTGTGTGTGTGTGTGTGTGTGTGTGTGTGTGTGTGTGTGTGTGTGTGTGTGTGTGTGTGTGTGTGTGTGTACAAATACTTCCTAAAAATTAGTAAGGCCTTATGGCCAAGGAAGATGGTTATATTATATGTTTTCTTCTATGCTATAAATTTAGCATAAAGATGAACATTAGAAAACAAATGGACCTATGATAGACAAGGAACTCATGTATGGTGATTTTATATTAATACAAAGACCTGTAATTGTAAGTCTTGTTGCCTCTATTTTGTTGTAAGTCTTTTGGTCTTAGAGGGATGTATATTTTTATAGGATTATTATTGGAGTTACAAATCTACCAGGAGGTAGAACACTCATATTCATTAGTATGACCATTTAAGTGTTTATAGATACATGTGAATGGATAACTGCCCTAATATATGGATAAGGATGAATAAATGCTACAAATAGAGGAAAGAGGTTTACTAAATGAATCAGAGTCTTAAAATATTATTTTAGCATCACATTTTAGGTTCCTTAAATCTACTTATGATGTAAGTTGAAAAGTGTATATTTGTATCATTTTTATAAGGGATCAGATTATAGTTAAGCAATCCTAGAGACAGCCTAGATTATGGCTAAACTTTGTTATCACTTTTGGTGTCACTTTTCATTTCATTTTACTTTGTATTTTGTTTTAATTAAGTTGAAAATGGATTGATAGAATACTTGAAATAAATATAAGTTAAAAATGACATAAATTAGAGAGTTTAAAATATGGGAAATGAATTTTACATAGGTTTCTATTTATTTTATTCATTCCTAGAACATTTATGTTACCAATTCTATTTACTTTGGGAATTGATAATTTAGAATCCATTTTTAGAAAATTGTTTGTATGGTTTATGGTTTAATAGAAAATAGTGAAACTAAATTATTAATTGAAAACCACCTAATTAAGCTGTGTGATCTATTCTAATCATGCAAGCAATAAGAAAAGAAAGTGTGAACTAATTACTAGAATATAAGGTTAATTCCAACATTGAAACAAGGTATAATGTTGATATAGTCAATAGTGTATGCATAAAATATAGAATAGGGTCGATAGGGTCAAACCTATATTGAAAAATTAAGGTCTAAAAATGAACAAGGTTGGTAGAGTCAACCTAGTTATCTAGATAGCACGTAGAGCATAGAATTGGGTCGACAGGGTTGGTCTAGTTAACTGTGTAGGGCAGTTTTAAAGATTGCAAACTATAAAAGGAAAGACTGTAAAGAAAGAGATGGAGAGATAGAAAGGAACCATGATGGATCAGAGATGTAGAGAACTAATATTCTTGTTTAAGAACCTTGATATATGCTTAAAAATTCTATTAATTGGGTCGATTGGGTCACTCAATCTTTAAAAAAACTTGCTACTAAGTGCTTGAAATGTACAGGGTTGACTAGATCGACCTAGTATGTTGAACCTAATGTATAAAAAATACAAGATCGACAAGGTCAAAATATTAGTCTGGACTGGAAATTTGAAAATTTGAAAAGCTATAATGGGTCATCTGAGTCGATCCAATAGACTGTACCTAAAATCATGTGCACAAAAGTTAGATGCTGGGTCAATAGACTCAATCTAGTATAGCAAATATATGATAAAAATAATTATGAAAGAATGAAAGAAATGAAATAAGGTAAACAAATCATGTAAGGGTTAGTTCACATAAATTTCACTAGAATGTATTATGAATGTGCAGCCAAAGTGAATAAAATACTAAGAAGAAAATAAAACCATGAAGACAATATAACTAGTAGTGGGATAGGATTTACATTAGGTTAACAAAAATGTATGTAATTAGAAATGCATCATGTCTATAAATCAATCCTATCTCATATAAGATAGAGCATACCCACACTTTTAATTGGAGATACATTTTTTAAGTAGGAGCATGACCAATATGGAGATCTACTAGACCTAATTATGGGATCACTTATCATAATACACCATGCTATGAAGGGTTTAAAAGCTTATAGTCTAACCCAATCACACAACACTAAATGAGTCATAGGTTTAATGTTCACTCTATTTTAATAAATAAGAAAGTAAATATAATCTAGTGCACACCAATGATTTTGGCATAACATGAGGGGTTAGTAAATTAATCAAAACATGTAAAATAGAATGTCAATGAATCAAATTATGAGTAAGACATTAATATATGGAATATGAAGAGTAATATTTTTTGATCCAATAAATTTGTTACTTATATTTACTAAAGAGAGGAGAACTAATTTAGAATACACTTACTTGAATGTGAACCCATCGAGACTCAATCTCTCCCTTGGCTAAAGGATCTTCACGAGAGGTTGTTGTGGTTTGTAAGGATAACTAAGAAAGGCCAAATCATCCAAGACTTATCCACGAGACTATATTTTCCAAGTAGAAACCCTAAGTTAAGACTCCTTAGCTATAATGGTGGTAGAGCATATTGTAAAGAAGCATGAGTGAATAATAACTCTTGATTGCATATATGAAATGATGATGAAATGATCTTGTATTTATAAAAATATCTCACCTTAAATCCCTCTAAATATGTTAGCTATATATATTTGACCCAGTTGACCCTATCTATTTTTAGGAGATAAATCACTAGGTCTCAAGCTAGGTTGGTTGAAGAGCTATTGAAACTCAAAGTGAAAAATAACTTAAATATCATAGGTTTAACCTAGTTGACCCTATACAGTAATCAGAGGTTGAAAACTATACAGGATTGACCTAATTGACCTATTATAGTTAATTGGTGAAAGGGGATCAAGGTGAAGAAAATAAGGATGGAAAGAGGAAAAAACCTAGAGAAGTGTACAAGAGAGGAGTAATAGCTTAGGGAATGGTTTTAAGAGCTGGTTGGATTGGTAATAATTTGGTAATAAGGGAAAAAAATCTTGTGAAGCACCAAAGGTATGCCCACACCTTTCTTTGTGTACCTTTTAAGGCATGCACTCAAAGATATTGAGTCTTAATGGGTTCCTGTAAGATGTAAGATGTCATTATTTGATAAAAGGTTGAAAATATTGTGTATACATGTAGAACATCCTCGAGAGTGACCATCGTCTCACTAGTCATGAAATGAAATATACTAGCCTTAGATTTTAATCTCTCAACCAAAGCCATGATCAATGCCTTATCAATCCTCATTATAGTCATTATCATGATATAGTAGAGGCATATCATTTCCAATACTCCATACTCAGTTAGTGATAACAATTTCATCTTGTACAGCACCACTAGATGTCATAGTCAAGAAGCCATCACCCATAAATACTCCTACACCAACACACAACCTATCAAATAATGTTGATATAATCACCCCTAGATTTAGCCTAGCTCATCCCATCTACCAAGTACCTACATCCTTGACTCACTCATATAACCTTGCTCCCTAGCCTAACCACCACCCAATATCTAAACACTCCATCATATCTACTCAATTATCCTTTTAACTCCATTTATTAGTCATACTAACCCATCCTATCTATTTATCTATCATCACTAACTATTTACCACATTCCTTATTCATCTCACTTACCTTGTTACCCTAAACCCCTAACCCTTCCTTCCCACTACCCCATCCTATCTCATCACCTCTCTTCCTAACTTCCCTAACCTAATCATCTACATCCTCACTTTCCATAACCTACCTATCTTAACCTAACCACTTAAATCCCTAATCACTCTAACCTCACATCCCCAACCCATTCCCTAACCTTTATCCCCAACTACCACAAAACCACAACTCTTGACCTAACCCTAAGTTATGGTTTTAGCAATAACGCTATTCATAACCTATGATTTTAAAAAACTAAATGTCTAACCTTAAAATTTTACAACAACACAATTCCCCCCTCATGATAGTATTATATCATGAATCATTTGTTGTATTATTATAAAACTATAGGTCACCCATCATATTTTTACAAAACTACAGCTTGTGGTTTCACTATCACATGTTACAGGGATAATATTGAAACTAAGATCATAACCCCTAGTCACAATATTATCTTGACCACATGTACATGCATTAAATACCAAAATTAAATGGAAAAATGGAAAAAATCATAGGATAAAAATGGAATGCTCATTGGTGGTCCTACATCAGCTAGTCTCTGGTGCTCCCAAACCCTCTCTCTGTGATGTGATGAGTGAATAATGTGGTCCATAGCTAGGTCTCCAGAATAAGGAACTCACAATAGCTAAAATTCAAAATGAACCTTTTACCCCAAACTTTTCCCATTTCACCCCTCATTCATTCTTTTTTTTACCCCTTGTACCCCATTTGACCCCCACTAACCATATTATCTCACCCCAAATACTAACCTTGATCCCATAATCCAATTCTATGACCTATTATCACATTTAATCATCCCTAAGTCACCCAGGGCATAGTTTTCTATTATCCATTATAAGTCCCAAATATTATTCAAAACTACAATAGCCTAAGGTATTTTAAGTCTATATCAGTAGCATGTAGCCATAATCTTGTGCCCAAGGATAGCTTGACCACTATTAACATCCCATCCCATCCCATTCCCTATGGGTCACTCAAAGTTATTAATTCATATTGAGCTACACATCCAACATAAAGTGAATTATTATTACTAATCATATGTTAAATATAATTTATAGGCTTCCTATGAGACCTTTCTATGGGAATTATCATCATCTCATGGCCTATCTTGTCATTTTTATTCGCCTGATAATGTCTATGTCTCAAGATTCAAGCCTTATTATCTTAATCAACCTACCTCACTTCTAGACATTGGTCATTGTCAATAAGTCATCTTTATAGGCTAATTCACTTTATCCCATAGCACTTATGCTCAATTCATCTCAATCATATCTCTCTCTTAATACTCAGGGCATCCTAACCCCTTATCCTCATCTTACTCTTATCCCACCCCAAGGACTTCCTTTTGAGTGACCATATAGATCATTCCTCCCTACATGCTCCCTCAAGGGGGTATCATATCTACTAATAACATTATCATCCACAAAACAATTATTATTTGAAAATCCATTACTCTTTCTTCTTTGCTTCACTCTCAATACTAGTTCAAAGAGGGGTAAAATGTATGCACCTAAATCTACTCATCTTAATAACCCTATTAGACCCACTAATTTGGCCAAAAACCATAACCTTAATAAACTAAATAAAATCCTAATTTCCTAACACAATATTCCCTACATCCCATAAAATGTTTCATACCCTTATAACCAATTAATTACTCCATTAACCTACTAAATCCACTAATCCACCCACTAGCCCACTTGCAAATTGAAAAATCCTATTTATTCAGCTACCCTATCACCCTAGCCTTTCCTACATCCCAATGAATCCTAAACCTCATTTATTCCCCATTTAATCCCAAATTATTTCCTAACCTAATCAACAAATCTCTATAACTAGGGAAGCTCCTCTAAGATTATAGAATTCTCTAAACTAGAGACATCTAAATAATTTAAAATTACCTAAAAATGTCCTACACCATCTTATAAAATCCATGCTTGGGACATGGCCAAAATAACTTAAAAATCAATAATACCTCAATATAATCTCATAATCATCCATTCCAAATCATCCTCATGCTCTTTCCAATCCATTCAAAAATCTAAGGAAGCCATTGGAATCATTTTGAAAATTAAATCAAGTAATCCACATTCAATCAATTTGGCTTTCGAATTTGCTTGAAGATCTTGGAGATAAGTTGTAAGGGACAAGGTGATGGTAAGATTTCATGCTTAATTATTTGACTGTTCTTTTATTCTCTCATTTTAATTTTGTTATTTTTTTGGGTTTAAATTACTAAATATAGTATTTTTTATAAATAAATCAAAAACATGATCACACACTCTATTCCAAATATTAATTATTTTTCCCCTCCCTAATCTAACCATAGTTAAATATAACATATATAAATTTAAGTTAGGATTAGTTTGAGAACCTATAAATGCAAGTGTTAAGGCCATTGTTTAACAAGATTTTTTGTGCAAATAAGTAATGTCAAATTGTCTCTAAAAATCTTCATTTTGTTATTGCATGCCAAGTCAAACCACAAGTGGACAAGGAGAGGTGTGACCTACAAATTAAACACATTGGTGAAGGACTCTATTAGATATAAAAGCTAAGCATGAACACTCTTATATGCCAAAAAATAAAATCCATTCGATAAGGAAGGTAAAGATAGTTTTTTTCTTCATCTTCTAATTATAGTTGAGCTTAGTTGCATTATTTATCACCCAAGTACTTAGGTAAGTAGTTGTTGTTTTCATTGAGTTTTTTGATTTTGGGTTTGTAATTATACTAATAAGAGAAAGCTAATAATATCCTTCATAACCCTATGATACATAATGACACACCCATTAGGACCACATACCCAACATGCACTAAGAGAATGATATTAGACTTTTAAAATCCAAGAAAAGTTCACTTACAACCTTAGCTTTTATATTTTTTCCCTTAAAAATCCATGTTTTTGTTTAACTATGTTTCAATAAATTTACCACTATTAATAGATGAATTTGCTAGTTTTCCTATGTTCTTCAGGAACTAGTAACTTTTCCACTGGGTTTTAGTGACTTCACTCCCTAATAATTAGCAACTTTGACCTATGACATACCTTTTTAGAAATGACAACTTTGTTAAAAGGAAACATTGACTTTAGCCCTGAGAATAATGAATTTCTAGGTAATTATCCTCTATTTTTGCATGATTTATTAAGGAAAATAATGACTTTGACTAATATGATTGGCAACTTTACACTTTCTAAATGGTGACTTCACTAAAACTATGTTCTATTTATGTTAGTTTTGCCACTGCTAATCAACAACTTTGCCAATTTTTTTGTGTTCTATTTTCAACTATGTTCTTCAAGAAATGAAGACTTCACAACTAGTTTTTAATGAATTCAACATAAATAGTAACTTCATTACCTTATAATTGATGACTTTGAACTATGGCATACTGTTTTAGAAATAGTGACATCATCAAAAGGAAACATCAACTTTATCCCCCAAGAATGATGACCTTGTCAGGTAACTATCTTCTATGTTTGTATGATTTACTACAAAAAATAGTGACTTTGAATAATATAATTGGTGACTTAATGATTTATAAATAAAAAATTCATTAAAATTATGTTCTATTTATGTTAGTTTTTTAGGAAAAAGGTGACTTTACCCTATTTATTAAATGATGACTTCACCCTATTTTTTAAATAGTGACTTCACACTATGTCAAAAACTTGAAAGCTTCAAAATTGAAATTTGTTTTGGAATAACCATTCTAAATAAACACAAGTTAATTCACTAACACTTTTAACAAGAAACTACGTCAAAAAGAGAAGATTTTAATCACTTTAAAAATCATTCACACTTGTCTTTTTGGTGCATAAAAATCACTTGTAAAAATAACTTTACTTTTTGTTTTTTAAAGTTAAAAGTTTATGAAAGGGTCTAAAATTCACTTCACATTTTTATTATTTATCTAAAATAAATAAAAAAATTATATTTATTTCTCCTAAGAGCTTTTTATTTTTTATTTCCTTTTTGTAGTACTTAGTTTATTTTCCTGAAGTAGTTTCATTTTTAAGAAAACTTCATGTGTATGCTCTCCCACTATCCGCTTTAGAGAAATTTGGTGATCAAAAGCACATAATTTTTTACTTTTTTTATTGAATTATAAGTGAATGAAAGTCACATATGCTCTCCCTAAGCTTCAAGTGTCTTGGGTGACTCATAAATGACCCTAACGTTCTTCCATTTTTATTTTTATTTTTTTCACATTATCTTATGAGCGGGAGTTCATAGCCTCCTCACGAGTTCTCTAGGAGGAATTTAACTTGGGGTTTCATCTCCCAACACTATTTCAAACCTATTCTATAGTGGGTTATAAAAATTAGGTATATTATTATATGGGATAGTGGTAAGGAGTTAGCCTGACCATCCTAATGGGTTCCCAGGCCATGTAATAAATAGACATCAGAATTCACTAAGAAGTTTATGGATGAATTTGTTATGCAAAGGACTAGAACATTGTATAACAAGTTAGGTGTTTTAGAATCATCTGACATGATTACTCCCTTATGTTAGTCACACATGTGGAACATCTAGAATGCATCAAAAAATTTAGATTTAGATCAACCCCGCTTACCATAAAGTATCCATCCAAATACCAAGTTTCTTTGGCACTCTAAGTTCTTACCACATATAAATTCTCAAGAGACAAAGGGGGGCCTATAAACTCTACCTATATGCACTCTTACATTTTTATATTAATAACTAATTTTTATGATCATTGGTATATTGATAAAAACATTGGCAAAGACTATGTAACCTTGTCAATTTTTAGAGTAGGATGTGCACATAGGTGCTTTTTCTTAATATCTTGAATTTTTTATAGGGTCTAAATTTATTTTTGTGTCAAACTAATCAAAAACTTAAAAATTAAAAACATATTATTTCATCACATGGATTAAATAAGTGTTACGTTATTGAAATCACTCAAAACATTTACCTTAGATATTTTTTAAAACCACTTTTATACACTTATTCAAAGACATAATGTTACACTACCCAATTTCTCCCAATAAAATTATCTTTGTTCAAAATAAAGTCCAAAATTGTGTGTACCGTTGTCCTAAAAGGTGTCATTATGTTGCCCACTTAATTCTAGGTCATTATTCATTTGAAAATCCAAGTCTTTTGTACCAAGTTCAAAATTTATCTTTCAAATTTCAGACCCAAAATTGATTGGTCTGCACCAAAGTCTTACCTAATTTTGGATTGGGCATTCACCTTTCACATTTGGATTGTGTAACTTGGATCAATTTCTCACATGATTTAAAAACATTCTCCTAGACCTAGGAGTGGTTTACTTTCATGTTTCTAAAACCAATTTATCATCTCAAATAAGGTTAAAACTCATTCATTAATTATAGCTCTAAGTACAAATAATTTACATTTGAGCCTTACCTATCACTTGGTATTGAATTTTTACTCTTTCGTCTTAGTTTTTTACTTAAGATTGACTTTCCTAATTAGTTTTAGACATGTGCCTAGAGTAAGTTATTTGTGCTAAGGTCAAGTTTGTCTTAATTTCATGTGTTGAGGTTAATATGTGTGTCTAGGTCAAGTATTTCAAACCACTTACCTTAGAGTTAGGTTTATTTTAATTTTTTACCTCAAACATTTAGTTTCCAAGTCTCAATTTATGATGTTGGCCAAAGACCTAGCATTATTTTTACACTTTATACCTATTTTGTTCTTTTCCAATCATATCTTTGTGACATTGGCCAAAGACCTCATACCTTTTACTTCATTTTCAAACCTATATTTAGTTTATTTTAAGAACCTTATAAAAGACCAATTTTATGTGCCTAGTTATAAACCTTAGTTTGTTTACATAGTTTAAATATCACATTCCCCATTCTAGTATTCATGTTTGTTTGGAACACTTTCCAAGACAAATATCCAAGTTTGTATTTTATTGACCATTCGTTCAAATGACCTTAGATTTTTAGGATATTTTAGACCAAATTTTGATTGTTAGTTTTCAAAAAGGGATACTATATAGGCCAAGTTTAGACCATTTTCAACAATAGACTAAGTTTTCTCTCTAGGCCAATTTTCAAGACATTTGTAATAAGGGAACAATAATTTTTTACCATGTTTCAAGTATTTGTGAACAATAGACTCTTTTTCCTCAAGATATGTTAGCCAAAGATTTAGATATACCTCAATATACACATAATGGGAACATGTATAATCCAAATTATGAGAACATAGTCATAAATGACCCCTTCATTCAAGACGCATATGACGATGATGTAGTTTATGAGATGGATCCATATCTCTCTTATGTTACTCAATAAAAAAACAAGGACAATACCCACTAGTATATTACCTAATTAATACACCTCTTTATTTAGGGCATGAATAAGAATAAATGACCTGATACTTTACCAATGTGCCACCCATCATCAAACAAGTCCAATAGTATCATCCTTACTTTATAACCATGCCAAAAAGTTATGACCTATACTTGTTTGATCATCACTTACTTGAAATTAGGGAGAATATTTTAGTCAAGGCTATAGAGGCAGGAGCAAATTTCCCAACAAACTTTCCCCATGAAAGTCTGCCTAGTTTAGTTAGAGCACTTAGAAACACACCTCAAGTTAGACCAATTGAACATGCCTCAACTAGTTATCATTAGGTGATCCTACTAATACCTAACCAAGATATTATGCACTTTTAAAAGGAAAAGGTCTAATAGTTAACCAATTTGCACATATGTATCAGGTATATTAGGCATATCTTAATTTAGCTTAGAATTTCAACATTATGGTCATTTTGAACACCCCACTTATAGAGTTAGCTCCTTCAATAGGAGTGAAAATTGATTCTTTAGGCCATATTAACCTAAACATGGACCCATTTTTCCAAAAAATGTTAGTTGATGACATATTCAATTTCTTAGCCATTTGAGAAGTGAATGTAGCTTCTACCCAAGACCATTTTCAAAACATAGTAGATAACACACAAGTGTATCCCAATCTGAACTAGGTTGGGTCAAACACACCAAAAAATAATTCACAACAATAAGTGCCTCTTAAAAATACTATGAGTGGTTCATAAAAATAGGGGTTAAGCATGCCTATTTCTAAACCATAGTAGGTCATTATCACCCTTCAACCAACAACTTCCTCAAACATGCAGCAAGGGGAAGTAGCCAAAAAGAAACCAACACTCTACCCAAACAAGTGTCGTACACTACCCCAAATCAATGGGTGGTGACTAATATTTCACAACCATAGACACAGACCAATGTGATACCACAATAAATGGTTATTTCATCATAAACATTATCTAATCAATAATATATTCCTATTAGTCAGCAATAGATACCTAACACCCAATAAATGCCTAATTTACAATAGGTGTCCACTCAAAAAAGAGGTTCTAACTCATAACAAGTACTTGTTAAGAAATAATTTCCTTTAAACCAATGTGTGCCTCATATGCAATAGGGACCCAACATGTAACACATTCAATAGAAGGGCTTTAGTCAATAACAGGTACTATTTATATAGTAGGGTTTGGCTATTCAATAACAAGTTCCTATTCAAACCCAAAAAGTGTAGTACCTTCTACCAAGCCATATACCTCCATCATAATAATATATCCATCTAAATTAAATACATATTCCAAACCCTAACTATAATGTTGATCAATAACATGTCATATTAGTAGCTTAATCTTAATACATATGTGTATTCCTAGTTGATTGACCCATCAAACCAACATTCTGCAATACTCCATTCCTCCACTATACCCCGATCAAGATAATACACCTTTGATCACCCAACCACAACCATAACCAACTATGACATATAAATTATTAACCCAAGAATTGAAACAAATGATGAATGTAATTACAGCTATTAAAATAAGAAAATAGACCAAGAAGATCAAATTAGATGATGTGTGCTTGTACCCATTTAACATGGAATACCTTCAAATACCATTTCCTCCAGGTTATGAGCCACTAAAAGTTTATAAATACAAGGGAAAAGTAAACCTTAGGGAGAATTTAAAAGAGTTCTTTATCACTTTCCAATAGTGACATCTAACTACTTCTTCTTTTACTCTGAAGTTTAGTTGGATAGGCCTTAGAGTGGATTCTTAAGTTGATGAAGAATTTGATGTCTAATTTTTATGATCTTTCAAATAAATTTATACAATAGTTTTCCTAAAATATCAAGCATGAGATTTTAGTAGTTGATTTGAGTCAGACCAAGTATATGGTTAGTGATAGATTTACAAGTTATTGACAATGGTGGAGAGTGCTTCGTAGCCACTTCACCCATAATTTACCAAGTAAATAATTGGTATTTGTGTTTACCAAAAATTTATATAATGAAATATCTTATCACATGGAGTTTTAGTGTTCTCAAACATTAAAATATATCACTGAAAAAGGTATACAACTTGAAAAGGCTCTTATTAATAAAGGGATTATCAAGTTGCCTTCTTCAAACCAAAACCAAAGACAGCCAAAATTTAAGCCCAATTCAAAACCCAAGCCATGTTCAAATGAAAGCTTCTATGACTGCTCAGGCTAAAATATTTAAAAAAATTAAACCAAACAACTATAATATGAATGTTGTCTATAATGGAGTCACTTAGTCACATCATGTCCAAATGGTGTAGACACTATCTGCTCAGATTATTCAATAAATGCAACTTATTATGTAAATGTAACACGTTCTATAAATGCATTTTATGCCCCAACCATGGCCAACTCCTAAAATAAAACCATCTTTATGCATGTAATCATGTCATCCACCACCTTTGTAAACCTATCCTCCAAGAAGAAGATCTAATGCTAGAGTCTTTAATGACTTGGGTGAGTACATTGAAGTGGTGTTTCATAAATTAGTTTTAATTAATATGATCAATTGTCCAATTCTAAAGCAATTTCTTAAAGGTGTACCATACCTTGATTAGTATAAGGAGAATTAGTTCTATGAATACTATTTTATTCATGGAAATTCAATATTTTGATGTGTAGTTGAATCACCTCACTGAGAATATGTTGGAAAATGGAGAGATCTAGTCAGATAACAAAACTTCTAATTCTAATTAGAATCTAGGTATTTATCAAGACCTATTTTCATAACATAATAATACTAATCATAACCAAAAATAATTAATTCTAACACCACAATAATATAAATAAAAATAATATTAGAAATAATAACAACACCAACCCCAAAATAGATAGAACCAAGGTTAGAATAACCCTAATAGCTAATAGACCCATCACAAAGTTTCACACAACTACAATAGAGTTTTAGTTCATGTTACAGGTGGTCATGTATCCACAATTACCATTAACCCTAGACCAAGTACCAATAGACCAATACCATTACCTAACAATTTCTATCATCCTCCCTCTACCAGTAATCCTTCTTTGACCAATGACCGCAACCAAGCACATCAATAATCAAGAATGACCATCCTAGGCCCTTCACCTTCTTCTAGTTTGAATGGTCCTTTACCTAATCTAGATTATGAAATCACAATGTGGTGGACTAAAATTACCATACCAGGCCCACAACCTTCTACCAATAAGCCAATTCAGCCCACTATACTAGCTAGGAACAATCCAATTACCACTATTAAGGAAAAAATATACAATATTATGGAATAACTTCAAAATATGCCCACATAAATTTTTATTCTATATTTTTGGCACACATCTACCATCCACAAAAATATATTTACTAAACTCTTGAATGAGTCCCAAGTACCCAATGACATTATGTTAGACAAATTTAAAGCTTTAGTTGGACACCTAGCCCTAGGATAACAACTGACATTTGACTAAAATGACATGTCATCCCTAGGCCCTCTCCATAATAACCCATTGTATATTAAAGTTATTATAACATGACATAAATTTAAATTTGTCCTCATAGGCAATGGATCAGGACTTATTATTATGTCTCTAAAGTTAATCAAGCATCTAGGATATATAGTAGCTAACCTTCATCCAAAGACTATTACCATCAAGGCCTATGAGAATTAAGAATGGGAATCACAAGGAGCTATCTATTTACCATTTTTTATAGGGCCTTTGACCCATGACACACTTTGCCATGTCTTGGATTTAGATTTATCATAAAATTTTATTTTGGGTAGACCAGGGATACATGAAATATGTACATTATGTTCAACCTTACACCAATGTATCAAGTTTCCTCAATTTAGCATGGAGGTAACTATTTATGGATGCTTACAATCATATCAGTACTACAACCATTTAGAGGCCGAGTATGAGAGCTATAATTACTATTTTTTCCTATAACCCATACTAAAGAAGGATAAGGACAAGGATATACTTCTTGAATTATGAGAGTCCAATTGCATAGACCCTGACAACCTTTCCTCAACCTCACATACACCTCCTATTGAAATTGCCAATCATTTTATTATTTCAAACAATGGTCTAGCAGAATACTTTACTCATAATACATTCCATATAAATAAGCTTTCACAAAACCCCAAGACTTATAGAAGGCCCAAAACTAAGATAAATTTCATGGAATGGTGACAAAAGGGAAAAGGAAAACTTTACTCCTAGAGCCTATTATTTTCACACTAGCCACTAGCCAAGAATAAGACCTACTTGACGAAGATAATTTTTGGTTATATAATGATAATTTGGTTGATTTTTACTTAAAAAAAGTATCCCATCCCTAACAGGATTATGAATAACCAAAATCATGAAGGTAAAGGCTTTGGGGGAAATTATCAAGGTGCTATTTATAGACACTTAGTTTTGGCCACTTTCATGCCTAAACCAAGATTCAATTCAATTTCTATAAAACAACACACTTTAAGCCTATAGATCACCTAAATTGACAAACTTTGTCACTGTAATGGATTTAATTTCTCAAGAACATGACAACGCTAGTTTATTTGGCTTATTACCATGTATGCACTAATAATCAAGTTTGATTTTAACCCTAGTCAAATTATGACATAGTAATGTGACACTTTAGACCTATCGATATATTAATTAAAAACATTTAAAATAATAGCCAAAATCTAATAAGCACTAAGCAAGATTAGTTAAATTTCAAAACTTAATTAACTTGCCTAAACAAAAATTCCAAATCAAATTAGTAAATTTCATTTATCAAAAAAGAAATATTTAGCCAAATATGAAGTCAAAGGTCAAAGGAGCTAATAAAGTGATTTATTGATTCTTAAATATTCCAAAATTATGAGTCACAACCTCACAAATATGTAAAGTGAGTTTCCATGCCTCACAAATATATAAAACTAAGGTGTCAATATTTCATGAGTGCTTTGATCCAATTTAGGGTTAGACTGACTCAACCTAGGTTATTTTAGACTCAACCAAAGTTAAAATTTAACCTAACCTCCCTAGTGTTAGAGTTAGTTCTTAGAGCTATAAATACAAGTACCCATGTCATATGCCAAGAATAGTTTGAGTTTAAGGTTATTCTATTTAAATACCTTCAATAAGATATTGAGATTAGTGTTATAATGCCCATTTTATGTCAAGCTTCACACCAAGCCACGAGGGACCAATGGAGAAGTGCTACCACCATGGAGAAGAATTTATAGAAGACTATAATTGTCATAGATCAAGCATGAACATCCTTATGCCAATAATTAACCATAAAATTTGACACAGGATGTATATTACTTGTGTTGTTTTTATCTCTATTTTTTAATCGTGTTTACTATGTTATGTTCCCCCTAGTTCTTAGTCAAGAGTGTTTAGTTCTAATTTACTGTTAAACTTGATTATTTTATCATTTAGACTAATAATGAACTAATAATCATTTATGTGATCTTAGAAATTATAAGATACATAATGTCATTCCTGATGGGACCATGCATCCATATGGCCAAGTATAATGATATGCTAGCTTTAGTTTTTCTAACAAAAGCATCTAATTCTTCAATTTTAGAGTTTTATCATTGAAATTAACATCATTTTATTTTTTATGTAATGAACATCTTTACCCTATGTGAAGGTGACTTTGTTATTCCCATGATTTATTTGTAATCTTTATGTGTATAAATAATAGCTTCAAAGATATGAATTTGACATGTTAAATGGAATCTTCACTTTATACAATCGGTGGCTTCAACTTTGCTAAATAACGACTTCACTAGGTAAAATTACACTAGGTTTTGATGGCTTAATTTAATTTTATATTGTATTCTATGGCTTACCATATTTGACCAGTGGATTTACCTAGTTTAAATGTAGCTTCACCAAAAGTGTTCTCTATCTATCTATGTTTGCAGAGAAATGGTAGCTTCACTGAAAATGATAGCTTCTCCCTGCTAAATGGCAGCTTCACTCTATGTTTTTCCAAAAACTCAAGAGCTCAAAATGAAATGTTGTTTACTCATTTTATTTTTGACTTAGATAAAATAAAACTCCCTAACATTTTTTCAAGAACTAAGGTGGATAGAGAGAAGCCTAAGCATTTCTAAATTCTTGCATACACTTTTGTTTGGTACTTAAAATTGACTTAATCACACTTATCTTTAAGTTTTCAAAGTTATTTTACAAGTACAAACAATGCCAAGGGGCCAAAAATTTATTCACACTCGAGTTAGTTATATTAAAAGGAACATACATTTTAGTTAGAGATCTAAATATATTTTCACTTTATCTTGATTTTTTTATTATTAGGTAAATTTCAAAGTTCATTAGAATAGTTTCTTTGTTTATAGAAAATTAGACACTATTGTGTTTATGCTCTCCCCTCATCCCCTTTAGGGAAATCAAGTGACCAAAAGTGCTTAGTTTATCACCTTGTTTTTTGGGTATTGTCAAAAATAATGTCACGTATGTTCTCCTAAAGATTCAAGTGAGTTGGGTGACCTAGAAAAGTCTTCTAAATTCTTTTCATTTTATTTATTGTATTTGTATTGTGGGTAAGAGCTCATTTCTCCCTCACAAGTTCTTTAGGGTTGCATTAACCTGGGGTTTCATCTCCCATAATCATACCAAACCCACTCTTTGGTTGATTATATAAATTGCGCATGTGATATTGGGATTGCTAAGGGGTTGAGTGGCTGATATTTTGATCCTAATGAAAACTTAGGTTAGGTCTTGTTAAATATTGGACTCTACTAAGTAGTACATGATTAGAGTCACTATGCAAAGGAATAGACCCTTGCATAGTAGGTTAGTAGGTATGAAACCAATTGACATGATTATACCCTTATATTAGCCATATTTGGGACCATTTAGTATGTTCAAAACTTATATATTTTAGTCAACCCCATTTACCATGAAATTTATTGCCAAATGTCAAGTGCTCCTCTCTCTAAGTTTTTATCATGTACCAATACTTGAAGGATTGAGGGGGGAGTAAAAACTCTACCTACACCTATATTTTAATTTTTTGATTAACATTTAATTCCTCACAAGCACTGGTATATTAGTGGAAAATTTAGCAAAATCTACACACACCTGTGTCAGTTTTAGGGATAGTACAGGCCAGTAGTGTTATTTATATTTTCTTTTATTTACATCTAATAAGGAACAAAAAACCAAGGTCTAAAAAAATCAAAATCATCACATTGTTTTCACACCCATTTAGCCTAAGAGGTGTTACTCTATCCATTTTGTGTCCCACTTTTTTCCTTATATTTATGTTCCAAAACCATTTGTGTGTCACTTGTTTACTTGGGGTGTCATTACGCTATTTGTTTCATCTCAAACATTTGCTTTGGATTTTTGAATCCAAAACCATCATCATGCCATTTTTTTGGAGTGATGTTATGTTGCCTAAATCATTTTAAATAACTTATCATTTTAGAAACCAAGTTACAAAACCATTATTATAGTATCTTGTTTCAAACATGTGGTTATACTGCCTATTTTGGTCTATCCTTTTTGCCTTAAAACACCTAAGTCTTTTTGCATTGAAATTAAAACTCAAAATTTTGAAGTAAAAATCCTAAACTAATTAATTTTACACCAAATCCTCATCTAATTTGGGTTTAGGTAGTCTATATTTTATGTTTAGATTATGGTATTTAGATTTCCTATTTGATCTAGATACCCTTTTCCTAGACTTAGCAGTTGTTATTTCTCTTGTGCCTTTTTTGAAATTCCTTTAAGCCAAGTTGTTGCCATGTGCCTTGTTTGAAGTTTGTTTTTCCAAGTCATGAATGCCCTAGTTCTATAATTACAATAATATCTTATGAATCAAGTATTGATTCTTAGTGAGCCAATTACCAAGTGTCAACCGACCCAATTGACTTAGTTTAGTTTGTTTTTAAGTTCTTATTTGAGTTCTTTATTTCTGAATCTAGCCTTATTTTTCAATTTAAATGATTATAACCATGTTTTGTCAATTCATTATTATCCATTGATCAATTTTCACAATTGTTATGCTTTATCTAGATATTATTATCATTAATTATAACCACCTTTTGTAAAATGAATACCTTAGCCATAGACGAGTTTTGAGATTTTGTGACACCTTTGTCAGTGATTTTAACTACCTTTAGGAAAATCAGTATCATTTATTAGACCAATTTCAATTTTATTTTGTCTTTACCTTTTCCTAGTTTAGTTGTTTTACCCTTTAGGACTCTTTTACTTATCCAAAGATTTTTTTTTAGACCTTGGTTTTTTGTTACCTTTGGACCCTTTGTTTTTCACAATACATAGTTATAGATCTGAACATGCCTCATTACACATGTAACAGGACTATGTATAATCTAAACTATGAGAACTTTGTGACCAGTGACCATTTTGTTTAATATTCATATGATGATGTAAATTATGAGATAGATTCCTATCCATATTAAAATATTCCATACATTAAACAAAGGAATAACCCATTAATTCATTATTTAGTGACTACACCTTCTTATTTATGCCAAGAATAAAAACAAATAGCACACAACATTACTCAAACAATGCCTAACATTAAGCAAAGACAACAATAATATCCCTACAATGTTACAATACCAACATAGACAAGAAATGATTCATACTTGTTTGAGCATCATTTATTAGAAAATAAATATTAAGTTCTCATTAGATCCATCAAAGTAGGATCCAAGTTTCTACTATACTTTCCACACAAAAGTCTAACTAGTTTGATTAGAAATCCTAGTAATGTGCCTCAAATATAATAGTTTGAATAGACATAAATGAGTTATATTAAATATTTAGTCCAAATGTCATAGCAAAACCAAATTACACTTGGTTATCTCTCCAACCTACACCATAGGAGTAGGGTGTTTAGGCCTACCTCCAAGGTTGGGGCAATATGGGAATAGCCCAAGGATATGAGTGACTTATGGATGGACTAAACCTCCAACTTATGATGATTTATCCTTTGGTGCATATCTTTCATCTCAATTCACTAAGACCTACTAAATTTGGGGTGAATAGGTATAAGTAAATGCCCTAAGGAGACTTATATTACTATAGGTGATGCACTAATATCATTTATCCACTCAAATTGACCTTAACCAACATTAGTAATCAAGACAAGTGATAAAATATTCTAACTCCAAGTATTCATATGCAAAAGAGTTTCACATAGAGCTTGTAATAAGTGGTCAAAACGTGAGGGTGATTATGGTAAGGTCTAGATCAAGGCACTTACCATTCAAACTTCCACTCCAAGCTCAACCACTCATCACTCAAACATAATATGTGACATATATAATACCATATACTAACAACTAAGTGAGACTAGGACCTGTCAAGGGAGGAAAACTTGCCACATGTGAAAATAAAACAAGTATAACATACTAATCCAATATCAAAGAGATTGGAAATAGTCATTTACATTAGCTTAATAGGTTAAAAGGTGCAAATATAAGTAGAGTTTCCTCATACCTAGGTGAGGGATACAAGAAAAGGATTTTAGGCCTAAATATATAAAACAATTATCAAGAGGGAGAATATAATGGCATGGATAAATAATGATGGAGTCATAATGATCATCATTACTCCATAAAAGCCACAAATAACCATAATAGTCCTTATTAATCCCATGATGCATGGGTAGTTTTTCATGAGTTGTTTAGGCATTGAGGTGGAGTGGTGGAGGCTATAGTTTAATTATTAAAGGCATGGGAATGCCAAAAATGGTTAATCACTCCTCTTATTGTAGTTATAAAGTGTAGATGGGGTGTAATTAGGCCTCTATGAGATGTTGAGCAACCCATCATCCTCCCTTGCATGTTGACTTGGTTAAGAAATTGCCTATTCCTCACAATGAACATTAAAATTTTACATACATACCTTTAATGAAAATTTATAATGTGGTAATGATCCTATATTGACTCCTCAAATCATACTCTATACCAAACTCTACCTCTTCTTGTTGACCAAGTAGGCCAATTAGGCCATTAGGCCTAATTACCTGAATATTTGAGCTTGGTGGCCATGAAAACCTATATTATACCTTAATAACATGTGAATAGGAATTATTTAGATATTATAAAATGTTTTACATCATGACATAGGCCTTCTCAAGTAATATGCGCCTGTAATTTTTCCAATCTAGGTGACTAGGTCACTTTCTCTTAGCACCTACAAACTGGTTATTTGGTGTGGAATTTTAGAGGCATTTACACAAATATTTTTGGACATATTATGGTTTTATAAGATGAAAAAAGTCTCAAACCACCCCATATAATGATTTTAAACTTCTCAAACTACCCTATACCTTATTTTATGCTCAATTCCTTAAAAAAGTACCATTTTTGATAGGTCCCTACAGCAATCCATATAGACTAATACCATGATCAGGGTCTCCTCTATTTATAATAGGTGTTTTAAGTGTTTATCAGGTCAACCAATGGTGTTTGAGTGAAGACATATATAGTTTTGCTTCATCAAATATATCTTAGGGTTTAAACAAGGTTTTAGAGGCCTACTATCTTACCAATGGTTCATAAAGATCAGACCTCTAATCCTAAAATTATGGTCATGTATTTTTATTCCATATACCCCATAAAAATATTTAAAAAAATTATTTACCATTCACCTTATTTTTGGATATATGAATGCAAGTTAATGAACTTTCATCTCTCTATAAGCCTTATAGATATGGATGCAGTCTTAACAATGATTCATGAAGGCGGACCTTGAAACCCACTATCTCTTCCATGTATCTTGATTTCATAAAGGTTCCTAAATTTTTCTAATATCATTTCCCCTTATTTCCTTTGTGATTAAAGATGTGAGCATTTGAAGGTGTAGTTCGAGGTGGCAACCTAGGCGATGTAACTCGAGAAGGGTCTTGAGACTAATTTGATCATTTTTTTTATTTCTCTTACCTAAAAAATTATCCATATGGATTTTAACATCCTTATACATCTATTATTAATGTTAATTATACTTTTGAAGGTTTGAGTATGCCTCAACATGGTGGTGGGGTTTGAGGCCCAATAATGGCTTTTAGGCTTAATTGCCTAGACTAAGTTTTAGGAGTCTAAGTGACCTGTAGTTGATTTTCAGACTTCAATAATAACCATAAAACCTTATTAAATTATTTTTCATCCTCCTTAAACCATATCTAGCTACCCAAACATGAAATTTATCTCCATTTGCTCATGTGAGTCTGCCTTGAAGGTCATTACCTAGACTGGGTGTTTGAGATCTAAGTATTAGGATCCTTGGTATTCCCTAATATCCTTAATGTATTAATCATGTTTATGGAGTTTAAAACCTCATAATATTTCATATCATACATTTTTAACCCCTTTTGGTTAGGCCTCTCTTTATTCTTGTTTCCTATACTTCCTTATCTTCTTGTCTAGGGTTTTTAGGTAGTCAAGCCTGTGTGACCCTTGGTGACTTTATTTAGTGCTCTTTATGCCTTACTTGAGTCTCCTATCCTCATGATAAAATTTTATACTTTCCCACTTCCCCCATTAGTTTTATTCAACACTCATTGGACCTTCAAACTTACATGTGCCTTCAATTCTAGGACAGGCTTCTGTGTACTAGATTAGGCCTAATCAGGTCTTTAGGCTTCTTTCACAAATATGACATTGTTATCACTTTATACCCTTAATACATACTTATTAATCAAATTATTAGTTTTTTTAACCTCACAAAAATCCCATAGCATGTACAAATCTCTAAGTTATGTGTGTAAGCCTATTTAACCATCTTTAGGCCTAATAGACCTAATAGGCTATTAGGTTCTTTTGTTCATCTCAAGGGATAAAATATTTGCATGAGAATACTAAGATTATTAGGAAAAAAACATGTATACTCTATTATAATTAATATTTCTCACTCCTTTATAGGTTTTCATAGCTTAACCCTTCTTACTCATAACCGTGCCTACTTGGTTGTAGGTGATTTTAAGCCTGTTAGGGTTGTGAGTGTGAATTCCATTCTTAGATATAAATTTGAGGTAATATTGAGTAATATATCATAAATAACATGACTTTTACTTAACACATACCTTTTTAAACTCTTTAATACTCAATTAAATCACTTGGCCCTTGATTGTCTATAGGATACAGTCATATCCTACTTGTGTATGTAAGGGGTAAGAGGTGAGTCTTCTTTTGAAGGGAGCCATGTACATGATTCACAATAAATATTAATTATAATAAAATTTATCTAACATATTTCATCTCACAAACCTTTAAGTCTCCTCTAATTGGGCTCTTATGATCAACTTGATCTTTACCTACAGTTAGGCTTGTAGGTGGTAACAAGGACCTTGAAGTTATGTTGACCTTGTAAAACATAGATTATCATCCCTTCACACATTTTTAGGTTTTTATAACCTTTAAAACTCATTTATTTTAATATTTCCATCCTTATCATTTACCTAAGAGGTGCAACTATCTTTTATTCTCATATGTAGATTTGTGTATGCTTACCTTAGGCCTAATAGGCCTAATTAGGCCTTAAACCCTTTTGTCCATCTTAGAGGACCACATAATTAGGTGTATACTAAGGGTTTAGAATAAAAAAATAATCATTACCTATTTTAACCTCATTCACTTTTTATACAAACTTAAAATCACTTATCTCTTCCTCTCATATCTTTGACTATAACTATATACTTAGGCCTAATTAAGCTTAATTAGGCCATCCAAGATTAATCCTATTTCAAGGGGATAAACCATTAGATAATAATTGGGATGTCCTTAAATATAATATGGATCTTTATAACCCTTTGATCATTTTTTCAATCTTTTCATAACATTGGCACCTTCAACCTATAGTCATAATCATGCATGTGTACCTAATAAGAATCCTTACTGATTTCTTATCTTGGTATGGTTGAGATGATTTTGGTCATATTTTAAAATAATCAATTTTTCTTCATACCTTTTCATATGATATATTACTCCACAAATATATTCAATACCTTATACATCTCAAACTAATAATAACCATCCTACTTACTTATTCTACCTTAAAAGGCCTATAATGACTGTGAGGATCTGCCTTTATTATAGATATGAGGTGAAGGTTGGATATTATTGGATCCTATTTTTTATATTTTTCATATTATTTAGACTCATATTACTTCTTATCTTCCTCCATTTCCTTTCATACTCTCTATGTATGATCCCTATAGTTCTTCACTTGATTAGTCTACCTAAAGCCTATAGGTGCCTAAATGTAGGTTATCCAAGACTATGGAAGTGCATATAATAGTAGGATAAGAGTGTGGATGGCTTATAAGGGGAATAAAAATCATGACTCAAGTATGATGTAAACATATGTTTTGAAATAACTTGATGGCATATCTATATCTACCCTATTCTTACTTGCTGAAGAGGTAACAACACACACATAATAGTCACCATTGGAGATATAAATTAAAGGGTTTGAATCATAAATTAGATGAATATTTTATGTAAATAAGTTTTTAATTAATTAAATAAACCATATTATTTATTAAAACAATCCTCTCTTACATACTCATGCCCTAAATGCTTTGCAACATAAATAAACTTGTCTACAATTTACAAATAGAAAAAACTTGAATGATCCCTACTCCCCTAACCTCACACATGTGAACCAAGGGTTTAGGTTAATTTACATGGGAAATGAGGACCTATAAAACACACATCAAGCATTTATTCTAAAAAATTATTCAAATATGCACCAAAATTGATTTCACTTTAACCCATTGTGCAAATGAAGGAGACCATTTGAGTGCCTATATTATTAGCATTTGTTCATAAAGTATAGGCCATAAATTTGAATAAAAATTCCATGAATGAGAATCTCAATATACCCCCTTCCTCTTCCCAAAGTCTCATATCTTGATTACCTCTCTCCTGTACGAAATGACCAAAAACCTAAAAGCTTGTCCAGACTACCAAGAAGCTTGATGGAAAGAGAGAGACATGGTCTTGGGTCTATTTTTCACCCTTTGACCATGAAACTCCTTTGAGATACTTTACATGAGATATTATGAAATCTTATGACCTCTCTTATACAAAACTAACCATGTAGGTCTATCTAACCTAGAAAAAACCTGAAAGCACCTTCTTTGCCTACATTTTTCCATGTTTCTAACCTTGGGATGCCATTGGAGGGAAGAGGGAGAGAAAATATAAGTTAAAAATCATCTTAAAATAGGATTTTAGGTAGGGGGATCTGAAGAGACACATTTTTTCCATGTGTGGGACCCATTTGGTGAGTGGGGAGTGAGTAATCAAGAAATGTTTTGCTAAATTTTGATTATTTTAAGTCTAAAGGAAAATAGAAAAGAATGATGGGGATAAGTGATTAGAATGAACCTAGATTGGTTTATGCATCATATCTAGAAATTTTGAACACTCCTCTTTGGTTAGGGAGGACTACCTACAAGTAAGAAATCACTACCACAAGATGTTTATTAGTAGTTAAATAAGTGGGTTGCCAAGCTACGTGCTTATTCTAAGAAGTGTGAAACTTCCTTAAAGATGATAGTCCACTTTTGAGAGAAAATAGTAATAAATAACTAAAATAGAGGTAAAGAGAGAGTGAAAGAGACATAATATTACCATTATTCATAACCTGAGTGTAGTAGAGAGTGTCAAAGTGTAGGTGGTGTACTTTTTTTATTTTTTAGAAGTTGTTTAGATAGGTTTTGGAGAGGTTAAGAAATCCATAGTCATCGACATCAGTAAGGAAGTGATTGATATCAGTAATATTATTGAG
The DNA here is from genome assembly GCA_037957365.1 of Torreya grandis. Lineage (NCBI taxonomy): Eukaryota > Viridiplantae > Streptophyta > Pinopsida > Cupressales > Taxaceae > Torreya > Torreya grandis. The sequence continues at coordinate 833,231 of JARHVA010004833.1, forward strand.
ATTCATAGGGAAGGTGACCAATTTCAGTTAATTTGATGAGGTTGATAAGGGAAATAATTAGCTAGGGGATTGTAGAAGGCCTTTCCAGGTCTGGGAATGGTTTTGATCAGGTTTGGGAGGTTGGGGAGAGTTATGAGAGGGAGAGTATGGTTTGGGTAGATCTAGTCAGAATTTTAGTGTGTCAAGTTAAGGGGAAATAGGTGAAGAAGCTTTGTAACTCCCTCATGAGGTTAGTTATGGGTGTGTAAAGTAATGAATAGTAAATATAAAGTGATAGTAGAATAAATATTTTAAAAGACCTATAGAATAAGTGATATACTTAGTTGTAGTTATTAAACAATAAGTGTTAGGTTGATGATCCTTATCAGGGAGTCTGAACTTGAATGCCTAAACATAGAGAACAAGGATTTTATTGGTCCTCAAGAGCTTAGTTGTTGATTGTGATTGAATTACACAAGATGATAGTAAGATAGGACATCAAAAATAGAATGTCAAGAGATTGAATGCAAATAAGAATGATTTTTTTTTATTTTTTCTGACCTAAACTTCAAGTTGGAGTGTGGCTTATATTACTGACATTGGTAATCCCACCAACATTAGCTATGCATTGACTGATGTTGATGGCCCTATAACATGTAAACCTTACTATTTTGTGCCTATTTTCTATTATTTCTCATGCTAAGTGTGGCACCCATTGGAAAATGGTAAAAATAAGAAGTTAAGGAGGTAGTTGATCAAGAATCTAGTTTGGAAGTGAGAATAAGTCTTGGGTAGTTAGGATGAGGGGACTAGGTCTTGAGGTGACTCATCAGGTGGGAATTAGTCATAGGGTGAGGTGGTTAGGCAAGGTGGAAAAATAGGTTTTTAATTAACTTAATTAAGTATTTTAAATTAATTAAATGTGTGAGGGGTAAAAAGCATGGTTTATAGAGATTAATTGTTATTACTAAAATTTGATTAAGGGGGGGTTTCGCCACAGGGAGTTACACACATGTGTGTGACATAATTTTTTTGTCTACATTTTCCCTTTTTTGTCTTGTAATTTATACTAACAATTTTTAAGACAAAAATAGGAGTTAGATGTTCCAAGTATTGGATGAGGTATCCCCCCTCAAAATAGGAATTGATAGAGGAGAACCCAGAATTGAGTACCAACTTGATAAAAAGGTAATTGGGCGAGTGGTGAAGAATGGATTATCACTTTGTATGCATATACTACTACAATTTCTAATCAATAAAGTCAAGAACATGCAAGGTTGAGGAGGACTCAGATAGAAATAACCAAAGCACAGCTTGAAGGTGATAGCTGATAGGTCAAAACAATCAAAGTTATAACTCTAATGGTTGATGTTTTCTAGGTATCAAAGGTAAGAAGTGCCCCTAGGAAATACAAAAGGCTTGAAGGTGATAATATGGTCTTGGTTTCCATCCAAAACACCTAATATACATGCATGTGCACAATATCCAACTATAGCAAAATAGCATAAGCGGTCAAGATAAGCAATGTGATGTTGGTGTAAAAGGGTCAATAAGTAAGGAGATATTCATGATCTCCAAGAAAAGTCATCATGGGTGAAGATTTAAGTGATATTCAATGGTGTTTATCATGGTTGGGGAGATATATGTGATCTTGAGTTACCCCAGTGTATGGGTAAAGTATGAAGAGTTGGGGTTGTTGTTTTGGGGAAAATAGTATTAGAATGGCACTGACATTAGTGACATTACTGATATCAATAATATAAAGTGCCAATGTCAATAAACTTAGGGAAATGTTTTTGATGTCATTTTGCACAAGCATTGACATCCACATATTAGGTCAATAATGTCAATATCAGTGGCTAACTAAACCTGACAAAAGGGGTTTGGTGACCAACCAAACTCATTTGCAACTTTATGATTACAGAGAAGAAATAGAGCTTATAGAGTGATTTTAGATGGTATCTCAAGGAGGGGACCTAATGGGAGGTACACCACCACAAGAGCCAATGGTGCCAACTAGGAGGAGATGGAAAGACAAGGTAAGAGTCTCTACTAGTTGGTTTAAAGTTTGATTTTGGTATTTTTAGTTTTTAGGCTAATTGAGAGGTAAGGATGTAGAAAATATTAGTAGAGGGGTAGAAAATAGGGTAGGGTAGTTGTGGGATAAGTTAGGGGGTTTTGTGGGTAGGTTTTTAGGTGAAATGGGTAAGTTTAGGTTTGGGTTATCTAACCCTGGGGTTGAACCTATCACTAACATTGATAAGGTCCACTGATGTTGATCAACATGGCACTGAGGTTGGTAGCTTCCTACTAATGTTGATCAATATTTAGGCCAAAAAAGTGTTGATGTTGACATTAATGTCAACATTAATGACTACGGAAAACTAATAAAAGAGGAGTAAGGATTAATTGGGGATCCCAGTGGAAGTAGTCAACTAGCCTAATGGTTGAGCTAGCCTCAGAATACCCCATGTTGACTGAGTGTTACTTACATAGCCCGATGTCAAGCTTCAGACCAATATAGTTTTCCCATATCCTAGGAAAAAGATCTAAAAAGGTGTGTTAGGGGAAATGGGTAAAAAGGTAAGTTGAGATAGGTCAAAAGTTTTAGGGCATAGTGTCAAGGGCTAGGGATATAGGTGATAAGGCCTAGAGTTGTGGTAGGTAGGTAGGCCTAAGGTAGAGAGAGAAAAGAGGTAATAAAGCCTAGGGTAGAGAAAGATAGGTAGTGAAGCCTAGGGTAGAGAGAGAAAGGAAGTGAATCTTAGGGTAGTTTTTTAGGTGGGTGTATGGTCAAGCTAACCTTAGAAGACCCCATGTCAACTAAGTCCTACCTACATAGACTAGTTTAGGGCCTCAGACTAATGTAGTTCTCCTAGAGAGAAGGGAAAAAAGGTGATGATAGAATTTATTAAAAGGTATGTGACTTGAGTTGTTGTGTGTATGGATGTAGGTGAGGATGGAGCTAACATTATGAGACCATCTATCAAGGTTGTTAACACAATTGATGAGGGATGTTACTCTAGATGAGTGGGATCACATGGTTTCCATCAAGTTAGAAGGAATGTGATGCTACTATCAAGTCACTAGAGATGTGTCCTTGATGATAACATTGATTGAGAGGTGGGATCACACCACCAATGTCTTCCATCTACCGATCAAGGAGTTGATAGTGGCTTAGGAGGATGTTTATCATATTTTATGACTACCACTCTAGACTGAGGATCTCTTTGTATGCTTGAGAGAGTATCATGATATCCACATGGTGTCCCTATATGGAGAGCATGTTAGTAAGGTGACCTACCATTAAATGAGTATTGTGTATGAGCTACTCTATATGGTTGATGAGGAGTAGCATCAACTGAGCATTATGATGATGATCGGGATCATGGTGTATGCATTACCAAATGTAGATGGTGGTAGATTTATAATTTTATTGATAGGGGTGCTTGCATAGATGGTTGAGCAATAGACTATTTTTGCATGGGGTCTAATATTTTAATGTAGTTATAAATAGAGCTATGGGTTTTGACGTTGTGATGGTGATACAATTTGTATGTCAGCCATATATTACACTATTGGGCATATGAGCAAATTGTAGTGACATGATCATTAGGGTTACCTACCATGATCCTAGCTGACTTTAAGGTTGGGTTTAGATGGTGCAAAGAGGGCATAGTACAGACCCAAGTGGATGGCATGGTGTGGTACATTGCCTACTATAGGCACATGATTGAGTGGTTGATCCTTGCTAATATTTTTTGGAGACCTTATCTAACATACCCAATTTTTAGAGGGTAAGTATAGTAGCTTGTTGGTTTGTAGAGCTCACTATGGGTTAAGAGGAGATGGGCTAGTGAGTTAGAGATGGTACATATGGCATAGGTGAGGAGGCAGTTTAGTCTACTATAGTATATTCCACCTACCTTCCCTCGATATAATATGGATGATTTAGAGACACTAATACCATTATCTCAAGAGATAAATGGGCCAAATTTTGAGGAGATACCAATATGACCAGGTGTGGGAGACCCAGGGTGCATAATAGAGTATACAACTTGGTGGGTAGGGTTACATTCAGTGGTAGAAGTCAAGAGGCCACCACTAGATTTATAGGGGTTGGTGAGAGAAAGGGATATAGTGGTACAAGCTTGAGATGTAGTAGTACAGGCTTGAGATATATCCTAAGCACAAGTGTTATCCTTTTAAGGGTAGGTGGTGACATTGTAAGGTCAAATTGGGGCACTACAGGGCTAGGTTATAGTTTTATAGGGTTAAGTGACCATAGTAATAATAGAGAGAGACAGTCTAAGAGAAGGTCAGGTTGTTTCTCCTCCTCCACCACCATAGGGACTAGTACAAGCTGGGACATCATCAAGGGATATAAGACCTCCATAGACTATATCTCTAGTGAGATATTCAACTGCCTTGGATGAGATTGCCTACTATGAGAAGGTGATTAGAGAGTTCCCACAGATTCAGAGATATTCATATTTTAGAGAGTAGGAGAGGTCAATTTCACATGCCACAACTTCTAACTCACATAGACATAGATGGGCAGAGAGTGGTAATAACACTTCTTCCTCACAACCATGCAGAGAGCCTTAAAGATCTTGAGTATCATAGTTTTTCCAGTTTTGATTATATTTTCTATATGTATATCGTCCTATGAGCTAAAGATGTGAGATGTATATTTTGAGAGAGAGAGAGATGATGTTATTATAATGATGTAGTGATTAACATATATATATATATATATATACATGAGATGCTCATTTATTATGTTTTTGAGATGTGTGTATTTTGATTATGATGATGGTATGGATGATGACTATTTAGATCATAATTTTATGCTATGTTAATTTGATGTTAATGTTGATCATGTTAGTTGAGTTAGACTAGCCTTTCGCATATATGTGATGTTATATTCATAGTTGGTTTGTTAGTTTCATCTTAGTGCTTTTCCATATTTATGATGGTGTATGCTTAAAATGAATAAATTAGTCATGTTAGTTTATTTCAGTAGTTTTCCATATTTATGATGGTGTATGTGTAAAATAAATTGAGTAGGTTTTGATAGTGTTGGTTTGTCATTATTCTTCATCTCAATATAGAGATTGACATGTGGTTATAGATGTGAAAATAAGGAGGCAAAATGCTCGTGCACTGGCAAAGACCATAATCAGAACATAAATAGGCTCAAGAAAATGAGCCTTTTGCATGCCTTATATCCTTGAACCATTGTGTTTGTTAGAGAAGTGTCATGTTCACCTTATGTTAAGTGAGCTACATAGTCCCTTGAAAGAGTATGAGAGAAAAAGGGTAAAATAAGGGGAAAATGTTGAGGTAGTATAACCTAAAAGAAGGGATGATATGCCCCTTTTATGGGTAACCTGAGAGCTAATATAGGGAATTCCATGAGTTAAATCTTCTTTTATTTTTATTGTGTGTAAGATGATCAATGCAGGAAGCCTATAATGGAATTTTGTATGGGTTAAGGTCATATAAATTTGATCAATGTGAGAAGCCTTTTTCATTTATTTTTTCCCTTTGAGAACAAAGCTTGGCTTAGCCATCCTTCAAGGGAGTGGTCTAAGCATTTGTTTTTAATTTTAAATAGTTATCCTTCAAGGGAGAAGTCTATTGATAGTAGCAAAGGGAAGTTAGGTAGTTTTCCTTCAAGGGAGCAGTCCACATTGAGAAGCATGACCTAAGACTTTATAAGTTTTTTAGATATCTCATTTTTTTTATTTTTTTTATTTTTATGATTTTTTTAATGCTTTTAGTCATGGACAATACTATAGAGGCTTAGGAGTTTTCCACTTTGAGGGCAACACCATACCACTACATAATTTAATTAAGTGTATATGAGTAAGGGTAAAGAGGAAGGGAAATTAATCTAACAGGTATGCTCAAGGTATGAGCTCAAGTTAAACACAAGTTGAAGTGATGCTTGGTTACAAAAAGAATGGTCAGAGGTGTAAGGCATTTAAAGTCTCAGGTTCTAGCCTTCCTTAAAAAAAAGACAAGTGATAAGTTTCTGAGCCATACTTTTGAGTTGTGATATAAAGTCCAAGCCAATTAGAAGCAAACTTTCCCCGTTTTCTTTTCTCCATGTTCATCACATGTTGATTTTATTTTAAGATGAGATCTCCTTTATTGAAATCTCACTCTTTGAGATTTTTTTTATAAGTGCATTTGATTTGCTTTTGATATATTTAAAGATGGTTGAGGGTTATGAGAAGGTGCTCATCAAGCAATTCAAGTTGAGCCAAATGTTCCATTTAACCCAAAATGAATGATTTGGTGGTGTTCATTTGACCCCTTGGTCTTAGTTGTAACTTTGAAAACTAATGATAAAAACACTAATTTAAGCACCTTAAATCTTAATTTAAGCACCAAAATAATGTTCCTAATTCATTTTAAAATCATTCAAAAGGTGGTCTAAAACATGATTTATAAAATTTGAAATCCATTGGTTACCTGTCTACCCTTAAGGCATCACCACAAAAGAAAATATGTTAGATTAGAAACATTTTAAATATATTTTCCAAATTTTTTTAAAAATATATGAAAATTGAAGCTAAACTAATTCCAAATTCTAAAAATTTAGGAGAAAACACATGGTTTTAAAAAAATCATCTAAAATGGAGTCTGTATGACCCCAACCAAGCATTTTAAAATTGCTCTTGGGTTTGTGTTTTTAAGAAAACATAGTGACTGATATCGATTATATACCACCAACATCAACAATGTCCAATTGAGATCTAACTGATGTTAGTTTTGCTAACCAATGTCAGTTAAGCCAAGTAATTGATGTCAGTATTTCCTATCAACATCGATTACAGTATAAACTTATGGCAATAAAGAATGGCAAAATAAAGTTAGAAAATTAATTTACAATATTTTTAAAGGTCCAAATGGATATTTTAGATTTAAAAAATGATCTCCTTTAGGTTTGAGATGTGTCTAGTCCCACCGGTCGTGCCATATGTGATCTAAGAATTTGACTCAAGAGAGGATGGTTAGTATGGTGTTAGTTCTACAATGAAAAAAAATGAAATAAACACACTAATAGCATAACATCTCTAGGCATAGACACTAGGGAGAGGTTAGTTAACAAGCACAAATGACAAGCACAACTAGAAATCAAGGAATGAAGACACAAGAATTCCCTTCACCTTCCTTGGATGCTCCAAATGCCTTTGTAATGGTGACTTGCTCAGCTTGTGCTCATGAAGTCTTCATCAAAAGAGGCTTGGCTATCTCCTCTTCTCCTTGGAACATTTGGCTTATGGTTTTTCTTGCCTTGAAATCAATTTGGCATGGTAACACTAGTTTCTTGAATATTTTGGAACCAATCTTGCATTATAACTTTGCACTAATTATGTTTAGAAATGATGTTGTGAGGCCTATTATTTATATATTTTTGGATTTGATCAGAATCAATCTCAACCATCCATCTCAAGATTGAGATGTGTGGTTGAGGATTAATTCAATTTTATTATTAAAATTTATAATTGTCCTCATCATGGCATTTGTAGAAGGGTAAATTAAGAGGCATGGAGGGCATCATGGAAGGCATTGATAAGGCATGGAGGGCATGAATCCTAATATTTGTGTCATTTATAGCCTAGGGATGTCTTCTTAAGAAATGAGGTCACTTGATGATGTTAATATTCAATATTCATTTCCAAAACAAATTATTCAACAAGTTTCCATGGAATTTTTTATTAGGCCTTGATTTGGATTAATTAGCACTTAGGCATGATTAAGCACATTGTGCACAGATTACCCAAATTAATCAAAATGCCTTTTTATTGGTCCTAAATTTGATTAGATTTAAATTATAATTCCACATCATATGTGTTAGATGCATATTCCCATTTAGAATGTTGCCAACAACAAATAACAAAGGCACAATTCTTGCACAAAATATTTAATAGGAAAGATCAGTCCAGGGCACCTAGGTGAAAATTTGGCATAGACTAAGAATGAACTGATCAAAGGTAGTTGGCTCATAAATTACATTGTCCCATTTAGGGATACCCTAGCCAAAATCGAGACTTGAATATGTCAGATTCACATTATTTAGCATGTTTTTGTGTTTTTAGGCCAAATTATGCATTTTGGGTGGAAATTCATCAAAACCCTGATTGAAGATTATCGATGGTCAATTTTAGGTGTCTATAGTTTACCCCTATTTGGGAAGGTGTTTCAAGCTATAAGCATAACAATGTCTTCTAAATGAATAATAAATGGCATGTATGCCAAAAATAAGATGATGGTTGAAGAACAAAGCTCCAAATGGTTTTGGGAAGCCTATGATGATGCTCCCTTGAGGGAGTGGTCATCACATTTGTTGGTGGATGGTCCCTCGAAAAGAAACAAGAAGAAAGGTAGAATTAACCCATGGTTGAGATTAATCTAAATAAGAAAATATTTTCATGCATTGATTTAAAAATAATGTTGATTTTCCCAAAGGTAGTTATAATCAAGAATAAAAGTTAAAATAATGATTTTCCCATATGCGGTTATAATCATTAAGAGACCTGGATTGGCTAAAGATGATTGTGCCCTAGTTAGGGTTGATTAACAAGCATAACTCAAGGATATAACCTAAAATACAAATTAAATATGAGTGGGTGAAAAGTGATGAAAGAGATGGATAGAGGAATGTACAACTAGAATGGTCAAATGAGTTAATTTGATCAAGGGTGGGATGGAAGGATTTTTTGAGGTGCCAAGGAGAAAATTATATAGCTCCATTGATTTTAGACCTTCTTGAAGCTAATTTTTGTTGTATCATGTGATGGTAGGATTCATGATAGAACAGCATGAAGACTTGGCCACAATATATGTAAGGACTGACTCTCGATCCAATAAACACTCAAAAATAATGCACCAATGATAAAAACCATGATGATAATATTGGCGTATGAATATGGATAGACTCAAGAATAATATGCTCAAGGAATCACCCAATGAATGCATAGAGACTGATTTGAGGCAACAATGTTGAAAGCAAACAAACAAGCAATAAAATAAACAAAAAAATAAATAGAAAAATAAATAACCTAAAATAAACAAACAAACAAAAATCCTAAAAATAAAATCAAAAGAAAGCATCCTAACAATGAAAATGCCCCAATAAGGTAGATCAAGGATAACTAACTAGGATTAGACATGACAAATATTTTTGGATTCTTTTGAAATATTATGAATGTTTTTGGCATTTTGATATCTTGACTCGTTAAAGAATGACAAGATACCTGCTCACAAAATAGCAAAAATATTTGTCTTAGGTTTCTCATAAAATAGTGAGAGCATATGAAAAGGGGGATTGAGGTGACCTCAACATAAATTGAGCATGACCCACATAATCCTAAAATGACCTCAAGTCATAGTAATTCCATTCACACAAAAGGTGGGGGAAAACCAACTAGGTCCCAACAAGTTCTCAAATCTGGTAAATGACCAGTCAAATTAAAATAGTGAAGGCAAAGTGATGTAGTAATCCATGGTAAACAAGTGTTGCCCCTAATTTTCACATATGTGGTTATAACTAGGATACAATGACATAGCTTAATGATACTAATTTTCCCATAGGTAGTTATAATTAGTAGTAAGACTAGTGAGACACTGATTTGACCATAGGGGGTTATAATCAAGCTCTCAAAAACAAATGTGGATAGGAAGAAATATATATTTCCAAATCATCTCCCACACTACTTTCATAAATATTCATTACAAACATGGATTGGATTGATTGTTAAACCTTGATCAGAATCCCCCCATGCAAAAGTGTAGGAAGAACCAAATGAACTAAGATCAAAATAGGATTGGATAGGATGACTAAAAATAGGCTTTGGTCTAGATAAGAATGGAATGAAAGGATGGTATGGTCTTGTTAAGGCTAATGATGGTCTAGATAGATTGGATAAAATGGTAGTAGGGTTGCCTCCAAGTGATGGGGGTAAATGGTTAGGATCTACAATAATGGCAAATAGATATGCAATAATGGCAATGGTAATGTGAGATGATATGGTACATGTTTTTGGTGTGGGTGTGGTTTTTGATTCTATTATTCCTACTGATGGGGAGATGCATGTCCTAATCAATAAATGATACAAACAATATAGTTAATCATGTTAATTTTTATCCTACACCTCATCTAAATATATGCTCTATCAAAAATGGCCTAGAAATTTGGTTACTATGAATGTTTTCATGATCTTCATTGGTTGTTGATTCTGATTCCTTTAAACATCGAGACAAGGTATATTTATAGCCTCTACATAGGAAATTACAACCATGGATGGTAAATAAGGATAAATAATTGATGTTAGGTTTGATTGTGAAATGGAATGGTAGATGATAATGGAATGTATAATGGTGGGGAAATAAATGAAGATCAAGACTTTTAGTGACACGTAATGTTGTTGATGCTAGATTTGACATAATTTTGGTTGTGGTAGGGTTGAAGACTTGTTCTCTTGATAGGACCATCAATTTTTTTATTGTTTGGGCTTGAGATTTGACATCATCTAATTAAGCTATAGATAAGAAGCTATTTTGATTTGATTTTTGATTTTTTCTTTATCAAGTAGTGAAGAAATTTTATGCTTAGGTATTGGTACCTCAATGAGGTTTTCACCAATTAAGTTATATTTATTATCTTGTAGCACCTTCGAGAAAGTTTCATTAATGAACATTGGCTTTTGACTTGGATTGTCTTCTAGTGCTTCTAAAAAAGTCTCACTAGGAGAGTGTTCTTCTGCTACATGAATGTTTTCTTGGCCTCCTTGCTCTTTTTCAACTACTATGTCACTATGGATGTAGTTCAAAAAAGTGTGATTCTATCAATCCCAATAAACATTTGTGGGAGATGGAATTTCAATAATATGGCTATCTTTATTGATGGCAATAGCTTGTGGAATGGTAATGGAATGGGGAGAGGTTACACAATCCTTGTAGAAGATACTAGGAGAACTTGTTTCAAAGCTAAAGTACTCATCCTTAAAAACCATAGAAGGATCACAAATGTATTCAAATTAATCTATGAGTCATGCCTAACTAATATTGTAACATCCCTAAACATATTCTTCTTCTGAATTTGATTCCCACTCAAGGGACTCTGAATCCAATGTTGCAACTAATGTTGATTTTGATTTTGATGCTAAATTTAATGTTGATTCAAGAATAGAACCTGACTCTAACTCTAATTCTTCATCTGATGGGTACTTTGTTATAATTATATCTTGTTGAATATTTATTTTTGGATAAGTAACAACCTATAATGGAATGATGGGCTCCACAAAAATTGGTTTGTTAAAGTGACACTCCTCTAGGATGATAAATAGGTCAAGAGACAACTCCTTAGAGACTAGATTATCACTAGGAGGCTCTTGAAAAATAGGCACATGGTTGAGGTAATGATTTTCTGAAAGGTAGTTATAATCATTAAGAAGTGACTCAACAAAAACTAGCATTTTAGAGTGAGACTCCTCAACAAATAGTATAAAATCAATAGGTGATTCATCATAGGTTAACTAATCATAAATGGTTGGTTCTCTTGGCCTTGGTTTCCAATGAGTTGGAAAATACTAGTTTTGAACATAGCTTGGTAATTGAATGATTTGATCAGTTTAGGTTTGGATGGGATTGGTATTGGATGAGGAATGACTTGCGGTTGGATAATGGTATGGCCTTGGGGGGTATGATTGCTTATATGAGCCAAAGGACAAATTATTGAGATGGTAATGATAGGGAATTGTTGGTCTTGATTTCTTGCATAAGCCAAAGAACTAGGTCTTTAAATGATGAAGGGGCATTGTGGATCTTGATTGCTCACACAAACCAAAAGACTAGGTCTAAGAATAGTAATGGTATTCCCTAGATATTATGGAGTTTGATAGCTCATATAATCCAAAGGAGGGTTAGGGGTAGTCGATGATCAAATAGAAAAATTATGTTGTGAAACTTGATTTATTACACAAGTAAAATCATCCAAGTCTTTCTCATAAACCATATCATCCCAGTCGTGAGCTGGCTCATAAGCTAATTCTTGACTATGTTCCATGTACTAATTTTTGAAAAGAAGGTATGAATCTGCATCCCAAACAACATTATCTATAGTTGGTTCTTCAAAGTCCTCTTCACAATCCTCTTCATACCAATCAATGTCTTGAGTTGGATCATAATTTATTTCATGACTTTGTTCCAATGAATGATTAATATGAGGTGGATATAAATTTGTCTCATAAACTTATTAGCATCATTGGGGTCTTGAAAAAAGCCATAAAAGTCATTTTCTATGACTATTCTATCATAATTCAGATTGTAAGTGGCTCCACCATAAGTGTAGTGAGACATATCCACATAAATGATGAAAGATCCAAAAATAAAAAGACTTTGAGTTCTACAAACTCTAAAAAACTATGTCCAAAGGATAAATGGTTCAATCTTGGTCTAACTTGATCAAAGGGTTGGAGTTGTATCTCCAAAATGATTTGTGCTAATACTTGGAATAAAATAACCTAATGTCAAATATAATATGCATAAAAGGTCTAGCATCTGAATAAAAATGGGCATGTCAAAGGTCTAGGTCAAAGTGTTCCAAACAAGATCTAAACTAGGAAAGGGAAAAGATGAGTTTCTAGGTATTTTGTCTAAATGCAGAGTCAAAATCTAGGCTCAAAATAATAGGCATGTGCTAGGACTCTTGTCCAAACAATTTCAAAATCTAGACTTGAAACAAAGGCTGATGTGATTTGATTTAATCTAACAAGTTTGGAAATAGCTTTGACATAGACCTGACACATGAAATCAAACATAAACATGATCAATTGGCATAATGCCTAAGACAAAATAATTTTTAAAAAAGGTTGTGTTCTCTTAAATAAATTCACAAACAATGATGAGGATAGGCATTAAACAAACAAACCATCAACAGTCTTTAAATTTGGGTAATTGATTAACTAAAGCTATACAACCCAAAAGAGAAATATCAGTGTATTATCTCCATGAATTGAAGCCTAAATAGAAATCAATCAATGTTTGGATCCAAACTTGAAAAATCTAATTGAAAACTCAATGTTGAAAACTAGGATTTGACTAAACATTCTAGACAAGATTGGATAGCATGATGACACAAGACAAAGGTCCAAATGGTATAGACAAAGTGGTTTGAAAAAAATGGTTTTGATACAATGGTAAACAAGTCTTGAAACAAATTGTACATCCTAATAGTGTAAGCATGATCGAATGATGTGATCAATGCTATGTTTTAAAGACTAAAAAGGCTCAAAACTGTTTTGACATGATTTGGGTAGCGTAACACTACCCTTCACAACTCAAATGTATTATTTTGACATGACTTATGAACAAACAAACAAGTTTTAGCCTCAAAACATACCAATCAAAAATGACTAAAATACACTAAGTATAATTATCCAAATCTTAGAAAGGGTATGGCAAAATGGGGTTTACTAAACTAGCAAGGTTTCAATCATTCTAAGGGAATCAATTGAACAATGACTTTCATGTTAAATGATGCAAAAGACAAGTATGAAAATTAGGTGACCATGGTATTGGCTATTTGTAAAAATTTCTATTCCTTTTAATAACCACTACATCCTACTATTTACTCAGTGTAGTGTGATGTCCAATTGTAGATATGTCCCATGTGTAACTCCAAAGGATCCAAATGAAGTCAATGTCAAGAGATGAAACCCCAGGTCAAAGTTTCCCTAAAGAACTCATGGGACGTAATGACGTCCCCCTCATAAGCCAAGATGCATAAAAAATAAATAAAGCATGAAAGTAGAAAGACTTTAGGGTCATTTTCAAGGTCACCGAAACTTTGATAAGTTTTTTGGGAGTGCTTTAGATGACTTTCTTTCTAAGCCTTTGACTAGGCTAATTGCAATAGGAATGGAAATTTTGATTCCAAGGGTTCCCTATAGGGGATAAATGGAAGAGCATACACGTAACATTCCTCTTTTTTCCAAAGAAAATATAATTAAACAACTATGGCAAATAAAAATTGATAATTGTGTTCAATTTTAAACCCAAAATGAAAGATTTGGTGGTGTTCATTTGACCCCTTTGTCTTGGTTATAAATTTGAAAACTAGTGATAAAAACACTTGGTTAAACACCTTAAATATTACTTTAAGCACCAAAATAATGACATAAAAAATATCCAACTAAGATCTAATTGATGTCATTTCTACTAACTGATGTTGGTTGAGTCAAGTAATTGATGTTGGTTACTATGTAAACCTATGGCAACAAGAAATAGCAAAATAAAGTTAGAAAAACAATTTGCAAGAGTTTTAAAGGTCCAAATAGATATTTTAGAGTTGCAAAATAATCTCCTTTAGGTGTGAGATGTGTCTAGTCCCACTGGTCATACCGTATGTGATCTAAGAATTTAACTCAAGAGAGGATGGTTAGTATGGTGTTAGTTCCAAAATGAAAACAAAATAAAATAAACACACTAATAACATAACAGCTCTAGGCCTAGACACTAGGGAGAGCTTAGTTAACAAACACAAATGACAATCACAACTAGAAAACAAGGAATGAAAACAAAATAATTCCCTTCACCTTCCTTGGATGCTCCAAATGCCTTTGCAATGGTGGCTTGCTTAGCTTCTATTCATGAAGTCTTCATCAAAGGAGGCTTGGCTATCTCCTCTTCTCCTTGGCACTTTTGGCTTATGGTTTGGCATGGCTTGGAATCAATTTGGCATGGTAACACTGGATTTTTGAATCTTTTGGAACCAATCCTGCATTATAACTTTGCACTAATTAATCTTAGAAATTATGTTGTGAGGCCTCCTATTTATAGATGTTTTTATTTGATCAAAATCAACTTCAACCATCCATCTCAAGATTGAGATGTGTGGTTGAGGATTAATTAAATTTTGCAATTAAAATTATTAATTTTCCTCATCATGGCATTGGAATAATGGGAAATTAAGAGGCATGGATGGCATCATGGAAGGTATTGATGAGGCATGGAGGGCATAAATCTTGATAGTTATGGCATTATGGCCTAGGAATGTCTTCCCAAAAAATGATGTCACTTGATGATATAGATATTCAATATTCATTTCCAAAACAAGTTATTCAACAAGTTTTCATGGAATTTTTTATTAGGCATTGATTTGGATTAATTATCTCTTAGGCATGATTAAGCACATTATGTACAAATTACCCAAATTGATCAGAATGTCTTGTTATTGATCCTAAATTTGATTAGATTTGAATTGGAAGTCCACATTAGATGTATTGGATATGTATTCCCATTTAGAATGTTTCCAATAATAAATTAAAAAAGGAATAATTCTTGTGTAAAATATTTGATAATAAAGAGCAGTCTAGGGCATGTAGGTGCAAATTTGGCATTTTGACTCAAAATGAATTGTTCAAATTTAGCTGGCCCATAAATTACATTACCTCATTTATGGATACCTTGGCCAAAATCAGCACTTTAATATGTCATTTTCACAACATTTATCATGTTTTTGTGTTTTTAGGTTAAATTATGCATTTTGGGTTGAAATTGGTCAAAAGCTTGATTGGAGGTTATCAACGGCCAATTTTAGGTGTCTACAAAAGCTTGTCAGAAAGAACACCAAAGACACATTTATTTGGGTTCAATCATACATTATATTGGAGAAGATGAGTAAATATGGTTTTGATAATCATTAAGTGATCTTGGCAAATTTTAGACTTGCAAAATAAGTCATCTATGTAATCTTCCATAATTTTGTGTAGGAGATCATGAAAAATGTAGGTCATGGCACATTGGTAGGTTACACCACTGTTATTCAACACAAAGGGCATGACCTGATAACAAAAAGTCACCCATGAGGTAATGAAGGTTGTCTTGTGATGATCCTTAGGAGAAACTAGGATTTTATTATATCTATAGAATCCATCCATAGGTGATAGCATCTCATGGCCAACCATTAGATCAACAAGTTGGTCAATACTTGGTAATGGGGAATCATCTTTTAGACAATCGAGGTTTAAATCATGATAGTCAATGCAAATACAAATTCCCCCGATTAGTTTTTTAATAGGAACAATATTATAAATCCATTTCAGGTAGTCAATGGGTTAGATAAAGTTGATATAAAGGAGGCATTAGAGCTCTTCTTTGACAAGGAGAGCAATACGAGGATACATCTTGTGAAACTTATATTTAATAGGTTTAGCATATCAATTGGTAACAATGTTATGGGTGATGATAGATGGGTCAATACCAGGCATGTCATTGTAAGACCAAGCAAAGGCTTTGTTATGGTCATTAATAAATGTGGTATAATTAGCTTGCTCATAGGAATTTAAGATTGACCAATCTTGAGGATGAGGGGGTTATCATAAGAGGGCAAGTTGATGTCAATGGTTGATAAAATAGTCAAAATTTAGAGTAATGATGAATACTCTTCCACTATTAATACTATCTAATATCAATATGATGATGCAATTCTCACATATATGGGTGTATATGATTATTATATCCAACAATTTCTCCCATCTAAAACATAATCTATGTTAAATGAATCAACCATTGACATCAACCTACCCTCTTACGATAACCCCTACATCCTCAAGATTGGTCAATCTTTACATTCCTCTAAGAAAGATGATTATACCACATTTCTTAATAACCATAGCAAAGCCTTTTCTTGGTCTTAAAATGACATGCCTGGTATTGACCCCTCTATCATCACCCATAACATTATTACCAATTGAGATGCTAAACTTGTTAAGCAAAAGCTTAACAAGATGCATCCTCATATTACTTTACTTATCAAAGAAGAGCTCCAACACCTCCTTTATTTCAACTTTATCCAACCCATTGACTACCTGTAATGGATTTATAATATCATTTCTACGACAAAAGTGATCAGGGGAATCTACATTTACATCGACTATCATTATTTAAACCTCGCTTGTCCAAAAGATGATTTCCCATTACCAAGTATTGACCAACTTGTTAATCTAATGGCCATCCATGAGATGCTATCACTTATGGATAGATTCTTTGGATATAATCAAATCCTAGTTACTCTTGAGGATCAGCACAAGATAACCTTAATTACCCCATGAGGGACTTTTTGTTATTGGGTCATGTCCTTTGGCCTGAAGAACGTTGGTGTAACCTACCAGTGTGCCATGACCTACATTTTTCATGATCTCCTTCACAAAATTATCAAATATTAAGTAGATGAATTACTCAATAAGTCTAAACTTTTCCAAGATCACTTAATGATTCTCAAAATAATATTTACTTGTCTTCTCCAATATAACATGCGATTGAACCCAAAGAAATGTGTCTTAGTGTTCTTTTTGATAAGCTCTTAGGTTTTATCATTTTTCTCCATGGTATCAAGGTCGATCCTGCTAAGGTTAGAGCAATCCTAGAGATGCCTCCACCTACTAATATCAAGAAACTTCATAGCCTACAAGGAAAACTTTAGTCAATCCATCGCTTTATTTCCCAATTATTAGATCATTGCCAACCCTTTCACCATCTCCTTAAAGAGGATGTCTCCTTCCATTGGAATATATATTTCTAAGAATATTTTGATGCACTTAAACAATATCTCCTTTCCCCATCAGTTCTTATTCCACCTAAGGAAAATTAGTCTTTCTACCTATACATCTATGTAACCGACCATTCTCTAGGTGCAATGATTACACATCGAGATGACTAACATCAAGATCAAGTGGTTTAGTACATAATCCACACACTTATTGATTATGAGACTTGATAAACCCATACTAAAAAACTTTGCCTTGCATTGGTCTTTTCTACCTCCAATCATCACCAGTATCTTATAAATCATAAAACCTATGTGGTCACCCATACTGATCCCATAAAATACATGCATTCCAAACTATATCATAACCAATGTGTATCTTGATGGCTCATGCTTCTTACTAAATTTTATTTAGAATTCATTCATCAAAAGTCTATTAAGGGGCAAACAATCATTGACTACTTAGTTACTACCCCTTTACCTGACAATCAACCTTCAAACCTTAAATTACTTGATGAATCCATTGCAACACTCTCCACTAATGAAATCTCCTATTAAATGATGATGTTATTTGATGGATCTAAATGTCAACATGGTGGATTGTGGGGATCATTCTTATTCCTCTAGATGGCAAGCCTATGCCTTTGTCATTTAAACTAGATTCTGAATGCACTAATAATATGGCTGAATATGAGGCTTTAATTCTAGGACTTCAAATAGCTCTCTTCTTGGATATCAAATCCATAACCATTTACAGTGATTCTCAGCTAGTGGTTAACTAGGTTAATGGTTCCTACCTATGCAAAAATGAAATTTTTTAGTGGTATAAACATCATGTAGATATGTTATTGGGATAATTTGACTCTTATCTCTTGCAAACTATTCCTTGATCTACAAACAAGTTTTTTGACATCATGGTTTCACTTGATTCACATATACCCTCTTCATCCTCTTCTTTAAGAATCTATGTCACTATGCATTGCTTAACTTTACCCTCCTATGTCTCAACTAACATCCTCTTTGTCAGAAATGTAGCAACCAACTCACATGACTTATGGTACAAGAAACTCATGGATTATCTTTCCTTATTTATTACCCCTTTTGATCTCTCCAATAATGAGAGATAGGCCTTCATAAAACATGCCACTCATTACACTATATTAGGGGGACTTCTCTACAAGTGAGGTTTCAATGGTCTTCTCCTTAGATGCCTCACTAGAACTAAGACTCCCTTCGCTATTAAAGAAGTCCATGATGGGATTTATGGTGGGCATTTCAATGGTCATGCAGTTGTCAAGAATATCCTTTAACTTGGCTATTATTGACCTACGCTCCATCAAGACTATACTGATTACGTTCAACATTATTTCAAGTGTCAAAAACATGCTAATCTCTTTCATATTCCTAGTCATGCATTACAAGTCACTAAATACTTTTGTCCCTTCTCCCAATGGGGCTTAGATCTAATCGAAGAGATTAGCCCTCATTCCTCCCTCCGTCATTACTCTATCATTACTACCACTGAATATTTTACAAAGTGGATTGATATTATCCCTCTCATATCCACTAAAGCTGACAAAATTATTGACTTTATTAAATATCATATTATCTATCATTTTGGTGTCCCTCATAAGATTATAATAGATAATGGAAAATCTTTCAAAAATAAGATTATTCAAAGTCTTTGTGATACTTTTCGAATCAAATTAAGCTTCTCATCACCATACTATCCACAAGTTAATGGACAGGTAGAAGCTTCTAACAAAACATTAACCGAAATTCTCATGAAGGTAGTCAATGATATGGGCAAGGATTGGCACACACATTCATTTTGTTTTATGGGCTTACCGCACTAGCATTCAAACCCCTAACGGTGCTACCCCTTTTTCATTGGTATATGGGATGGAGGCTATTTTGCCTCTTAAAGTCTAGATTACTTCTCTTCACATTTATCTACAAGATATACTTACTGACAATGACTTTTACCAAGAACATTTGGCTCAACTTGAATTGCTTGATGAGTGCCATCTCATAGCCCTCAACCACCTCCAAATCTATCAAGAGCATATCAAACATGATTATAAAAAAATTCTCAAAGAGTGATATTTCAATATAGGAAATCTCATCTTGAAATAAAATTAACATGTGATGAACATGGAGAAAATCAAATGGGGTAAGTTTTCTCCTAATTGGCTTGGACCTTATATCATAACTCACAAGTATGGCTCAAGAACTTATCGCTTGTCTTCTCTCGAAAGAAGGCTAGAACCTGAGCCTTTAAATGCCTTACACCTTCAACCATTCTTTTGTTAATCAAGAATCACTTCACCTCATATTTAACTTGAGCTCATACCTTAAGCATCTCTATTACATTCATTACCCTTCCTCTTTACCCTTACTCTTATACACTTAATTAGCTTATGCAGTGGTATGGTGTTACCCTCAAAGTGGAAAATTGCTAAGCCTCTATAGTCTTCTCCATGAGTAAAAGAATAAAAAAAATCATTAAAAAAATGAGATATTTAAAAAACTTATAAAGTCTTAGGTCATGCTTCTCAATGTGGACTGCTCCCTTGAAGGACAGCTGCATAGCTTCTCTTTATTACTATCAATAGATTGCTCTCTTGAAGGACAACTATTTAAAATTAAAAACAAATGCTTAGATCACTCCCTTGAAGTATGGCTAAGCCAAGATTTTTTCTCAAAGGGAAAAACAAATGAAAAAGGATTCTCATATCGATCAGCTTTATATGATTTTAAGCTATACAAAATCCCATTATAGGCTTCCCGTATTGATCAGCTTACACCCAAAAAAAAGAATCTTTAAGTCATAGACTTATCTATATTAGCTTAGGTCACCCATAAAAGAGGCATATCATCCCTAATTTTTAGGTTATGCTACCCCAACATTTTTCCCTTATTTTACCCTTTTTCCCTCATACTCTTTCAAGGGACTGTGCAGCTCGCTTAACATAAGGTGAACATGACACTTCTCTAACAAAAAAAATGGTTCAAGGATATAAGGCATGAAAAAGGCTCATTTTCCAAAGCCTAATCATGTTTTGATTATGGTCTTTTCTAGTGCATGAGAATTTTGCCTCCTTATTTTTCCATCTACAACCATATGTCAATCTCTCTATTGAGATGAAAAACAATGACAAACCAACACTATCAAAACCTACTCAATTTATTTTATGCATACACCATCACAAATATGGAAAAATGCTAAAATAAACTAACATGACTAATTTATTCATTTTAAGCATACACCATCACAAATATGGAAAAGTGCTAAGATGAAACTAGCAAACTAACTATGCATATACCATCACATATATGGGAAAGGCTAGTCTAACTCAACTAACATGATCAACATTAACATCAAATTAACATAGCATAAAATTATCATCTAAATAATCATCATCCATACCATTATCATAATCATAATATATGCATCTCAAAAACACAATAAATGAGCATCTCATGTATGTGTGTGTGTGTGTGTGTGATCAAAATACATGTCAATCACTACATCATGATAACATTCTCTCTCTCAAAATATACATCTTGCATCTTTGACTCATAGGCTAGTATACATATAAAAAATATAATCAAAACCAGAAAAACTCTGACACTCAAGGTCATCGAGGCTCTCTACATGGTCATGAGGAAGCAATGTCATCCCCACTCTCTATCTGTCTATGTCTACATGAGATAGAAGCCATGGAATGTGAAATTAACCTCTCCTACTCTCTAAAATTTGAATATCTCTAAATCTATGGGAACTCTCTAATTTCCCTCTCATAGTAGGCAATCTCATCCAAGGTAGTTAAATATCTCGCTAGAGATACAATCTATGGAGGTCCCATAGCCCCTGATTATGTCCTAGCCTATAATGGTCCCTATTTTGGTGGAGGAGGAGGATCAGCCTGAACTACTACTCTTAGACTATCTCTCTCTATTGTCACTATAGTCACCTGACCCTATGAAAATATACCATGGCCCTATATTGCTACAACTTGGCCCTATAATGCCCTAATCTGACCCTACAACATCACCACCTACCCCTATAAGGCTAAAACCTATGCTTGGGCTATAACTCAAGCCTATACTACTATATCTTAGGCATGTACCACTGCATTCCTCTCTCTCACCAACCCCATTAAATATAGTGGTGGCCTCCTAACCTCCACCATTGGATGTAACCCTACCCACTAAGCTATATACTCTATTGTGCACCCTGAGTCCAACACACTTAGCCCTATTGGTAGCTACTCAAAATATGGCCCATTTATCTCCTAGGGAAATGGTAGGGGTGCATCTATGTCATCCCTCCTATACCGATGGAAGGTAGGTTGAATATCCTATAGGAGACCAAATTACCTACTGACCCATGCCACAAGTACCAACTCTAACTCACCAACCTATCTCCCCCTAACCCATAGTGAGCTCTATAAACTAACAAGTTATCGTGCCTATCCTTTGAGAAATTGGGTATATTAGATAGGTTCTCCATAAAATATTAGTAGGGATCAACCCCTTAGTCATGCACCTATAGTATGTAATGTCCCACACTACACCATCCACTTAGGTCTATGTCATGCCCTCTCTCCACCATCTAAACCCAACCCTAAAGCTGAATAAGATCATCGTAGGTAACCCTAATGGTCATGTTACCATTATTTTTTCATATTCCCAAGAGTATAATATATGGTCGACACACAAACTATATCACCATTATAGCCTCAAACCCCATAGCTCTCTATATAACTACATTAAACATATTGGACCCCAAGCAAAAATAGCCCACTACTCAACTATCTATGTAGGCACCCCTATCAATGCAATAAAAAGTACACCATCATCTACATCTAGTAATGCATACACTGTGATCCTAATCATCATCAAAATCCTTAATTGATGTTGTTCCTCATCAGCCATATAGAGTGGCTTATATGTAAAACTCATCAAATGGTAAGTCATCTCACTAACATGTTCTCTATATAGGGCCACCATGTGGATATCATGTTCCTCTCTCAAGCATGTGAAGATATCCTCACCCTAGAGTGGTAGTCGTAAAATGTGATAAACATCCTCCTAAGTCACTGTCAACTACCCAATTGGTAGATGGAAGGTGTTGGTGTTGTGATCCCATCTCTTAATCAATGTTATCAACAAGGACACATCTCAAGTAAATTGATAGTAGTGTCACACTCTTCCTAACCCCATGACATCCATGTGCTCCCACTTGTCTAGAGTATCATCCCTCCTTATCCATGTCAACAACTTTTGTAGATGGTCTCATAATGTTAGCTCCATCATCACCTACATCTATACACACAACAACTCAAGTCACATACCTTTTAATATATTTGATCACTACCTTTTTTCCCTTCTCTCTAAGAGAAATACATTGGTTTGAGGCCCTAAATTGGGCTATGTAGGCATCACTCAATTGACATAGGGTCTTCTAAGGTTATCTCAGCCATACACCCACCTAACTAACTACCCTAAGCTTCACTACCTCTTTCTCTCTCTACCATAGGCTTCACTACCTCTCTTTCTCTACCATAAGCTTTGTTACCTCTTTTCTCTCTCCACCCTAGGCCTACCTACCTATCACAACTCTAGGTTTCATAGCCTATATCCTTGACCCTTGACACTATGCCCTATCTTTTAAGCCCTAGACCTCTTAACCTATCTCAACTTACCTTTTTACCCATTTTCCCTAACACACCTTTTTAGATCTTTTACCTAGGCTCTAGGAGAACTACATTGGCTTAAGGCCCTACATCAAGATATGTAGGTAACACTCAATCAACATGGGGTCTTCTAAGGCTAGCCCAGTCATTAGGCTAGTTGACTACTTCCATTGGGAACCCTAATTAACCCTTTCTCCTCTTTTGCTAGTTTTCCATAGGCATTGATGTCAAAATTAATGCAAGCATTAGTGATTTATTGACCTAAGTATCAACTGATGCTGGTAGGCAACTACCAACCTTGGTGCCATATTGATCAACATCGGTGTACCTCACTGACATCAATGACTAGTTCAGCCCCAAGGCTGAATGACCCAAACCTAAACTTACCCATTTCACCTAAAAAACTACCCACAAAACCCCCTAATTTATTTTACAACTACCCTACCCTATTTTATACCCCTCTACTAAAATTTTATACACACCAACCTCTAAATTAGCCTAAAAAGTACAAATACATAAATTAAATTTCAAACCAACTAGTAGAGACTCTTGCCTTGTCTCTCCATCTCCTCCTATCTGGCATTTCTGGCTCTTATAGTGGTGCACCTCCCACTGGGTCCCCTCCTTGAGCTACCATCTCAAATTATTCTATAATCTCTATTTCTTTTCTTTAATCACAAAGTTACAAATGAGTTGGTTGGCCACCAGACCCCCTTTTGTTGCATTTGGTCTATCACCGACATCAGCATTCGTGAGCTAATATGTTGACTTTGATGCTTATGAAAATTAACATAGGTAACATTTCCCTAAGTTTGTTGATGTCAGCACTTTATATTACCAATATCAATAATATCATTGATGTCAATACCATTCCAATACTATTTTCCCCAACATAGTAACCCTAACTCTTCAGACTTTACCCATACACTGGGGTAACTTGAGATCACATATATCTCCTCAACCATGACAAATTCCATTGAATATCACTTAAATATTCACCCATGATGACTTTTCTTAGAGATCACAAATATCTCCTCACTCATTGACCCTTTTACACCAACCTCACATTACTTGTCTTGAATGCTTATGTTATTCCACTATAGTTGGCTATTATACACATGCATGTATATTAGGTGTTCTAAATGGCAACCAAGCCCATCCTATCACCTTAAACCCTTTTTTGTTTCCCAAGGGCACTTCTTACCCTAGATACCTAGAAAACATTGACCATTGGAGCTACAACTTTGATTGTTTTGACCTATCAGCTGTCACCTACAAGCTATTCTTTGGTTATTTCTATTCAAGTCCTCCTCAATCTTGCATGTTCTTGACTTTGTCGAATATAAATTATAGTAGTATATGCATATGAAGTGATACTCCATTCTTCACCACTCACCCAATTACTTTTTATCAAGCTAGCACTCAATTTTGGTTTCTCTTCCATCGATTCTCATTTTGAGGGGGGATAACTCATCCAATACTTGGAACATCTAACTCTTATTTTTATCTTGAAACTTTTTAGTATAAATTACAAGACAAAAAGGGGAAAATGTAAACACTATAATTATGTCACAAACACATGCATAGCTCCTTGTGTCAAAACCACCCTTAAGTCCATTTCAATAATAATAATTAATTTCCCTAACCCATGATTTTTACCCCTCACACATTTAATTAATTTAAAATACTTAATTAAGTTAATTAAAAACCCCTTTTTCCACCTTTCATGGCCACTTCACCCTATTACTAATTCCCACCTGATGAGTCACCTTAAGACTTAGTCCCCTCATCCTAACTACCTAGGACTTATTCTCACTTCCAAACTAAATTCCTAATCAACTACCTCCTTTTTAGCCTCTTATTTTTACCATTTTCAAATGGGTGCCACACTTGGAATGAGAAACAATATAAAATAGGGAAAAAATAGTAAGGTTTACCTATTCTAGGGCCACTGACATCGGTCAATCCATGGTTGATGTTGATGGGATCACCAAGATCGATAATATAATCCAAACTCCAACCTAAAGTTTAGGTCAATAGAAATTAATAAAATTCATTCTTACTTACATTCAAGCTCTCAGCATTCTATTTTTGACATCTTGAATTACTGTCATCTTGCGTAAGTCAATCATAATCAAGAACTAAGCTCTTAAGGACCAATAGCATCTACTTGTTCTCTCTATTCAATAATTTAGGTTCAGGCTCCCTGATAAAGATCATCAATCTAACACTTATCATTCAGTAAACACAACTAAGTATATCACTTATTATGTAGGTCTTTTAAAACATTTATTCTACTATCACTTTATATCTATTGTGCACTACTTTACACACCCTTGACCAACCATGTGAGGGAGTTATAAATCTTCCTCACCTATTTCCCCTTAACCTAACACACCAAAACTCTAACTAGATCTACCCAAATAATACGCTCCCTCTCATAACTCTCCCCAACCTCCTAGACCTGATTAAAACCATTTCTCCAACCTAAAAAGCCTTTTATAAGCCCCTAGCCAATTATTTCCCCTACTAACCTTTGTAAATTAACTGACATCGATCACCTTCCCTATAAACCTCAGTAGTATAACCGATATCGGTCACTTCCCTATCGACATCAATGACTGTGGATTTCCCAACCTTTCCAAAACCTACCCAAATAACTTCTAAAAAATAAACAAAGTACACTACCTATACCCTGACACTCTCTATTGTACTTAGGTTGAAAATAATAGTAATATTATCTCTCTTTTACTCTCTTTTTACCTCTCTTTTATTTATTTATTACTATTTTATCTCTCAAATGTGGACTATCATGTCTAAGGAAGTTTCACACTTCCTAGAACAAGCGCATAGCTTGGTAGCCCACTCATTTAACTACTAACAAACATCTTGTGGTAGTGTTTTCTTACTTCCAGGTAATCCTCCCTATCCAAAGAGGAGTTCTCACAACATTTGGATATAGTGCGTAAACCAATCTAGGTTCATTCTAATCACTCATCCCCATCATTCTTTTATATTTTCCTTTAGACTTAAAATAAACAAAATTTAGTGAAACATTAAGTCCCAAAATGGACCTTTATGAATATGAAATGCCTTGAAAGTGACAATATGATTAAAATGGGACTCTTTGGGGCCCCTCTAGGTAAATTTACATTAGAATATTACCCCCTTTAAAATGTTTATAAGGCAAAATAGACTCATGTGAGGTATTTGATGGTCATTTGGTGGCTTTTAAGGGTGAATTAAGGTTTGAATTAGGCTTGGATAAGTATATCATGAATAATGATATTAAACACATCATTTTACCTCATATCATGACTTTAAATAAGGATTAGAAACCATTACATCCCATTGGAAAATATCTCCCTTATTGAAATGGATTAGACAAGCCTAAAACCATAAGAATTAAAAACTTGAAATTTTCTGAACTACCTTAACTTTGTCAAAAGATTATTAATCTTATCAAACAGGGTCTAAGACTACTCTCTAGACCTCACAAGGCATTTTGACACCCTCTACCAATCTAGGGACCATCATGACCACTATCACATCACCAAATATACCTCAAAACATCTATGATATGATGAATTCATAAGCAAACTTAAACACATACCATTACACTTCTAACAATGCTAAATGACTTCAAATATTATTTAGGAGACATCAAAATGCATGAAGATCTATATATATTATTGTGTGTGTTTCATGAAAAAGTTTTTTTATCATATGGGTTGACATTTGTCATGGGAGGCTAAATTATCAACTTTTTTGGTGACTCATAGGGGCTAACCATCCTACTAGTCAAGAGAACCCACTCACTCTCTATTACAGTGATGACTCATACATAGTAATAAGACTTAATGACCACTCTTAGATTGCCAAAGATATATCACTTTATGACACCTCTTCAGACTAAAAAAACTCATAATACAAAATAAGGATAACCAAATAAACAACACCTAACACCTAATAAATAACAAGACAAGACACCAAAATAACTAAGAAAACTAACTACACCACACTTGTGTCGATACACTTATCGAAAGCAAGGAAATAAACACTATAAAAAACTAACCTAAGATCAAACTCTTTTATCCTCTAATATTTAAATGGAAAACTTATTTGAACATTATGGTAACATGAGGTATAATTACCACATCTTGATTTGAGTCTAATTAGGCATTACTCACTGTATGAGGACTCCCACTTGTAGTTGGAGGCATTGGCATGTTCATGGCCTCTTGGGAGAGTAGCTAGAGTTTTTGGCTCCACCCTCAAGTTCATGAGTTCATAATATTATTATAATACCCAATCATAATCAGTCCAAACTTGACTTCCTTGCATCAACAATATAATTTTTATCACAATCATTGGTTGCTCCTAGTTTGTCATGCTCTCATACAGTGATTGTCTTGACAACTCATCTGGTATGACTTAACTTGTCTATTCATTCTAATTTATTTAATAATGTGGCTTGTCAAATATTTAAAAATCTTAGTAAGAGTCCAAGAATATATGCCACATGTCATTAGTCTCTCCTTGATTATACTTATGAGATTCAAAATGATCAATTGTTATAGTGTTTCTTTTAAGACCCTTCTCAATCTCCTCATGGGATAGAGGTGGGTTATTTAAACTTGAAAAAAATTTCCCCAAGTCTACCCAAATTCCATCTCTTCATGATCAATTGAAAAGACATGGATTTCACTATCATTCTTACCATTCACTTATGAAGCAATATACTGATCAAGTATCTACAACTCTTCCACATAGTCATAACAAGGCTAATCATCTGATATAACTTGGTCATCCTCATCTTTTATGGAGAATGGAAGCTCATAAATCCATTCAAGCTCTAACTCATCTTTCCTTTTTGTTTCTAAACCTAAATTTTCTTATTCACTTGAGACCTCAATCTGTTATTCTATTCCATCATTTCAATCCATCATGTTGAGTTATTTAATCTCACCTAATAATTCATGCTATAATTGATGGAAAGGATCATCTAACTCACTTTAAATTTTATCAACTTCAATAACGTCTCATGCATGTTGTTTCCATGATTGTCTCCTAGAGAATAATTTGCTTGTGCTTTATCTTCATCTACTTAAACAACATACCATTATGACTACTTTATAACATCTAGCTTTCCTTCATGATCACATTTTAATCTGATAGGATTAATAGGGGTATCAATAGTGATCTCCTCATCATAGGTGTTTTAAGTGTTACTTTCAAGTGTTCTTGAAACTTGCCTATAACTGCAATATGATTAATATCTTTAAGTACTTCCACTTCATTAATCAATCTTGAAAAATTGTTCTTCACACATAAAAAATCAAATTTTGAATTTAATGCATTTGGTTCCTCTTAAAAAGAGGAGAGGGAGGGAGGGAAAGGTACTTCATTAGCTTTTTTGATAGCTTCTTGAGTTCTCTTCCAACTTGGACCCTTAGGAGTATCAAAATTGGACACTACATTCTTCTTATTTCATTCTACAATTACCTTATCAAACTCAAATGTATCTTGATCCTCATGAATGGTTGTAATATTAAGGATGGATTTGGAACTTGGAAAACTTGAGATATCTCTTTAATTATCCTCCATACATTTATCCTCTTTTTGATTTTGAATATACATAGGAGAAATTTCTCTCTCAATAATAGGCATAACATAATCTGGTGTTCTAGTCCATGAAGGCCTCCAAGCTAAACTTATCATAAGCTCTTAATAATGTATGGGTGGATCTTGAAGGGGATATAGAACACAAAGAGGTTGACCATAGGTAAGAGGATGAAGGCAATTTGAAACTAAGATGTTTGG
Organism: Torreya grandis; assembly: GCA_037957365.1. NCBI lineage: Eukaryota > Viridiplantae > Streptophyta > Pinopsida > Cupressales > Taxaceae > Torreya > Torreya grandis. The sequence goes on from JARHVA010004833.1 coordinate 862,298, forward strand.
TGTGTAAGGCTCAAGATGAAACTTGGAGAGTGTTCTAGATTTGATTTTGAATCCTACACCATACCCAATATTGAAGACCATGTAAGACAAATCAAAGGATAAGTACCCCTAATCTTGGCTATAAAGTCATTAGACATACATATAGAAAAATAAGGTGGTAAATCTATAATAATAGTGTCTTGTGTAGTTAAGAGCTTCGGGTACATATGAAGAGTAAGTTATAGGTCTTTGATGAGGCCAAATGTTCTTTTATCTAATCTATTACATTACAATTCAAGGTTAGACATAGGTTCATATATCAAATTATATCTGTCATTTACTATATTAGGAATACATAAACTAATTTCTTTATCATCAAACAAGTAATTGTGGACTAAGGAGTCTCCAATGATCATGGAGATAAGGGAAGGAGATGGGGTGGTTACCTTGGTTGGATGCTCTTAGTTTTCAAGGACATTTTTCTTATGGATAAAGGCTTGATGTTCAACTTCCTTTCACTTCCTAAGACATTATTTCAATATATCCCTTTCCTCATTTAGCTTCTCAATTTCTAAGCTCAAATCATCATTACTTTGCTTAGCTGACTATAAGGGACATCATGATGCTTCCATGATTGATTAAGAGGATAAGAGGACTACCAAGGAGGTGAATAATAATCATAAGGGGGGTGATGTTTAAGATTTTGTTGGTGATAAGCATCATAAGGTTGGAATAGGTGATAAGGATGTTGATAATGAGGTGTATGACAGAAGTCTACCCCATATGCAAATAACTCATCATATAACATATGCACCATAAAGTGAATTATTAATAACAACTAGTGTTACCCCTATAATAATGACCTTGTGATGCCTTCTAGCATGAAATATAACTACCAATTTACTACTAAGGTGTTTGAAGCTCTCTGAGATACCTACAACTCTATAAGTGAGTGCTCTAATTCTTGAATTTTTTCCCATCGAGCATGCTATAACTATTAGTTCTCCAAACTTAACCCTAGGAGTAGGTTTTTTTGGCTTACCTCCATGGTTGGGTCAACATGGGAATAACCCAAGGTTATGGGTGACATATGGCTTGGATATACCTCTAGATTATAGGGCTATCTCCTATGGTGCATCTATTTTGGGTTAATTCACTAAGACCCTATGAAGTTGGGTTGAAAAGGGATAAGGAAATGCATAAAGTAAACTTATATTATTGGAGGTGATGAACCAATATATTTTATCCACTCAAATTGACCTCAAATAACATTAGTAAGCAAGATAAGTTACTAAATATTCTAACTCCAAGGATTCCTATGCAAAAAAATTTCACATAGAGGTTTTACTAAGTGGTAAAAACATGAGGGTGATGATAGGAAGGTCTAGATCAAGGCCTTACCAATTAAATTTCCACTCTAAGCTCATCCACTCATCACTCAAACACACTATGTGACATGAATAAGACCATATACTATCAACTAGGTGAGACTAGGACCTACCAAGGGAGGAAAACCTACCACATGTGCAAATCAAATAAGTTGATCCGGGCAATAATTCAAATGACAATTCGGGTGATGGGTCCACCCTAATTGATGATGAAACTTCTGGGAGCCATAAATTTTACACCGTAGCTCTAACTAACTCATTGTTTGAACCATTGGAAAGCTAATAATGAGGATAACATCATGAGATGGAACAGATCTCTGATAAATGAATTTTGACCCACTAAAAACCAATGTAAGTTCCCTAAATTTTAATTTTATTAGTGTAGTCTAAAAATAGTAAGTTTCTAAAAATAGTAATTCCTCGAATTATGTATTGTTGTACATCATGGAAGTCAAACCAATTAATCTTCCTCAATATTGGTGACCTTCAACATCCTCCTCACACCTTCAAAACATTTATAAATGAAGATGTAACCTGAAATGGAAATCAGACATCTCTTCTCAGAGATAGGCATATGTTTGGGTCTGCAATTTTGATCAATAAAACATCTCTTTTCAGAGATAGCATTATTTGAATTATGTTGTTCTTATTTATAAATTTTATTTCAACCAAATATTTTGAGTTTTGGATCATAATTATAACACACTAAACTAGTATTAAAGATTCTTAAAATAGTCATTTGCATTAGCTTAAGAGGTTACAAGGTGTAAATCTTGATAGAGTTTCTTCATACCTAGGCGAGGGATATAAACAAAGGCTATTATCCCAAAATATATATAACAATGATCAATAAGGAGAAGATAATGGCATGGAGAAAGCATGAAGGAGTCATAATGATCATCATTACTCCATAACAACCACAAATAGTCATAGCAATCCTTATTCTCCCCCTCATGCATTTATGGTCTTCAATGAGCTATTTAGGCATTAAGTTAGAGTGGTAGAAGTTTTATTTGACTTCTTCAAGGCATGTCCATGACACAAATTGTCAATCTCTCTTCTTATGGTAGTTACAAAGTGTGAATTGGGTTTAATTAGGCCTCCATGAGGCGTTAAGTAGCCCATCATCATCCCTTACATGATGACTTGGTTAATAAACTATCTATTCCCCATAATGAACAAGAAAAGTGTAATTTCCTTCCTTAAATTAATATTTACAATGTGTTAATGGTCATGTATTGACTCCTCAAACATCCATTTATGCCAAACTCCATCTCTTCTTGTTGACCAAGTAGGTCAAATAGGCCATTAAGCCTAGTTACTTGACTATTTATGCTTGGTGGCCATAAAAACCCATATAAGACCTTAATAACATGTGGATATGAATGATTTATATTTTTAAAAATGTTATATACCATGAAATATTCCTTCTAAAGCAATATACACTTGTAATTTTGCTAATTTAGGTGACTAGGTCACTTTCTCTTCGCATATGCAGATTGGATATTTGGTGTAGACTTGCAGAGGAATTTATAAGCCAATTTTTGGGCATATTATGATTTTATAACATGAAAAAAGTCTCAAACCACCCCATTCAATGATTTTCAACTTATCAAACCATAATATACCTTTTTTAATGCTCAATTCCTTAAAAAAGTACCATTTATAACATGTCCATGTAGCAATTCATACATATTAGTACCATGATCAAGGTCTCATCTAGTAGTAAAATGTAAAATTCAACATCTATTGTTTTATATTGATTCATAGCTTATCATTAATCAAGATACAGACTAATTCCAAACCAAAGATGACAAGTTAGTACCTTATAAATCTATGGTAGACACTTTCAAGAAATAAATTGCTCACATTTAGTTTGAACATATACCTAGGGGTAATAAAAAGATTACAAATTCCATGGATACAATTAGTTCTTTGATCCACAACATAGACAAGAGACTATCAATTACTCATTAAACATCTTCTACTTCCTGCTCATGAACTCTCAGCCATTGAAATGATCTATGATATTGTTGGTCCCAATTTTATCTAGTATTTTTTAATTATATAATTACCTCCATGACCAAGTCCTTCCACCAGAACTTTCCCATAAGAAATAAAATTCCTTCACACACCAAGCCTCTCACTATAACTTAAATGGTTATACACTTTACCTAAGAAGCTTTGATGTAACTTTGTTGTGTTATTTAACTTCAGTAGAATCTAGATTAAAATTAATGGAAGTTCATGAATAATTGTATGGGGCCCACACTAGTGGGGCCATCCCTATCAAAATGATCCTATGTACTATTTATTATTGGTTAAACATGGAATTAAATGTAGTTTCTTATTTTAATGTATTTAAATAATCTTAGAGGTATGCAAATTTTATCCATACTCTAGCATGAACACTAAAACAAATGACCATGCCATGGTAGTTTTCAAAATGGGGACTCGATATCATAGGGAAGATTAACCCTACCTCCTTATATGGTCATAAGCATATTCTTATCACCACTGAGTACTTCAATAAATGGGTTGAAGCTATACCCCTCATTTACATGATAGGTAATCAAAATTCTAAATTCATCTTTAACCATTTCATTTACCATTATGGTATCCCATCTGAAATTTTATCTGATAATGTTAGTTCATTTAAAAACAAGTATGTCAAAGCACTTTGTGTCAATTTTAACATTACCCAACATTTTTCCATTGCATATCACCTACAAGGTAATGGCCAAGTAAAGGCATCTAATAATACCATTGTTAATATTTTCCAGAAGATTGTCAATAATGTTGGCCATGATTGGCACTTGAAAATCTTCCACACCCTTTAGGCCTACAATACCAATTACCACACTCCAACAAGAGCCACACCATATTCCCTTATTTATGTCACTAGGGCTATTCTTCCCATTGAGGTTGAGTTTCCTTCTTTGCACATTTCATCATATCCTTGATGATGAGGATAATAGATTAACTCATTCATAAGAGCTATAACTATTGCAAAAAATGCATAACCACTATGAATAACCTTTAGTCATACCATAACTAGTTATATGGTTAATATAACAAAAGTGTGAAGCACAAAGAGTTTGATCTTGGTGATATTTTACTCAAATAAAACTAGAATAATACTACTATCAAGAAAAAGAAAAAAGGCAAGTTCAAGCTTAGTTGGATTGGACCTTATGTGATTGTTGCTAATTATGGCTCTAGAGCATACATGTTGGCTACACCATAAGGATATGAACTTGAAAAACCAATGAACATAATACATATCAAACATTATTTCATTTGAGAGACTATAGGTGTTGTCTATGAGGATCATATGAATTGTGTCATTGCATTACCTTCCTTATATCATACTATATACCATTCTACCTATACCTTCCCTATTTTTAAGAGTTTTTTTTACCTTCTCCGATCCCTTTTTGACCTTGGTTCCAATTCATTATTACTTTAGTCACCTTTAGTGATTAGATTATGATGAATTTTTAGAAATTAATTTAGTTTTATGATTATTTGAGTGCATTCTTTTAGAAAGGGATAATATCTTGGGGTAATATGATAGTGGCTTGGAAATTACATCTTTCATTATTGTCATGTTCTATCTTATTACATGTGCTATTTATTTTAACCACATTTGGGAAAATTATTATCACATACCATTGTCATTTTATCCTATAGCCTAGGAATAACCCATTTACCCACATTGTTGCATCACTGTTTCACATATTATCATCTACATATTTATGAATTTATTTTTACCTAGTTAGATCTTTCACTATAGGGTGGAACTACATTGACTTTAGGTCCTTTGAGACTATGTAATAAGTAATCAATTTAAATTGATGTCAGATTAGTCGTATCCTTATTCCCACATTCTTTCCATTTTTCAAAATGCTCTTGTCATTTTGTGAGCAACCTAAGCCACACTTTCACCATTTTGTGAGTTAACCCATTATGTGTCTTATAATTATTCATTGAGTTTAAATTTTAATAAAAACCCAAAAACATGGATATATGATACAAAACTCCTAAACACACCTTCAACATTAGGCCATTCGGATTGTACCCATGCCATTAGTGATGTGCATCTCTTAGTCAGTAAGTATAACTAAAATTTTGACATGGATCCTGTCATGACCATTTCCATTTGCATATTCCATTTTCTGATAGTGTTTCATCTCATTCCTAAGATAACTACATTCATCTTGAATTCCATGTTGGACCTTGTATCCTTTGGACTATGTAGGTAGAGTTCAATTGCCTGGTGTATTTGGAGTCATCTCAATCAATTTAGGTGATTGATTTCCTTAATTATTACTTTGGATCATTAATTACTCTACATTTGTTTCAAAAAATGATCTTTCCATTCTGTGAGTTATTTCTGCTCTCACTATTATGTGAGTCATAGACCTCTCACACTCTCACCATTTTTTAAGTTATTTATGTTCTCACTATTTTTCAAGCTTATTCTCTTTCTTAGACTTATATGTAGTAAACTTTACAAACCAAGTCCATTTGTGAGTGATCATCTCTTATCTTTTATTATGGTTTTAGCCTAAACCATGCTCTCATTGTTTCATGATTTTTTTGTACTTGACACTTTCATGATTAAGAGTACTACCCCCTCTTGTTTTATGCTCTTACCATTTTACAAGCTCATTCTCACTTTCTTATATGAGAAATATATTTTCCGTAATCTTTAATTTTCTTCTATCCCATATCCTAGGAGAACTACATTTGGCCTAAAGTTCACATTGTACCTTGTGTCCATATGACTATGTAGGTAGCCTCCATTTACCTCAAGAGTCAACTTAACCACCCCTTACTATTTATTCTATCCCCCTGATCATTTTAATATCATTGTTCCCTATAGCATAGGAGAAACCTTTGTCATCTTACCTTTTCCATTATTCCCTATATCCTAAGGGAGTGTAACACTTATCTTACACATACACAAATAGTTAGATTAGTTGTTTGTTTTGCATTGCCTTAGATTAGTTGGTTATTTTATTTGCCTTAGATTAGTTATTTGTTTTTTTACTTTAGATTAGTTGTTTGTTTTGTTTATTTTTAGATTAATTTTTTTTCATTTATAGTTAGATTAGTTATTTGTCCATTCACATTAGATTAATTATTTGATTTAGATTAGTTTTTTTATTTAGATCAATTTTTTGTTCATTTTTGCCTTAGCTTAGGTTGTCTATTGTTATTACTTAAACTTAGTTATTTATTGCATTGATTTATCTTGCTTGTTTATGGTATTTGCCTTGATTTTTTTATTAACTTCATTTATTTTAATTAATTGTTGACTAACCTTTTATCTTGGCTTATTTTTTGTGTTTGTTTGTGTTTTTGTTTGTTTTGTTAATCTTAATTAGTTGATAGCTAACATTGTTCCTTTCATTAGTGTTTTAGTTATTTTTCTTAGGTTATTTGTTTATTGTTTCTTTATTTGTTTGATTTGTTTATTTTAATGAGTTGTTGACTAAATTATTTTTATTTGATTGTGATTTTCATTTTTATCAATTGGGATAGGTCTATTACATTTTATTTACATTTGAGTCTGGATTAACCATATCTTTTACTTAATTTATAGATATTTGTATATTTTCTTACACTTAGTTTATTTGTCTTAAATTTACACTTGGAATTTTATTATTCATATATTACATATAATTTGTTTATATTTTCATTTAAATTAAGTTTTTCCATGCTTTGGATATATATTGTTTGTATGCACTAAAATCCACTCACCCCGCTAATTTCATTAATTTTGATAATTTAGTCTATAAACTACATCTCCTATATAATGTCCCATTGTCCCACAACCCATTTCCAACATCCTAAAAACCTTATCCCATCCTATAACCAATTAATCCCCTAACAAGACCTATTACCTACTAGCCTACTCCCTAAGCCACTTGTCAATTTAAAAATAAAAAATAGTCTACCTACCTATCTACCACCCTATTCCTAGCTATTCCTAAACCCATAAAACCTAATAAAATATTTATATAATTTTATAATTCTAAAAATTTCCTTCATTTTAGCTCCTATTCTTTAGAATTTTCTATTTTGCAGATCTCCATGGAATTAAAAATTCCATGGTAAATCCTTAGCCATTGATTTCTCCCTCCATTCTTATATAACCAAGCTCACTCCCTCCATGAAACTAACTTAAAAACTTGCAATCAACTTGCCTTCTTGATATCTTACTACCATTATCATCCTCTTTACATCTATTAATATCTACTATCAAGCTCAAAACATCCATTGGAAGCCATTTTCAACTATCAAGAAATTAATCCAACATCCTTCAATTTTTCATCAAAGATCTATTTGACAATCTTGGAGAGGAGCCATAAAGTGGTAAAGTGATGGTAAGAGTCTTCTTAATGAGCTGATTATCTATTTTATTTCTTCTTATTTGTGTGTTTAGATTTTAAGTTTTTATTGCTAAATATAGTAATAGGAGTTGAATCTAAAATGTAGGTTACTTTATTTTTATAATTGTCTATAACTATGATGCATAATATCACAAGCTATTGTAGACACTCAAAAATTGCACATGATAATTTTAGATGTTGAATTGCCTTGACCCTCATCCAGCCTCAAGTCTAGTTGACCACCTAGTTAACTAAACTCATTTTCTAACTTGAACCTATTAAACCCTTGACCTAACACAATTAAATAAACCTTTTAATCCACCTCTTTTTAACCTAATTTCACCCATTTTTATCTAGCTCCTTGACCACCAACAATTAGCCTAACCATTGACAATTAGCTTGAATATTGATGGTCAGGTCATCAAACCTAATTTAAATCCAATTATAGTTATGTATGAGATAAGCATAGAATAATTTATCAATTTCCCTTGTGCGGTGATAACAATATTTAAATCATCATAATAGGAAACTTTACCTTCCATCCTAATTATAAACTTATTCCTACCTAATTACTAAGTTCATCCTATAAAAGGAGAGAAGTAAGAAGTGAAAAGGTTCGAGAAATCCACAAATTGATGTCTAGGCTATCAAATCTTCTTGCATAGGTATCTAGAATCCTTTTAATCAGTAAGTAGTAGCAATGAAGACTTGAACCTCTATCCAAATCACTTTTTAAGGATAAAGTACTATCACTCTAGCCAAATTGCTTCAACTATCTAGCAAGTCATAGGTAACTTTGTACTTGTTTCTTCATTTCATTTCATTTTACCCTGACCTAATCAAATTCATCTTCTAACCTTATATTTCTAACCAAACCAATATTCCAACCCTCACCTAACCATCTAACTAATTTTTAATTCCCTTTTTTAACATTTTTATAATTATAGAGGTAACTGATAATGGTTATCCCAACCATCAATGGTCACCTCAACCATCAAAGGTTAGCCCAACCATCAATGGTTCACCCAATAATCAATGGTCACTATGTCAAAATAATAGAAAGTTATTTTTAGTCCCTCTACCTCAACCAAACCTATTTTCTATGTTCTTACCTATTCATAAAGCCTTCCCTAATTTTTTGGACCTAACCTCAACTATCTTAGCACATGTATTGACCCAATTTTGTTATTCAATCATTTTATTTAAACAAGCATTTTACTTTCTTCTTCTTACATGCATTTACTTTCATGTTATTGAATACAAGTATTAATTTTTTCATCGACGTCAACTTAAATAATTATAAATAGTGGATTGACATCCCCTAGCAATCATACACTTCTTGGATCTATCTCATGCTAGGCAGTCCACTCAACTATTTTGCTAAAAAACCCTTTTCTAGTGTCTTTCTTATCTACAGGTTATTCCTTCCAAGATAAAAAGGATTTCCCATCATCATCTGGATCACATGCACACTATTATTAAGTGTTATTTTACACACCCATTTTACTAGTTTCTTACTTGCTTCCAAATTAAGATATGAGTGAAAATTAAGAGTAACATTTTGACATGCCCAATGGGAGCTAGCATCTCTTTTTCCTCTTTTATTTTATGCTCATCCAATGAAATCTAAAATTTATTTTGGCATTAAAATAAACCTTTCACATACATTGATTATTTTCTTGATTTAGTTCATCTAGTAACTTAAAAGCAAAGTAATCAACCATAGATTTCACTCTTGTTATCACACACTTTTGGCCAAACCACTTAACCAATCAACACATCAAAATAAACTTGAGATAAGGCTTGACTAGGATTTCACCACCTAGCAGTAAACCTTACACTTTTCTAGCAATCCTACTTGGAGGTCATTACTAAGGGGAGAACCAACTCAGCTCTTTAGTTGAGTATAAACTCTAAAATTTAGTATATCTTATCTAAGAACCTGACACCCTTATTGATGTGATGTGTGAAGAGAGTGGGTAGGCCTCAATATCAATCCATATACTAATGATCATTACAAATTTTCTCTCTTGAGCACCTAAACACAACCTAAAACTAACCTTAGATTTCCTCTTTAGTACCTGATCCAAAAACCAAATTTATTCTTCACACTTTCTAAGGAATAAGCCAAAAGTGATTTAAAAAGAAACATAAGTTGTTAAATGCACTTTAGTGTATGTTTGATTTCCTTGAGATCTTTTCATTTTACTTGCTTTGTGTTTGAGTTGTGAATTTCATTATTTCTTTTATATTCCTCTCATGGTCTTTACTAGATACCAGTTAAGGAATCAAACCAACCAACAACCACCTTCTTCTTCATCATCTATGGAGTATACCTCTAATGATGAGGGTTCTCCTTGTTTTTCTCCCCTTCCTATTGTGCTTCTGATTATTATTGAGGGTGATCCAAATTTTTCTACCTTTCTTGATAACAACCCCATGGCTCTTTAGTATTACCTAAACACCTTATCTAAATGTACCTCTTTTGCTTTAGTTCCTCCTATGGATCCTCCCTATGGTATGCATCCCCATATTATAGTGGGTGTCACCTCAACCCAACCCATGCTCACCCAAGCTTCTTCTTCTTATAATATCCCACCTACTACCACTCCCCTAAGTCCATCCAACATCCCAACTAGTAACCAAACACCTACCACCCCAACCAATACTTCCAACATTGGATCAACCTTACCTCTTGTAACCTATACTCCTATCATGGGGGTATCTTCTACCGTTATTTTTACCATTTTCCTTAGTCCAACAAACCTACCAATTTCCACCCCACTTCATAGTTTGGTACTTTACATACTTCAAATGCTTTCACCTATTAGTACTAGAGTTACCACTCATCAAAAACCAACTAGCACTTTCATACTTCCAACCAAATCTACATCTATACCACCATCTACTAGTTTAAACATACCTATAAACCAACCCATATCAATCCCCCAACAAGTACCAATGACATCTTACCCATATGTTTCTAACCCAAAAGGATATGTAGTAGTTTTCACCCAACTATTTGTGCCAATCAACCCTTATGTGGCACCATCCCAACGTCCTATGACTACTTACCAATATGTGGGTTCTCCAATGCCTTATACCACCTATCCATACATTGTTGTAACCCAACCTAAACAAATATTACCACCTAATTATGTAGCTTCCCAACCTCAAACATATTTTGTCAAGATGTTAATGAATAAAATGACCAACTTGGAATCATCTATCTTTGGGTCTCATAACCTTTTATCCTATAATCAAATCTATAATAATCCCATTCATCCATCCATTCATATCCTTTGTTATCCCCCTCAATGGGAGCTACCCAAGTTTTCCAAATTTCAAGGCAAGGAGGACCACCAACAACATTTAAGAGCATTCTACAATTATTGTTATTTGATTACATATGATGATGTTGTCTTCCTTTGTACCTTCCCCATGTCTTTATCAGGACTAGCCCTTGATTGGTATAGTGATCTCACCAAGTACTCCATATTTTCCTTTCCCCAACATGCCCAATATTTTTAGAGAATTTATTAGTAAATATATATAAAAAGTCTTATATTACTGACCTCTATTCTATTAGGCAATTTGATGATGAATCAATTGTGGTCCCACCGGTTTTAAATTTAGAATTTATGTGTGTTGTTGAGGTTTTTTTATTTAGGGGGTTAGGGTTTGAGGGTTATGTCACCAGTAATCACATAGAATGACTATCAATGGTTTTACCTAACCATCAATGGTCAAACTTGGAGGTAAAAGGGTCCTTTATAACTATCGACAATTTAAAGAACCATCAGTGATCGAAGGTTTTATGGTTAGTGGGGTTAAAAAGTAAAGCCAGGGATAGTTTTGTGAAAGATTTGAAAGTTTTAAAGTTTTTAAAATGTTAAATGTCAAATTTTAAATGTTAAATTTTAAATATTAAAATGTTTTAATGTAGTTGTAAAGCTATTAAAATGGCATGTTAAAGTTTCAAAAAGTGTTAAAGTTAGTACGGTTAAGATATGGTGGAGTTTTAAAGTTTTTGAAGAAATGTGTTCAGTGATGTAAAAAAAAGGTCAAATGTAAGGTTTATAGGATGAGAGTTTTAAAAGGGTTAATGGGTAGAGTGAGGTAAAAGACATGTTACGCATGGAAAATTAATGTGTTAGGGTGGAGGTTTAATAGTTTTAGTAAAAGTTATGTGGAATAGGGTAATTGTTTGTGAGAGAAGGAGTTGGGTGGGAAGATGATGATAACATTAGTAAGGATAAAGGTAGAGGTTAGTGTGATTGTTAGAATTAAGATGTTAGATGGCATGGGTTAGATTGAAAGAGGTTGAAAAAGATAGGTATAGATTAGTGGTGAGCTTGATGTATAAAATTAAGTATGCATGTTGATATCATTGTGTGGTAAGCCCATAACCAGATTCACATAAGGGACTGAGTCCCTAAGATATTTTCTAAGGTCTGCAATGGGATGATAGATGATGAGTGGAAGCACATGGAAGAGGTTGGCCTAGTGACTATGAGACACTATCAGCACCTATCATAGGATGAAGATATGATCATGGCCCTCATCGAGAGATGAGACCCAACCATAAACACATTTTTGTTACCAACTAGGGAAATAAGCATCCTATTAGAGGATGTGACTAGGATTACATGGCTACCCATTTGGGGGGAGCCAATTTGCCACATAGAGAGTGAGGAGAGGGAATACCACATAGATCTGACATATGGAGTAGATCAGGTCTAGACTAGGTTTGGAATAAAAAAAATTCAATAGGTAAGGCCTCATATTTATAGATTTTTGGAATGGTTTGAGTATCAACCATGACCGTCCATCTCAAGATTGAGATGTGTGGCCATGAACAAATCAAAATATGAAATTCATTTTATAAATATATCTATTAATATTTGGGATAGTGGGGCATTGAATAGGCATGGAGGGTCTCAATGAGGCATGGGAGACCCATAATCCTAATATTTTATCCATTTATGGCTTATGGATGCCACTCTATATGATGATGTCACCTGATGATGTATATATTCACAATCATTTTCCAAGAAATATATTTTTAACAATTTCCATAGAAAATTAACTTAAGATCCTAATTTAGTTTAATTAGCCTTAAACATGATTAAGCACCTTAATGCAAACCTTGGCTCCTTGTGCACAAATTACTCAAATTGGTCAGAATGTCTCATTATTGGCCCAAAATTTGATTGGATTGGAATTTAAAGTTGATGTTAGATGTGTTGGATCCGTTATCCCATTTAGGATGTTTACAACACAAAATAATAAGAGAATGTATTTCATGCAAGATATTTGATAGAAAAGATCAATCAGAGCATCCAGGTGTAAAAATGTCATTTTGACTCAGAATGATCTGATCAAAGTTTGATGGCCCATAAATTGCATTGCCCCAATTAATGATACTCTAGCCAAAATTGGCACTTGAAAATATAAATTTTAAATCTTATAATTCCCAAATTCATTCAAAAATCATTTCATCTTAGTGTTATAATGCTAAACTATTGAGCAAAGCAGAGCTAAAGCCACACAAGGTGCCAAGGAGAGATGGAGGTAGCCAAGCTTCCATTGATGCAGACTTCATGAGCATAAACTAAGAAAGCCACTAAAACACGCACTTTGGAGAATCAAAAGAAGTTAAAATAATATTTATTTTTCATTTTAGTTGTATTTTTCATTCATGTTTTGTTAACTAAGCTCCCCCTAGTGACTAGACCTAGAGATGTTATGCTAGTTAGTGTGTTTTTATCAGTTTATTTTCATTTTGAAACTAACATGATAATAACCATTATATTTTGATTAAAATTCTTAGTTTACATAATGGCATGCCTAGTGGGACTATCTTCATGAGAGTGCAACCCACAAACTTTTTTGTATTTCATAGTTTTAATTATGTTTTTGTTGTTTTTTGCTTTGAATAAAAATGGCTAATAAAAAATTCATAAATTTTTATTTAATTAATATTTTTGTCTAAATTATTTTTATTAATATATATAAATATGTCACTGATATTTTTTTAAAATTTCACAAAAAATTTCTTTATATTTTAGAATTTATGACTTTTTAAGTAATTGTGCCTTTCTGTTTTTTATTTTTATGATAAAAACGGCTAGTATAGAGTGAATAATTTTTTTTTATTAATTTTTGGAATCTAATTTTTTACAGATATGTGAAACCTATAATTATTGACAACATATAAAAATTTAGTTAAAAACTAAATTATATTTTAAAAGTTATGATATAAAAACTAACTTTAGGTTTTTATGTTTTATTTGCTGGTTTTTATGTTTTATGTGATTTTTTTAATTTTTAGCCTTCTAATTTATTATTTACAGGTATTATTATTATTATTATTATTATTATTATTATTATTATTATTATTATTATTATTATTATTATTATTATTATTATTATTTAATTGTATAATCTTTGCCTTGTAATTTTTTCTTTATATTTATGCTAACATTGTCTAACCTAACACATTTGTTTTTGGGGTGATGCCTTAAGGGTAGATAGTTAGTCGAGGACCTTCTATTTTAAAATTTATTGTTTTAAAACTAAATGTGCTTCAAATATAAGTAATTTTTTAACAATTTTATTGAAATATCTACATGAAAATGCATCTAAGTAAACTAAATTAGTGCCTTTCACACTTCATTTGAGTGTTTTAAAATGAATTAGGAATTTTTATTTTAGTCTTAATGAAAAATTCAGGTGCTTAGGTGAATGTTTTTTATACTTATACTTTCAAAGTTACAAATGAATACCAAGGGGTTAAAATAGCACCACCTAATCTTTGTTTTGGTGCTTAAAATTGAACACACTTGTCAATTTTTATTTTCAATAGTTGTTTAAATTAAAACTTATTTAGAAAAGTGAAGGTTTGCTTGTGTATGCTCTTCCATTTGTCCCCTTTAGGGAACCCTTAGAATCAAAAGCATCATCCTTGTTGAAAATATGTCTAGTCCAAGTTATATAAATAATGTCATCTAAATCACTCCCTAAAAACTCTTCATAGTTTGGAGAACCTTGAAAATGACCCTAAAGTCTTTCTATTAGTCATTTATTTTTATGTAAACTTGGCTTAATATGGGTACTTCATTACCTCCCATGATTTATTTAAGGAAGCTTTGACTTGGGGTTTCATCTCCTGACACTAATTTCAAATTTATACCACTAAGTTTGGATGTTTAAATGGTTAAACCACCTTCTAGTGTTGGAGTGCACACGGGACGTATTTTTACTTTGGACATCACACTACAGTAAGTAAATAGTAGGATGTAATGGTTGCAAAAAGGACAAGACCTTTTTGCAACAATACAAGTGCCATAAAAACTTAATTACATGATTTTTTTTCATCATAATTTAAAAGTCATGTAATAGATTCCCCTAGATGTTCAACAACTTCGTAGATCTTTGACAAATCCCCACTTGTCATAGAAGTGTTGTTGGCGCAAGATGCACCTCAAGGTCCATGTCATAGTACTGTCATTTGAGAGAAAGGTGGGTATAAAAACCCTACTATATAATTCATATTTTACTTTTTAGATAAACACTAAAAGCTTCTCAAATGATGTATATTGATGGATTCCAACAATACCAAGCAACATTGTCAGTTTAGGACCTAAGGGTGATTAATTAGTTGGTTTGTCCTAGATTAAAGTCTTGATTGGATTCAAAACTTAGTGTGAAAAAATGATACAAATCAAAAACATAGTCTTCACTTTACTTTGAACCAAGAGGAATTATGCAGTCCATGTAAATCATCAATTTGCCTTGTTCAAAGTTCATCAAAACTTGGGGTCATATCATCCACTTTGGTGTAGTTATGCTACCCAATTGAGTCTAGACTTCTACCAAACATTATTTAAGTACTTCATTTATAAATTAAATTAAAATTTCACCTTCATAAGATCATAGAATTGAGGTGTTAAGTGGGTTCACCATTTACACTATACTTGAGGTAACTTAGGTTCAATAGCCAATTTGGGTTGAAGGTTGTTTAGACTCATAATAATTCTCACCATTTGATAGCCTTAAGTCACCATGTGCTAATCACTTACACTTTGAGTCTATGCACCAATCATTTTTTGTATTTATATCTTGTTTCTATTTGAGATTATTTGAAGCATACCTTTTTATCTTATAAATATTCTCAAAACTTTGAAGTTATGTATGTCATTTGAGTAGAGAAAGGTAGTGTTATACTGTCAAATTGGTGTGAAACTATCTTTGCATTAGAGAGTTTTTGAAACAAACATTTTTGTCACATCTTTTGGGTAGTCTAGCATTATTACACTACCCAAAGCATGCCAAGCCTTTGTTTCATAGACCCTCTTACATAGAGTTTAGTTAGTGTACATTTTTAAAACCAATCTGAGTATACCTTTGTGAATCTTTGTCTAGAATAGTTACACCATTCACATTTTTCAAAGAAACCAAATTTTATACCATTATTTTTGCCTTTTGTTTCATACTTTATACTTAGTTGATTGAGTTCATATCCAAGAGTCAAATGCCTAGTTTTTTTTGTAAATGTTTCAATTCCATTAGATTAAAATTTCACATATTTCAAAGTCTAGATTTTGACGTTGTTTGGCCAAGAGTTCTAGTGCATGCCTTGTTTGAGCCTAGTTTTTGATGTCACATTTAGCCAAAAGACCTAGCAACTATTTATTTTCTTAGATTAGTTTGGTTTGAAACACTTCAACCTTAGATTTTGGAATTTTTATTTTTTTCTATTTACTTAATCTCTTTTATATACTACATGTAATGTTAAATACTTAACATTAGCTTGTTTTATCACAAATCTTTGTAAAACCTTTTTCATTCTTTCAATAAATCTAAACCAAGATTTGAACATCCTTGTAGATATTATATTTTTAGTGTTTGAAGAACTCTCTATCTCAAAACATTAACTATGGATCCCAACATGTATTCCTACACTCGAATTGGACTCATGTACAATCTAGGGATTAGTAATGTGGTTGTGCAGGAAGAGATGGTGCAAAAACCCTATGCTGATAATATTGCTTATGAGATTGATTCTTATCCATCTTATAATACTCAAATAGGGGCACAAATCCAATATCTATTGGCTAACTATTTGGTTAATACACCACCTTATTCAGAACAAAACCAAGAATAAACCACACAATACCTAGCTACAATACCCATAATCAACAAACTAGTTCCTCAACACTCATGCTCTACTAATGCACCTTCCACATATGATCCATTTTTATTTGAGCATCATTTATTGGAGAAAAAATATGAGATTTTTGTTCAAGCCATAGAACTAGGGGTTAATTTTATGATGGACTTCCCTCATGAAAGTTTACCAAGCCTAGTAAGAAGGCCTCATAACATATTGTATAGTCAATAGGCTTCTTCTAGCAATCATTTAACTCTAGTCCAAAAAACATATCAATATCCTAATATGTCTAACAAAGGATAGAGCCTCATGGAAGACCACTTTAATCAAATGCAAATAGCATATCAAACCTACATTAATCTAGCATGTAATTTCAATCAGATGACCATGGTTAATAAACCTCTTATTGACTTAGTTCCTTCAAAAAAAGTTTTGATAGAGTTAACTAGTCAAGATAATTAGAGTTCAGACCCATTCGTGCAAAAAAAATTGATATACAACTTGTTACATATGCCAATTATTGAAGATGTGTCTTCTACTTCTACATAGAATAATGACCAAAATATAGTAGATAATGTAAAAGCAATGTCTAATCCAAATCAAATTAGTACTAACACACAACAAAATAGTCAACAACATGTGCCTTTAGTTAATACCATGAGTTGATTATCATACCAAGGAATAGGAGCTTTTATAATCCAACCTTCACCATCTACTTCCTATCCTTAACTAGCTACTTCATCAATCATGCAACAAATAAGATCAGGTAGTCAACCAAAAACTAGTGCAATGCCTCAACAAAATAATGTAATGAATCCTATTCCTCCTCCATAGGTGACAAGTAGCATTCTATAATAATAGGCATAAATTAATGTACCAATGCAATAGAGGCCAAACATATTGCCAACTCAACAAGGGGAAACTCATATTCTACCTCGTTAGGTAGTAACAAACATACCTCTTTAGTCATAAGCTTATGTGCCAATTCAAAACTAAGCAATGTCTAACCAATAATGTATAAATATTGGTCAAGGATAGATGATTAATCCCCAACATGCATCCACTTCCCAATAGGTATTCATTAAATTAAGAGGTTCTAATGTTTCTCAAGTACCTACTAGGTAGCAATTTCCTTTTATTTAAAACATACCATAGGTTCAGTGATAGGGTCTTGGTTCACAAGTTCCCACTCAACAACAAGGTTTGAATAGTAAAAAATAGGTCCCTATTCAACCACAGTAGGCATAATAGAATTATATCCCTCCATCCCAATCATAAAATCCTCTAATTCAAACCTTCATATCCAACCCAAACTATAATATCTCACAACCAAATGTATAATTTCAAGTACATCCTAATCTACATATGTATATTCCTAGTCCATTTCCAAACCAATCCATAATACCCCAATAGATATCTCCATCATTACCTAGTCTAAGTGATCTACTTATGAATACTCAAGCACCTACCCAAGACAATATTCCCATGAGTTTCCTAGAGTAAGAATTACAACAAATGAAGGATGTAATCACTGCTATCCAAGTAGGGAAACAAATTAAAAAGTTTAAGCTAGATGATGTGTGTTCTTATCCTTTTAATATGTAGTATTTATAGATTATATTTCCTCTAGTATATGAACCACAAAATTTTGATAAATATAAAGGGGAAGGTGATCTCAAAGCCCATTTAATGAAGTTCTTTGTCGCATGTCAGCCAGTGGCATATAGTGATATATACTTTTTGTTTTTTTTTCCAAGGATCTTAGTTAGACAAGCCTTGTAATAGTTCTTGAAGTTGCCTAAGAATTTAGTAACTGATTTTGATGATCTTTCAGATAAGTTTGTGTAGTATTTTTCCTATAGTCTCGAGCATGATATTTCTTTGGTTGATTTGACACAAGATAAATAAAAAGCCAGTGAGAATTTTGCAATTTATTTATAGTGACAGAGATCCCTGAAATGTTGATTTACTCATAGTCTACCATATAAAAAATTAGACATTGTGTTCACTAAAAATTTTCATTGTGAGATAGCTTATCATCTGGAACTACAGTGTACGTATACATTTAAATAAATCATTAATAAAGGTTTGTTAATTGAGAAAGCACTCATTAATAAAGGAGTCATCAAGATTAACTGAACTAATCAAAACCAAGGTACCAATCAGGGAAGCAACCAAAACCAACATCCAATCTAAGTGCAAGCATCACAATCAACACAAGACAATAACCAAGATAGATCAAAGCCATTTAACTGTAATAGGAATTTTGTGGGAAATGGAGTAACCGAGTCACTCCATGTCTAAATGGTCAAAACATAATCTTCTTAACTTTTTCCACTTTTTTAGCTTACTAATACCTGATAACCTCTCCAACCAATGCCGTAAGCATAACAACCAAGACCCACACAATAAATACATCAGCCTTTTCTATTACAAGTTCCTCCTCTAAGGAGAATAGTACCTATGCATCATGTCTTTAGTGACCTTGGTGAGCCTATTGAGTCTATATTTTGTAAAATTACTACAACTAATTTGATAGATTAGCCTATACCAAACCATTATCCATAAGACATTCCCTATCTTGATTGGTACCATGAAAATGAATTCTATGAATATCATTGGGTCAATGTGCACAATTTATGAAGATGTGTGCAAATCAAGCATTTAATCAAGAATATGTTGGAAAATGGGGAGATAACATTGGATAACGGTGCTTCCACCTCCAATCAAAATCTTGGCATATATCAAAACCCTTTTCTACAACATAACCAATAACAACAATAGCAATAGCCATGGCCAATACCATAATAAAATTAATAGTATCAAAATCAAAGGCCACACCAATAGAATCAATTGAAGAACCGAAAAAATCAAAATAATGGATAAAAATAAGGTCAAAATGGTAAAAACCAACAAACCTACCATGCAGTTGCACATGACTCTAACTAGGTTTTAGGTCATATTATAGGGGGTAGTGTTAATACCATCTCCATTAATCCTAAACTAAGCACCAATCAATATAGACCATTGATAAATAATTCCACTTAGCCAAATTACATGGATAATCCTTCTTTGACTTGGGACTACACATAGGCAAAACAAATAGGTTTTTCCACTTTTGGACCTTATACTGATGACTCATCCTTGTCCCATGACCACAAACAAGTGCACCAGAAATCGAGACTTATCATATCTAGTCCCACACCATTCCCACTATTTTTTAGAAATCATGGTCCTACATCTAACCTTGATTATACAATCACAACTCAGAAGTCAAGGATTACCATCCCAAGCCCATAGACATCTGTCACTTCACCCATTAACCAACCAACTATTCAGCCTCAAAACAAAACATTTACCATTAACCAAGATAATAAGTTTGATATTATGGAACAATTTTAGAAGACACCAACATAAATTTTTAATTTAGATTTGTTTCCAACATCGACAATCTATAAGAACATTTTCAATGAGTTATTAACCCAATCCACTATTGCCAATGACATATCCCCTAATAAATTTCAAGCTTTGGTTAGACACCTAGCTCCAACCCAACAAGTCACATTCAAGCAAAGTGATATGTCTTCCTTGGTCTACTCCATGATAATCCATTATACATAGAAGTTTAAATAAATTATCATAAAGTGAAACATGTCCTTATACATAATGGATCAGGCCTCAACATAGTGTCTCTCCAGCTCATCAAGCTTTTTGGGTACACAATGGTAGATCTCCAATTATAAATGATAACTATAAAATCCTATGATAATCAATGAGAATCATAAGGCACCATTAGTTTACTAGTTATCATTGGGCCTTTGACCCATGATACACTTTGTCATGTGTTTGATCTTGAGTTTTCATATAATATGATTTTAGGTAGGCCTTGGTTACATGAGATTCATGCAGTCCCATCAACACTGCACCATTGTATCAAGTTCTCCCACTCAGGGATGGAAGTAAATATTCTAAGAAATTTCACCCATATGAGAATTTCAAACATCTTAAGGTCGAGTTTCAAAGATACAATTACCAATATGGCATGAATCCAAGTTCCAAGTAGGATAAAAGAAATGTCATACTTATTATTTCTCTAGAAGATAATTTGATAGATCTTAATACCTTGGATTCTCTTTCTCACATACTTCCTCCTGAAGTTTCTAATCATTTTACCATTTTAGCTAATGGCCTAGGGGAATATGTCACCCATGATACCTTCCATATTTCCAATCTTCCTCAGAATCTAAAGACCTTTGGAAGACCTAAAGTTATCCCACACATGCATTGGCAACAAAAGGGCAAAAATAAGGGACCTATCATGTTTGTACCAACATTTGACCTAGAACCAAACCCTCTTAAAGGGGATGAATCATGGTTATATAATGGCAAGCAAGCTAATTGTTATAAAAGTTCAAAGTATCCTATTCCTAATAAGATCATAGAGAATCACAACTATAAATGAAGAGGCCTTAGATCAAATAAACAAGGAACATTGGAGCCAATTTCCATAACCAAATATAAAACTCCCTATTGACTTGGATTTAAACCACCTGGGGGAGACCCCACATATCTTATTTGCTTTCCATCACCAATGACTATTGATAATGAAGTTGACAGCAAAGTAGAGTCTGATCATAGCCTCACCTTTGATGACCTAGCTAAGACTAATATATTTGATAATAATTCCATCTATACCCTTACCCCAGTCATTCATCACAACACATTACCATTGTATTATCCCCAATTGATAGATTGGGACCAATAAGAATCCAATTTTCCAATTGATGAGTTTTAGAATGATGAGGCATTCTATGACTTTTTAGGCCTTAGAGAAAACATTCCATTGGGAGATCATAAACCAAGATTTTCAATTAAATTAGATCTTAAAACCTATTTTGGAGAGTGGGTGAACAGCCTTAGCCAAAAACAAATAAATAAAACATTGAGGACCCCAAGTGAAAACCTCTTTGAGGTACTTTCTAACCAGGGAAAAAGTAAAGATAAAGGCTAGTCTAGTGGTTAAAACTTGTTTCAAGTTTCATTAGATGGGGGTGTTCATTATTCTTTAAATTTATACCAAGAGCCCCAATGATGATCTTACTTATGGATTTGAGTTTGATTTTGAATAACAATAAGTGTTTGATCAAATTCTTCACAATTTTTTTATTGTTTTTGTCACATGGCCAGATCTCCCATTGGGGGACTCAAATTCATCATGCCTATGAGAAGTTGAAGAGAAAGTCCTAATAGAGGACCCTGATATAGCCAGACAGTTCAAGTCTTTGTCTTCTATACTAAAATATGGTTTGAACCTTCTAGTCAAAGATATAATAGAGGTAAACATCAAGACTCCATTGGAACTAAAATAGATAAGAATAGGTGCATCCCTTACTAAGGAGGAACATGAAGTCTTTATAGCTCTATTGAGATAATTTGTAGATATCTTTGCATGGGCTTATTCTAACATACCAGGTTTGGACCCTACCTTGGTTCTACACCACCTTGTGGTCAATCTTGATGCCAAACTAGTTAAACAAAATTTATGCAAGATGCATCCTCACATTATTGTATTAGTAAAGAAAGAGTTGTAAAAACTCTTAGAAGTAGGATGTATTGGATCTATTAATTACTTAGAATGGATATCTAATGTTGTACCTATTAACAAAATGCCTAAAGGAATTATAATCTATACTAATTTCCAAGACATAAACAAAGCTTGCCAAAAGGATGACTTTCAATTGCCTAATATTGACATGATCGTGGACTCCACAGTGGGTTATGAAATGCTTTCACTCATGGATGGATTTTTAAGATACAACTAGATTAGAATAGCATTAGAAGACCAACTTAAAACAATGTTCACCACTCCATGGGAACATTCTATTATCAGGGAATTTCATTTGGTCTTAATAATGTTAGAGCTGCATATCAAAGGGCCATGATCATCATATTCTATTATATGATGTATGATATTGTTGAAGACTATGTCAATGATATATTAGGTCAATCCAAGACCAGGGTCAGCCATCCAACAGTGCTTTGTAGGATATTTGAAAGACCATAGGACTACAAAGTCAAACTTAATCCAACAAAATGTGTGTTTAGAGTAACATGAGGCAAATTATTTAGATTTATTATGTCTCATAGAGGCATTGAAGTTGATCTAGCCAAAGTCAATGTTATAATCGAGATGTCACCACTAACCAATTTGAAGCAGCTCCATAGTTTACAAGGTAAGATCCAGTCAATTCGATGTTTCATAGCTTAGTTAATAGATAAGTGTCATCCATTTACACATCTTCTAAAAAAGGGAGTTACATTCCACTGGGAAAATCACTACCAAATAGTTTTTTAGTAATTTAAATTTTACCTAATAAATATGCCTATTTTTTTACCCCCTATACCAGGAAAACCATTTTTGTTGTATCTACCAACTACTAATAATGCCTTGGGGGCACATTTGGCTCAACATGATGATGATAATGGAAAAGATCATGTAGTATATTATTTAATTTTTACCTTGGTCACATATGATCACAACTATACATCTATTAAAAAAGCCTATCTATCCATAGTCTTTGTAGTTCATGGTCATTTCAAAAGTAGATCTACTCAAGTATA
The DNA here is from genome assembly GCA_037957365.1 of Torreya grandis. Taxonomy (NCBI): domain Eukaryota; kingdom Viridiplantae; phylum Streptophyta; class Pinopsida; order Cupressales; family Taxaceae; genus Torreya; species Torreya grandis. Next base: position 885,862 of record JARHVA010004833.1, read on the forward strand.
TACTATCTAAAATAGATTTACAAGGCAGAATGGCCAAACAGATCATGCTTCTTAGTGAGTTTGACATAGTGTATGTCAATCAGAAGGAAATCAAGGGAAAAGTCCTTACAGATTAGTTTATTGAAGCACCCCTTACAAACACAAATCCACTCACATTATAATTTTTCGATGAATCCATAATGACCTTCATTGACACACCTCTTGAGGAGTAGTATTAGAAGTTGTATTTTGATGTTTCATTTACTACACATGGATTGGGGGTAGGCCTCTTATTTATTACACCATAATAGGATCTAATCCTTAAATCATTTCAAATCAATTTTCCTTGTACCAACAACATGGCCAAATATGAAGCACTAATTTTAGGTCTTCAATAGGTAGTATAATGGAACATATCTCATCTCAAGGTTTATGGTGATTCTCAATTAATCATCAATCAGGTCATAAACCATTTTTAGACTAAAGATGACAAGTTGGTTCTATATAAGGCCATGGTTGACACTCTCAAACAATAGGTTAAAAATATCCAATTTGATCATATACCAAGGGCTAGTAATAGAACTGTAGATACCATGGCTACTATTGGCTCTTTGATTCGAAAAATAGACAAAGTTAGAGAGTATCAATTCCTCATCGAGAATTTGGTCTCACTAGTTTATGAACCTTCAACCATTATAATTATTTGTGATATTATTGGTTCTAATTATATCTGGTATTCTAACCTTTATAACGATCTTCATGACCAAGTTCTACCACTTGACCTATCCCAAAAATAAACCAAATCCTTCATTCACCAAACCACTCACTATACCTTAATAAGATCTACCTTCTACCACCATAGTTTTGATGGAAATTTTCTTCATTGTTTTACTTTAGTAGAATTTACACTAGCATTATGGGAAGTACATGAAAGAGTATGTGGATCCCACTCATCAGGGCAATCCTATCCAAAAATCATTTATGTACTAGTTATTATTGGCCTATGATGGATGTAGATGTAGTTTCATATGTAAATAAATGTGACAAATGTAAATGACATGCTAATTTGATTCATTCCCCCATAAAAAATATAAAATTGATGTTGACACCATAGCCATTTTCTACATGGAGACTCGACCTCATTGGGAAAATCAATACTATATCTTCAGGTAGCCATAAACATATCCTCACCACCATTAAATACTTCACTAAGTGGGTCAAATCTATACCCCTCACTTACGTGACTAGAACACAAATTTCCAAATTCATCTTCAACCATCTCATTTTCCACTATGGTATCCCTTCTAACATTATATCAGATAATGGAGGATCATTCAAGAACAAGGGTGTTGACAAGCTATATGACAAATACAACATCACACAACATTTTTCTATAGCATATTACCCTCAAGGTAATGGTTAGGTCAAGGCATCTATCAAAATAATTTTTAACATTCTCAAAAATATTTTCAATGATGTCAATCATGATTGGCACCTTTAGATATTTCATGCCCTTTGGGCATACTGTACCAATCACCATACCCCCACAAGAGCCACTCCATACTCACTTATTTATGGTACTGATGCCATACTTCCTATTGAGGTTGAGTTACCTTTACTATGTATCTCTTTTAATGATCTGGACAACACTTTAGGAAATGATCTGGGAAACACTTCAGGCGATAATTCAGGTGATGGTCCTACCCCAATTAGTGGCAGAACTTTTAGGAGCCATAACTTTTGTACCATAGCTTCATTTGACTCCCCGTTTAAATTGTTAAAAAGCTAAGAATGAGGGGAACACTGTGAGATGGCATGATTTATACTTAGTGGGTTTTATCCCCAAAAAACCAAATGGAAGTACCCCAATTTTAAAATTTAGTAATGCAATTTAAAAATAATAAGTTTCTAAAAATAGTAATTTCTCAAATTATGTGTTTTTTGAATTCATGGAAGTTGAACCATTTCATATCCCTCAAGATTTTTGACCTTATAAATCCTCCTCCTATCTTCAAAAATAGGTATAAATAGATATATATCCCAAAAAAATAAAATAGACATCTCTTCCTAGAATAGGCATATGTTATATCTACAATTTTGAGCATTATTATTTGTGTGTTCTTGAAATATTATTCAACTAATACTTCTGAGTTTTGGATCATTCAAGCATGCCCTATGTGATCATGACTATCAAGTAGCTTGCTTGAAAGAGCTAGACCTACTTGATGAAAAATGCATACCTACACTTAACAACATTTAGGCATATCAGAACTGACTCAAAGGCCACTACAATCGATGCATCAAACATAGAACATTTGAACTTGGTGATCTTGTTCTTAAATAAAACCAAAAGAATACCATGGCCGAGAAGAAGTATAAATGTAAATTCAAACCAAATTGGATAGGGCCTTTCATCATTATTATAGATTATGGATCAAGAGCATATAGTCTCACCACACCAGATGGAGATTAACTTCTTGAGCCAATGAATATTATTTACCTCAAGCAGTACTATCCTTGAGTGCTAGGGTGTATTGTCTATTAGGACTAGTTTAGTTTTGCCATTTTTTCCCTTTTCTTATTTATATGAATATCATGCTTATCATTCCTCTTAGCCCATTCCATTTGATTTACTGTTCCATTGTATTAACTAAGCATGTTCTAAATCCTATCTACCTAACCCATGTGATCTTGGTTTTGCCATTACTTACACATATTCAGTATCATTGAATCTGATCAATTTTGGTAGTTGTTTCAAGTATTCTAGATAGATGAAGTATTTTGAAGTAATATGACAAAATTTAAGGTATTTTTATCCTTTGTTTGATGTTCCTTTCTTATCTCTAATCTTTCTACTAGTTATAACCACATGTGGGCAAATTAGTACCATTGATCTATGTCATTGTGTCCTATTTATAACCACTTATGGGAAAACTGGGGGAAACACTCCTTTATTGAGCTTTGACATACCAACTTGCCATTTCATATGCCATACTATGCCTTTATACTAACTATACCTATTTTGTTTGAATTGGTTACTACACTATTTAGGTTCCTCTTATGTAGAGTAAAACTACAATGACTAGAGGTCCTACTCTAGGACTATGTAGGTAGCACTTGATACTTATTGAGGTTAACTCAGTCACCCTTTTTACCATGCTCTCACCATTTTTATAACAACCTAAGTCATGTTGTCACCATTTTGCAAGCAACCTAAGCCACACTCTCATCATTTTATGAGAAATATAAGTAAAGCTCACACCATTTTATGATCTTACACCATTTAGTGTCTTGTCATTCTTGATCAAGTTTAGATACTCTAAAAATTCAAAAAAAACATTTGTAAAATTGTTAGAAAAAATTGAAAACATTGACCACTTCTTTGCCTTAAGGATTCTAGAAATCCTTACTAAGTTACAATCAAATCACTTGTCACTTAGTTTCCCCATCCTTTTTGGCCTTTTATCCCATGCACTTGCCATTTTGTAATACCATTCCTATTCTTCTCTCACATCCATTTTTTTGTTTTCATCAGTTATCATTTTTTTCCCATTCCCTAAGAGAACTACATTTGGCCTAAAGTTTATTCTAGATATTACATCCATGGAACTATGTAGGCAGCATTCACTTGCCTAGTGCATATGGAGATAGCATAGTTACCCCCTTATTTTTCTTCTATTCCCCCATTTTGTCAGTTTATTAAGTTGTCACCCATTTTCTAGGGGCAATGTTCATAAGGTTTATGTTGAGTTGTTTATTTGTTTGTTTTTTTATTATTTTGTTTGTGTGTATATTTGTTTGCTTTCAATACTATTGCCTTGGTTCAGTTTATGTGCATTCATTGGTTGGTTCTTTACCCACACTTACACTTGAATCCATCTATATTTATATGTTTACATTGTCATCATGGTTTCTATCATTAGTGTATTGTTTTCTATTGAGTATTAGATTATGGGAGTCAGTCCTTATGTATATTTCAGCCAAGTCCTTATGATGTTATACCATGATGCCTACTAACATGTGATACAACAAATCTTAGCTTCAAGAAGTCTATTTAGCAATGGTGTCATTAACATCTCTTTGGCATTAACATCTGATTTAATTCCAATCATATCCCAAACAAAGTAATTAACCATGAAAGAATTTTAACCTTTATTAGTTTGGATGAGCATCTCCCTACTAGTAGGTTTTTCCAATTCATCATGACACTATGTGTTAAGTTACCATCATCAATCAACTGATCAATCATGTTTATCATAATCGGGTTCTAATGAATATAACCACTTATGGTAAAATCATTTCACACCATCCCACCTGCATTTCTCAATGATTATAACCACCTTTAGGTAAATTATTGTGTTGTCACCACTTTTCTTTCTCTTTCCATACAAGTGCATGTTATTATCTTGTTTGTCTATCCTAACTAAGGCAGCTCCATCTTCTCAATGATTATAACTGCCTTTGGGAAAATTATTGTGTTTTCATGCCATGTTATCACTATTGGGGTACAATACTTATAACCACCTTTGGGAAAACCATTGTACACCATCCCACTTACATTCTCAATGATTTCAATTACTTTTTCAAACTTATTGTGTTCTCACTCCATAATTTTCCTTTCTTTGGTCCCCTTGTTTTACTTCTTTCTTTTTTGAGGGACCATTGACTGACCTACTTGTGTTAACTATTCCCTAGAGGGAGAATCATATTGTTAGTTCATCATCATTGTATTTTTAGGCATACAAGACCTTTTCATTCTTTAAGAATATGTTACTATGCCTATAGCTTACAATGCCTTCTCAAATAGGGGCAATGCCTTCATATTTTATTTGAGCATCATTTGTATGAATGGTTTATTTTGAGGTTGAATAATTGGTTGGATAATGGGTGAAGTGGTAGATGGTTGTGGGCCTGGGATGGTAATCCTTGACCTCTAAGTTGTGATTGAATAATCAAGATTAGATGTCAGACCATGGTTTCTAACAAATGGTATAAATGGTGTGAGACCAGATAGGACAAGTCTCAACTACTGATGCACTTATATGTGGTCACGAGACAAGGATGAGTCATTGGTATAAGGTCCAAAAGTAGAAAACCCTATTTGTTGGTTTACCTATGTGTGGTCCTAGGTCAAATAAGCATTATCCATGTAATTTGGCTAAGTGGTATTGTATTTTAATGGTTTAGATTTATTGGTGCTTAGTTTGGGATTAATGGAGATAGTATTAATGTTACCCCCTGTAATATGACCTATAACCTAATTATAGTCATGTGCAACTACTTGGTAGGTTTGTTGGTTGTTACCATTCTAACCTTGGTTTTGTCTATTATTCTAACATTATTGGTTTTTCTATTGATTTTCCTTGTTGTATTGGTGTGGATTTTGATTTTGATACTATTGATTTTATTGTGGCACTAGCCATGGTTATTTCTATTATTATTGTTGATGTTGGTTATGTTTTGGAAAAGGGTTTTGATATATGCCAAGATTATGATTGGAGGTGGAAGCATTATTATCTAATGTTATCTCCCCATTTTCTAATATATTCTTGATCAAATGTTTGATTTACACACATCTTTTTAAATTGTGCCCATTGACCTGATGATATTCATAGAATTAATTTTCATGGTACCAATCAGGATAAGGAATGCCTAGTGGATAATGCTCTGGTATAAGCCAACTAATCAAATTAGTGGTGGAAAGTTTACAAATTACAAACTCAATAGGCTCACTAAGGTCACTAAAGACATGATGCATAGGTACCATTCTCCTTAGAGGAGGAACTTGTATTTATTGTGTGAGTCTTGGTTGTTGCACTATGTTTAGACATGGAAAAGTCTATTTAGGCTTAAAGGTCTATGAGAATGAAGGCAATAATTTTAGCATAAAAGATTAAGGATCTTTTAATGAAAGTGGTTTTTAGAAGTAAATGATCATGGGATTCCCTCTAATTTAGAGACAAAAAGTATCCATAGAACCATGCAATGGGTAGAGCTATGGTATCCATCCTTAGGATTAGGCTATAATTGTGATGGATAATCACATGATCCTATGTTGTAATCAATTATTCTCAAGAGGAATAAGGTGAATGTGTAAGGAAAGTGAAAATATCGTAAACCAAGGGATGATATTAAGGTAGACATAAAGGTGAACATGATCTTGCTTTAATAAAAAAGAGGACGTAGATACGAAGCATTGAGAGGCTCGAGTTCTAGTTGGACTTAAAGAAAATATAAATGATAAGCTCCTAATCCATACTTATGGTTTATGATGTATGGTCTAATCCAATTGAAATCAAACTTACCTCTTTTGGTTTTTTCCATATTAGTTACAAGTGGGTTTTCTTTAAAGACAAGGTATCTAATATTGAATTCCTGCTCTTTCGAGTGTTTGTTATAAGTTTACTTGATTTTTTCATGATAGATATGAGATGATTAAGAACCATAAGGTGTTGTTCATCAAGGAGTTTAAGATTCATGAGGCATTCTTGATGGTAGTCACTCTCAAAAAGGATGTCATGTAAATATATGTGAAGAGAAGGAATCTAGACTTCAAGAGGTAAGACTGCCTCTGCCCCAAAGATGAGAAAGAAAGGGGTAGCACATGTAGAGGTTTGAATTCTAGTGTGATATGGCCATAAATCAAAATAGATGTGTAAGTGTTAATCCCTACCTGAAGCACTTACTACTTTAGTTAATATTTTGTTGAGGGTTTTATTAGAAGCTTCCACCTGACCATTTGCTTGGGGATGATAAGGTGAGGAAAATCTTAACTTGATGCCAAAAACATCACAAATACCTTGGACTTTCTTAATTTTAAAGTATTTTCCACTGTCATTGATGATCTTATGGGGAACATCAAAGTAGTAGATGATATGGTTATTAATGAAGTCGATAATATTTTTAACTTTGGTCAATATAAGAGGAATCTCCTCCACCCACTTGGGGAAATATTCAATAGTGGTAATGATGGATTGGTGTCATTGTGAATAATTAGGATTTATTTCCCTAATAATATTGAGACCCCATTGTAAGAAGTGATAATAGTCTTTAGATACTCAAAGGCCATTAGTAAGTGCATGATGTAAGTTAGCATGTTGTTGACATTTGACACACTTCTTTACATAATCATAACAATCCTAATTAAGGGTGGGCCAATAGTAGCTAAGGTAAAGGATACATTTAGTGATGGCTAGGCCACTAAAGTGTTCCCCACATATTTCATCATGTGTTTCCTTGATAACATGGGAAACTTCATGACTATGCCAAAAATGAACAAGGATGTCGTCGAAGCCATATTTATAATGGATTCCCCATAATATGGTATAAAAAGAGGTCCTATAAACAAAATATCTTCAACCATTCCTAAAACGGTTGGGAGGAATGATGTTGAGGTTAAGGTAATTAAAAATTTGGTCATACCAAATGTCAGAAGGAGATACGTCCACACTATAAATGGTAAGAAGGTCCAAATTGATATATGGTGTGATAAAATGATGGATGGTGATAAATAGTTTATATTTAGCTGGTTGAGATGGGATTTAGGAAGTAAAAAAAAGCTATTGTATCCACAAATCTATTGATAGATTGAAGAACTAACTGGATAATGTAATTCTTAAATGATGTTAAGAGTACATCTATGAGTTGTTTATACATCAATAGGACATCATTTTTAAATTGATAGGATTTGTTGACATGGTTGATGACTAGTTGGGAGTCACTAAAGATACTAATTATTTTTACTCCCAAATCTAGAATAGTTTAGAGACCTATGACTAGGGTTTAATACTCAACCACATTTTTGGTGCATTCAAAATCAAGTTTAAAGGAAAGGGGAAGAGGCTCACTATTAAGGGGAATGATAATAACTCTACAACCTCCACCACTTTGGCATTTGGAGCCATAAAAAATAATTGGTCATTTGGTAGGTGGGTTCTTTTAAGAAAGAGTTGTGATGGAATCATTTGGAAAGGCAAGAGGAAGTGGTTAATTGTCTGGTAGAGGATCTTTAGATAATTAATCAACAATGACCTACCCTTTAATGGACTTTTGTTGAAGGAACTCAAGATCAAACTCAGCTAGGGACATGAGCCACTTAGCCATACATTGGTTTTGGTATAGTTTAGAGTGCATGTATTTGAGTATATCAGTGTTTGTGATAACATGGGTTTTATGATTAAGGAGGTAGTGATGAATTTTGGAGGCCATAAAGATGGGTAAAAGATAATTTCTTAAGATGGGTATTTCGATTCTCATAGTCTATGAGTGTGTGGCTAATGTATTAGATGACTTGTTATTTTCTTTGTTCATCATGATGAGTGAGAATTACCCCTAAGGAATTGTTCATGGTGGATATATAAAGGTAGAAAGGTTGGTCTTCTCTGGGAGGATTGAGGATAAGTGGAAAAAGAAGGTACTCCTTCATTAAATCAAAGGCTTGTTGGTAGTCCTTTGTCCATTTAAAATAGGTTTTTTTTAGGAGATGGTGAAAGGGTTGACATCTATCTGATAAATGGGAGATGAAGTGATGACTGGATTGGAGCTTCCCCTATAGGATGTGGATTTGCTTAAGGTTAGTAGGAGGAGGCATCTCTAAGATTACTCTAACTGTAGCAAGGTTTATTTTTATTCTTTGTAAAGAGATGATAAATCCAAGAAGATTTCCTAATAAAACCCAAAAAATACATTTCTTGGGGTTGAGCCTAACATGATAATGGGTTACTCAGTTGAAGATTATTTTGAGAATGTCTAGGTGATCCTTGCAGTGTTTGGATTTCTGAAGGAGATCATCCATGTAGCCCTCTATAATCTTGTGGATGAGATCATGAAATATGTAGGTCATGGCTCATTGATAGGTTTCTCTAGCATTTTTTATACCAAAAGGTATGACCCTATAATATAAGGTTGCCCATAGAGTGATAAAAGAAGTTTTATGTTTATCTTTGGGGACAATCAAGATCTATTTATATCATCAAAAAACTTTCATGAGAGATAACATATCATGGCCAAATATAAGATCAACAAGTTTGTTGATGTTCAGCAAAGGAAAGTCATCATTTGGGCAAGTGAGGTTGAGATCACGAGATTTAATGTAGAGGCAAATTCCTCCTATGAGTTTGGTGATGGGAATGATGTTAGAAACCCATTATGGATAGTCAATTAGCTGAATAAAGTCGATGAATAAGAGACATTGAATTTCTTCTTTGACTAGAAGGGTGATGTGAATATGTAGCCTATGAAGCTTTTGCCAAATAGGCTTAACCTTAAGATATGTGAAAATGTTATGCAGGTCAATAGAAGGGTCAATTCTAGGAATATCCTAATAGGACCAAGTAAATGCTATGCTACGATCATGAAGGAAATAAGGGTAATCTTATTGATCCATGGAATTTAAGGATTGGTCGATCTTGATGATATAGGGGTTATCTTGAGTACCCAAGTTGACATCAATAATGGATTTATTTAGCATGGTTTTATTCTCAAGAGGAAGGGATTTATGGATAGAATAATCCACCAAACTGAGGTAAGTGAGAATGGAATTATCATCCTAATGTTAGATGGTGTTGATGATAGGGGAATCTTGTTCTATCATTTTAGGATGGATGAGAGGAAGGGTTTTAGTTTGGTCATCCTTTTAGTAGGTCAGGGGGGCCAAACTAATGATGTTGATCCAAAAAATGTCAGATGGGATGATATCAAAGTCTTTCATCTTCGAGGGAGATGGGATTGGTAAATATGGAACATCCTCATCGATGGTGGTGATGGGTTTTAGTGAAGTGGATTCTTTAGGTGGTATGAACCCAAGGCCAAATAACTCATGAAGTTTTTAAGTTTTGATTATGGGTAGCCCATGAGGTCCCTATTCATAAAGGCCAAAACCAAATGCCTTCCAAGCGTACCTATAAAGGTAAGCTTTGTAAAATTCTAGTTTTTTGAGATAAGAGAAGTCAGAGGTGAATGGTCAGATAGATGAGATAGTGGTAGGAGTGAGAAGTAGTTGATGAAGTCCCCAATAAATGAAATTTTTTTTATGGTTGGGGAACTTGAAAGGGACAATATTTTTGATGTTAAGATCATATGAAGGGTTATGTTTGAGGTTTCCATATTCTTTTAGAGTAGGGAAAGCATCCAAGGCTAAAAGTAAATATTCCCCAAGGGAGATATGTTAAAATGTGGGTTCTAAGGGGACCTCTACGGGGATCTATGAAGAAGGGATAAATGAGCTAGTTGAAGCTTCATCAATGGTATGGGTGGGAGTGTTGTTAGTTTTAGTTGGTGGTGAAGTAGTGTTGTTAGTAGTTGATGGTAAGGTGGATGAGGGAGGAATAAGAACATAATTAGGCTGATATGTCATATTACAAGAGGCAAAAGGACTAGGATCAACTTTGATGGCAACAACTTGACCTTATTGCTCAAATTTAACATATCGATGTAATGTAAAAGGGACACAACTCATGGCATGGATCCAAGGGCATCCAACTAACACATTATATTAGAAATCGCCCTTTATAACATAAAATAATTTGGGAATGGTGTGAGGTCCTAGGTGGATATGAAGGATAACTATCTTGAAGGTAGTGGCCATGGTATCATTGAAGGAGTGAAGGAATTCTACACTTTTTGACATGATGTTCTTGGGCAACTGAAGTTGGTCATAAGCATGGGAGGAGATAATGTTGATGCTAGCTCCTCCATCAATCATTACCCTTTTGATGTGGGTTTGATTGATGTACATGATAATAAATAAGGGAGGATTAGAATCATCTAGATGAATGGGAGGTATTTCATAATCCTAAAAGGTGATGAAGGTGAAAATTTAGAGGGTTCTAACAAAGGGTGAAAGAGGTTGAGGGTATTCTGGTTGAACCTATATAGATTACAGAGCCTCTATCAGTGCCTAACGATGGTGAGGAAAGGTGTTGATTAGTTCATAAAGGCTCATCTTCACCAATGTCTGGTGAAGTTATCTCAACATGATATGTTAGATGGATTCATAAGGGTTGGAGGGAGATAGTCTTAAAATGGACACTTTGGATTTTGGTGGTTGTGAAGGTGAGGGTAAATATGTTTAGGCCTAGTTGGTGGGTTCAGGGTTTAAAGGGTATGTCCATGGAATGGACACTTTAGCTTTTCCTTTATCCTTTTATTGGGCCTGAGATCAGGTAACCATATGAATAGTTTAGATGGGGGGATTTGTCTGGTTTGATGGTAACTTCAGTTCCTCCTCCTCACTCTTGGGTGAGAGAGGTGGAGTAGGTAAATGTTGGATAGGTTGATTCAATAGTTAGATTGGTAATGAGGGTAAAAGAGGTTCATCTAATAAAAAATCATCCTCATCATATAGGCTATGAACAAGTGCTTGTAGAGATTTATAGTTTTTGTGTCATGTCTTAGTGCCCTATGGTATGCACAAATCAATTTATCATTAAACCAAAATGGTTTAATATTGGAAGGGTAGAACGTTTTGATAGGTGGTAAGTTAATAGAATAATTTTACAACCTTTTTAGGATGGTTGAAAAATATTCATTCAAAGGTGTTGGAGGTGATGGGTTTATAGTTTTAGATATGAGAACCTTCTTAGAAGTAGTTTTCACCTTAAAAGTTATAGGCAGTGGAATGGTTTTAATTGGTTGTTGGGGTTTCTTAGTTATGGTTTACTTTGATGTAAATGATTTGAGAGTGGAAGATTTGGATGATGAGGGGTTGGATATATATGGAAAAGTAGAGGTAGATAAGTTAGTCAAGAATGATGGGGAACTAGATGGTTTGATGGGTGTAGGCATAGGTAGAGAAAAGGGGGATGGTTTACTAAAGGAAGAATAGGTAATTGGGATGGTAAAAGGATGGGGTCCTAAGATATAAGTTAAATGGGAGGGGTGGCATGGGTTTAGTTTGAGGTAGAGGCTTGGGTAACTCTACCTTCTTAATTGGTTTAGTTGATGGTTTCTTTGGTGGAATAGATAGGGTTAAGTCCAACTTCAAAGAAGGGTGGGTATAGCTAGGTGTAGGAAGAATTCCTAGATTATTGATAGGTTTGGTAAGAAGAGCATAAGGTGATTTAGCACTATTAAATATAGGTAGTTGGGATGGTTCACCTATGTTTTTGGAGGAAGAGGTGTTGGATGAAGAGGTAATAATGGGTTTAAGGGTGGATTCAAGTGATGTTGAGGACTCAGATTTGTTTTGGTAAGGGAGCCTTAGATGATGCCAAAAGGTGGCTCTATCAAAGTTGGGTTGAGAATTAAACTCTAGACTTTGGACTAGTCATGGGTTTGGTTCCTTGATCATTATTTTCAAAAATTAAGCCCTTAGGTGGAGAAAAGGGAATGGTTCCTGCATCCTTGTTTTTTATGGAAGGTTATAAAATTGGTGGTTGGGTGGATGAGGTAACCTTCTCTCATGGGATGGTTTCCAAAGATAGAATGGATAGTTCTATGATGGGGGAGGTAAGTATGGTGTCCTCCAGTGGAGGAACAGATATGGTTGCTTCCTTTGTTTGGGTGTCCAAAGTAATGGAGGGTAGTTATAAAACTTTAATGGGTGGAGTGGAAGAAGAATAAATGGTTAAATCAAAGGTTGTATCCTTTGGTGTTTCTATCAAGGGAGAGGTAGATAAATCTAAGGTCTCATCAAGTGAAGAGAGAGGGATGGTTGATTCCTTTGTTTGGGTTTCTAAAGGAATAAAAGGTGAGTCCACTACTTTCGTGAGTGAAATGGAGGAAGAATTGGTTGAGGTAATGGTCTCCTCAATAATGGGATCACTAATAATAACATTGATTGTATCTACCTCATGAGAGTGAGATGATTTTGTTTTTGTTATCATGGTGATGGGTAAAAGGAGCATGATTGGGAAAAGGTTTGTAGAAGATGTTAAGGGATTGATTAAGAGGTGCATTAGGATTGTCAAATTCAATTTTTTCACTATAAATTAAGATTTGGACAAGACTTTTGAAGGTATTGCATCTATTGATGTCATGTCCAATAACTTGGTGAAAGGCACAATAGTCATTCTCATTGTACCAACTAGGCATGGGGTGAAAAGAATTAAATTTCTAGGGTGGTTTGATAGGTGGAAGTTGGATGAGGTTTGCTTTGAGTAATTTATCCAAAACTAAATCATAATACTTCCTTATGAGATTATATTATTTTGGAGGAACTCGGATTTGGTTTCATCTTTTTTGGTAGGAAGGGTTGGAAGAATTAGTTTGATGGGGTTGGTTGACAGTGGTGGTTGGGAAATCTTTAAGACCACTAAGTTTACAAATGATTTTGATTTAGTAGTGGGATGGTTGGGTTGGTTAGTGGTTTTGGTGGAGGGAGGATCATTGGATTTAAACATATAATTCTTTTTCTATAGTTTCAATTTCCCTTCATCAGTGGCTCAATTTTTAAGTTTGCGTGCCATGGTGAATGCCTCATCAAAAGTTTTTAAAGTTTGAACTTGAAGAGTGGGGGAAATATGTTTGGCATAACCCTGAGAAAAGAGCTCAATCAACTCAAGTTAGGGTAAGGAATAAAAAATATGGTTGATGATACCTCTCCATATAGATATGAATGACCTAATTAGTTATGACCAACATTGTGGACCAGTTACCCCTATTATATGTTTCTCTAGAATTGACCTTATTTTTATCCACATTGGTAACTTTAGTCTTTATGTGATCTTGACTATTGTACCTAGTTGTATTTAGTTCATGTGTTTTCATCTCAAATTCCTATCCCTTTTCTATCACTCACCTCATGACTCACCATTTACCATTTATAAAACCCTGACTTGATTTCATTTTCACTTCATCAACTCCCAATTTGAGGGGGAACACCTCTTCCCATACTTGAGGCAATCAAACCATGACCAATAATTTGTTTATTTTTGTTTTGCCACTTGTTAAATCAAATCCACATAATAAAAAGGGGCAAAATGTAGACACTCAAAAACTACACACAATAGTTTTAGATGTCAAAATGCCTTGACCCTCATCTGACCTTGAGTCTAGTTGACCACCTAATTAACTAAACTCATTTGATAACTTGAACATATTAAACCCTTAACCTAACACATTTAATTGAACCTTTTAACCTACCTCCTTTTAACTTACTTTCACCCATTTTTATCTATCTCCTCAACCATTGATGATTAGCTTGATCATCGATGGTTAGGTCATCAAACTTGATTTAAAGCTAATTCCAATTTTGTACAAGATAAGCATAGCATAATTTAACAACTTCCCTTATGCGATGCTAACAATATTTAAATCATCATAATAAGTAACTTTATCTTTCCTAATTAGCAACTTCCTCCTACATAATTAATAGCTCTATCCTATAAAAGGAGAGAAGCAAGAGGTGAAAATGATCGAGAAATCCATAAATCCATGTCCAGGGTATCAAATCTTTTTGTGCAAGTATCCAACATCCATTCAGCAAGTAAGTAGAAACATTAGAGACTCAAACCTCTATCCAAATCACTTTTAAAGGATAAATTATTGTCACTCTATCCAAATTTCTTTAGCTATCTATAAATTCATAGGTAACTTTGTACTTTTTTCTTCATTTCATTTTACCCTGACCTAATCAAATTCACCTTCTAGCCTTCTAATTTTGACCAAACCCATATTCCATCCCTCACCTAACCATCTACCTAGTCTATAATTCATTTTTTGGACATTTCCATAATTATAAAGGTAACCACTGATGGTTAACCCAACCATAAATGGTCACCTCAACCATCGACAGTCACCCAACCACTGATGGTTAGCCCAACCACTAACGGTGCACCCAACCATCGATAGTCATTATGTCAAAAAAATAGCAAGTTATTTTTAGTCCCTCTACCTCAACCAAACCCTATTTTATGTGTTCTTTCCTATTCATAGATCCTTCCCTAATTTTTTGGACCTAACCTCAACATCTTAGCATAAGTATTGGCCCACTTTTACTATTTTAGTCATTTTCTTTTAACAAGCATTTTAATTTCTTCTTCTTGCATGAATTTAGTTTCATATTATTAAATTCAAGTATTCTTTATTTTTATCTACATCAACTTAATTGTTATAAATAGTGGATTGGCATCCCCTTAGCAAGCATACGCTTATTGGATCTAGCTCATGCTAGGCAGTCCACTCAAATATATTACTAATAACCCTCCTTATCAATAGGTTATTCCTTCCAAGTCAAAGAGGAGTTCCCATAATCATCTGTATCATGCACACATTGTTACCAAGTATTCCTTTACATGCCCCTTTTACTAGTTTCTTACTTGCTTCCAAATTAAGAAATGAGTGGAAATTAAGAGAAACAACTATAACAAAAATAAGGCCAATGGATTTATCAAACAAATTAGTGGTAAATACTTCTCCTTATTCACAATTGGAATATCCCAAACCAATCTAAAACCCATAAGTAAACAAATCCTCATGATTATATTATGTGTTAATATAAATGTGCATCTCTGAATAAGCATATATGTGAGTCATGTAATATAAGCAGATAAAAATAGTGAAACATATCATATACATGGAAATATAGTAAATTAAAGATAAAACATGTTTACATAAAAAATAAACATCCACAATGCTAAATCATCACATCTAAACATGATATCAACATGATAATTAGGAAAGCATCACATATCAAAATAATAATAGTCCATGTACATAGGCATCTAAGGACCAAATATGAATGTCAATTTATCTCATAAAATAGTTTCATACACATCACAAATATATACATATCATAGTGTCAAAATACAAAATGCCAAAGAGTTCTAACTTTGTAAATCCATAGGTCCTATAGGAGGTAGTCTTAGTGGTGGTGGTGGTCATGAATTCTATAATGGTTGACCTATTGTTTTTGTACCATATGTCCTAGTCCTAGACTAAGATGACCTACTACCATCTATTTGTGCATCCCATACCTCAAATTTAGCTATATACTAATCCCTTGGGACTATGGTCTCATATGCTCTGTAATAATAAGAGGCATTGTCCTTAACCCAAAGGCTCTTAATTATCATATATGATAATCATGCCTATGTAATGACTCTTTAAGCCTCATCTCACTCATTCCATAACCTTTATACATCTATTATGACTTGATCATTATCTGATATAGACTGATCCTGCTCTACCTATATTATGCCTATACTTGTATCATCCATGCCACCTCTACCTTTAGTCGGGTAATACCTAGCTAAAGGGTAGTTATATCCTCATCCCTAATATCTAATAGTCCTTATAAATCACCCACCCTCCTCTCCAATCCCTAGATATCACTTACCCATGTCATAATCTCCTCTTCCAAAACAACACTATCCCTAGCTGTTCTTATTATACCTAATGGCCCTGTAGGGCCTAGATCAATATATGTACCTACTTTACCTGTAGATCTTAGATACACCATCATGGTTTGGTTATCATCCCCTCCATCATCCCCTCTATCATCACCCTCATCATAATCACCCTCACCCTTGTTTTTATGCTAACTACTACCATAATCACTAGTCATGTTGCTCATCTCAGCCTTGGCCTCATCCACATCCATTGGCCCCTAACCCTATACCTATCTACCCTATCCATATGCTTGTCTAGGGGTTTTCAAATTTAATGTACAAATCTATACCCACAAATGTACATAATCTAGTTTCACATATGCATTTATAGGGCCTCCTGTGTAGGCCCATAGAACCCTAGCACTACCCCATAACTACTCATAATTATACTCATCATAATCATTGGGTAATGTAGCTAATCACTTAGGTGGCATGTGAAAACCACCTCATCTCCTTAGGAACATCTTATAACATGCCAAGCTAAAGTAGCACTTGATCTAGCTAGTACTCCTTAATAATATGAGTCTATCTCCCTGTAAGGAAACACCTAGTCATTATAAGCTAGTTTACCATCTATTTCATAGCCACTAAAGATGGTATGGAAGATAAGGCTACCAAATGAATAAATCAATTGTAAAATTTTCAAATATACATTGGTAGTGGTATATCTTGCCATGATATCCCTTATGGTCTATACCCATCTAAACCTAGCCATAATCCAATGGCTCCTCATGACTTCTGATCCAACTTTGATCGATTGGGCACTTTATGGTTATATGCTCCCATCTCTAAATTTGTAGTAGTGTATAAGCCTTGATATTCCAACCTCCTTAGTAGGACACCATGTATAAATATTTATAAAATTTGGCCAATATTATTTGCTCTCAATCAAACCTAGGCCCATGTAAAATAAGAGTTTTCTCTTTTCAGGAAGAAAAATTCCATTGATAATGGACATTAGTACAAAAACCTCCCTATCAATTAATACTAGTGGTGAGGGGTCACTTAGGGCTAGATCATCTGGCCACAAGTCTATATATGTCTCTAATAGATCAATGTCAACCTTCCCATATACCATAGGAATATATAAAAAACCCATCAAGTCATATAACATCACCTTATATCATGATGGATATATCCAAAAAACCCTGCAACCTCTCATGGATAGCTTTAATATATTTCAGGTATCCTCTAGCATAATTGTAGCCTCCCCAATAGGTAAGTAAAATGAATAAGTATCAAAGTACCATCACTCTAAAAAAGTACTTACGTATGTTCAATTTACATGGATCATAGACATATGTGTAATGTCATATAAATCTAGGTCCTATAAGAAGGCAACCATATCCACTATCCATATATGTGGCATCTACAAATAATGAGAACATCTCTTCTATGTTGTTAGTATCATGAGATGATATTGTAATCACACATAGATTAGCATGAAGATATATAAAATATGCTTACCTTACAATACCTATTTTCCACTTTATCCTAGAGGTTGGACACATTTTGGGTCCCTTAAGTTAGCCATTTTAGTTTTTAGGGCAAAGTCACCATTTCCCAAATCTTAAAGTCATCGTTTTGGGATTCTACCATTTCTAGGTGAAACCATCATTTTCATTTTTTTATGAAAATGGTGAATTAACCTAAAAATGGTCAAAATTATAATTTAATAATTTTCCAATATTGTTTGGTGATATCACCAATTTTAGAAATGATGACTTCGTATGAATCCATCAATTTTATTTACAAAGTTGTCATTTTTCCTTCCATAAAAATAGTGACTTTGTAAGTTCAAGCCATAAAACTAGAATTAAATGCATCATAAATGCATTAGAAGGATAAATTAAGGTCACTTACTAGAGTTTGATTATATGGTGTCTACCCATGTCCCTCATTAGATTACTTATGTGCCTCTATCTTCATCTACACACAATTTCTTATCACTTCATCTCGTGAGGTTAGAGCTCCAAATTTTCAAAAGGTTTGGGTGAAAATGAAAAATTCTCACCCCATGGGGTAAATATATAGCTTGAAAAATTAATTTTTCACCCCCCAATGCCTAAATTTTATTTTCATTCATTCTAGAAGCTCTTATTTTTGACTCTATAGTTTGTTTTCATGTTGTTTAATTTTGCATTCACTTTTTTCAGTCAGGCCATGTTATTGGGCCTTTTAAATGCCCATTTAACAATGATATTTTATGGACCTATCTCATGCTAGTTTGAATGTGTATCTTTTTGCTAGCCATTTTTTATAGATTCATGTTGTTATTCTATGCCATCTCATCATCACTCTATTTACTGATTTCTTGCATGAGCTCCCTTTGCCAATTTGCCTAAATGTAGAAAATTATTTTCAACTAATTACCATTGTATCCTACCTTATTAAGGGTAAAATTTATTTTATCTTGCTCAATCCTCCCTATTGGGGTAAACCACTATGCTAATGATTATAACCAATGTTGACCATTTTTTCCCATAGGAAAAAATGGATCAACCCCCCTATAGTCAGATCTTTTATAAGGTTTTTTATAATGTTATAGTGCATGTTGCAAAACATTTAATGTCATTTCACATGCCATTTTAAGTTGGTCATGTCCTATCTTAGTCCTTGTGTATGTTGGTGTCTTAAGAATCATTTTTTTATATGTAAGTAGCATATTTTCATGGTGTTGAGTAGTTGCAAAAGCAAGTCTAGAAAAGCCTAAGGTTACACTTGGGAGTTTTTTTCAACTTTGGCCAAGTGTTAAAGTATTCAATTTTCATTTTAAAGAAGTGTTCCTCACAAATCCCACATCAAAATACTAAGTTAGATTTCTTTTGAGGGTTTTGTTTTGTCTTTTGGCTAAGTGTTTGATTTCTTTTAAAGGTTTTATTCCAGGTCTTGTGGACTATGTGTCAGGAATTATTTTGGATAATTTATCTAAAATAATAATCATAAATGGAATTTCTTGAGGAAAATGGACCTTAAAAAAGTTTATAAATGTATTTATTTGAGAAGTGGACCTTTACAAAAATCTTAAAGGATATCTTCTTCAAGCAAAGTTCCCCAAATAATTTTCTCGAAGGATCTTTTCTCAGGAAAATGATCCACTTTAGAAGTTTTGAAGGGTACTTTTCAAAATTTTCAAAGGGAACTTTTCAAAGGGTAAAGGACCATTTTTAAAACGTTCATAGGGCCATTCCAAAGCTAATTCCTTTGAGAAGATTATCCAGGACATTTTTCCTAAAGGTAGATTTCTTTTAGAGCTTTAATCCTGAAGCAAAGGACTAAGGCAAAATTCTTTTGGACATTATTCCCAAAAGAATTACTCTAGCAAAAAGACTGAAATAAATAGTCATTTGATTTCAAAAGTCTAAGATAGCCCCACAGATGTCAAATTTAGGCCTTGATAAATGATTATTGAAGTTCAAATTTATTAGATATGTTCACACCAATGTCAAAATAAATCTCAAGCAAAGATATATCTATGCTTACCTTTGACGGTTTGTGAGACTTCAATCAAATTTTGAAAAACATCAAATGATGGTCGATGGAACATAAAATTTAAGGTTACAGTAATATAATCCTATTGAGCTTAAATTTGATGATCATGTGAACATTTTTTTATGAAAGTGAGGACATCAAAATTAAGATCATAAAGTAGTCGTTAGATTTCAAAAGTAGATCCTAATAGATCAATGGTTAGCATTTGATTGAGTATCCAAATCTAACAATGACCAGAGGTCAAAAGAGTTAGAGATATTGAGGGACTGACACATGACGTAAGTGTGTAAGGCTATAGATTGATAGTAGGATCTTAAAGATTAACATGAGTTTGACACATGACATATGCAGAGACAAGGTTTACCTTTCAAAGAAGATCTTAAGGCTCACATTCATTCATACCTAGTAGAACCAATGGTGAAAGATGAGTCAAGGGATTGATGATTCAAGCTAGTTATTGATGACCAATAAGATCAAAGGAGAGCCCAAATGACTTAGATGGAGGTCAAAAGGTTGGTTTTCAACCAAGGTAAATATACATGAGTGGATCTAGGCTTGGACATGATTTAATTTGAGTAAGGAGAAGATAATTTGGGATTAGATGGTACCCTTGCGGACCTATAGTGATAGAAGTATAGACATAAAAAAATTATTACCAAAGTTAGATGCATGAAATTGACCCTTCTCCCCACTTAGGCACACATCAACAAATGAATCATGAGCAATTTTGCATCAAGACAAAGTAAAAATGACTTGACCCTAGCATTAAAACTACCATGGAGCATCATAGAGAGGATATTGTGATGATGTAGTAGAATGGAGTGACCTGGATCAATCAAGAAGGGTTTGAGTGAGATTGATTTTTGGAGGTAGTTGTAACAACTTTTCAAATTTACTCACACTGATTGATTCCCCTTTTCAGTGCCAAGGCCCTTTTCTCTTATTGCCTTTCTCTTATAAATATAGATCTTGAGCTATTGTAAAAAAACACCATATATGGTGAAGCCCTACTAAATTTATTTTATATTATGCTTTTGAACATTAATATAAGTCTATTTTTGAGTTTTGAACAATTATCTAAGCCTAAAAGTGATGTATAGAGAGGAGAAGTGATAATTCTCTATCATTCCTTCCCTTATCCTTTCATGTTTGAGTAAGAGTTCCCAGTCTAATAGGTCATATAGAGTGCATTCTAGTGTCTAAATATTTTCAAGTGTACAACTATCCTTGGAGTGTGAAATCTACCCTCTAGTTCATCTACCTTTTATAGCTACTCATACCTCACTTTTATATTGAAATATTCATGTTAGAATCTATTAAAACTTAGAGACTAGTCTATATGATTTGTTTCGTTGTGGTAGAAATATGATGGTCGTGTGGAATACATTATTGGTGTATCACCTCATTTAGATTAGGTCTAATTTATGCATTTTATAACTCTTTTACCCATACATAAGTAGTATTTTAAGTGACAAACATTACATGATATATTTAGGGAGATAGCCCTTTAACCTAGAGGCTCATTTCTAATATAAGTACACCCACATACTTGGAAATTTTCCCATGTTGCCCAAATTTTGAAGAAGCATAAATAGCCTCTTTTAGGTTGAAATATTTGGTGAAAATAGTTTTGGCATGCCTGGTGGTACCCCATTGTCTTCAAGACAACTTATCAAGGTGAATGTTGTTTTGACAACACCAGCCACAAAGTGATGTGTTATTCAACATTTTGTGACTCCTCAAAGTAAATCTAGTTTCAAACCATTATTTTGTTATAAAATTTCCCCCCATAATTCATGGTCCTCAGTAGGTCATCCTATACTAGACCATCTAATCCTATTAATCCACTCATTTAGCCTAATATCCATCTTTCCATTCAGTGTCCATAGCCTAATCTACCCTTTGAAGAATGAGTAGATTTTAATAGGGAAGAAGGAGAAGAAGCTAAAGAAGTTAAAGATATTGAAGAAGAAGACATGGCTAAACCTCATTATTTCCTTACCTTTAACACTAATAATCCAATCCAAATTCATGTTTATGATGTCATCCCTCCTAATGCCACAAAAGGTGTGCCCATGTTCAATGGTGAGAGTCATATCACACCTAGTGATCACATTAGATATGTCTCTAATTTTTTCAATTTCCACAATATTATTTGAGAGAAAATTGATATTAGGATCCTTACCATGTCCCTGAAAGGGAAGGCTCTTGACTGGTATAAGACTCTAAAAGTTGTATGCATCAGGATATGGGATAAATTTGGAGTGTTGCTAACTTCCATCTTTGGGAATGAAAGTGGCCATGCTTCTCGCATACATCAGGTCAACATGATAAAGAGGGGACCTAATGAAATAATGCATGACTTCAATGAAAGGTTTCAAAAGACTTGGCATAGGTTGCCTCCTCCTATGAGACCATCTGCTAGTTTTATGTTCCCTACTTACTTAAGAGCCATTAGAACTGAAATTGTTGTTATGCTTCAATCTATGTGAGGATCTACCCTCCCTGAAGCATATGAGCTTTCTATCAAAGCTAAAAATAATATTATTCAATATGGAATATTTCCACCTAAAGTTTTTATGCCTCCTTTGTCTCATGATTCTGCTAGTACTCTAGATGTAGCCTAAGTTCCTAATGTCAATACCAAATCTAAGGTGGCTCTTAGATAACCAAAAAAAATGTGGATTGGAAAGTAAAGGTCCTAGCCTTAGAGGCTCAAAATAAAAAAGCTAATGTGAAACAAGGTGCTTATCAAAACCCATACCCTTTTTAGTAATAGTATGGTCAATAATATGGAAGAGTGAGACGTCAATGGTAGCCTAATCCCAATAGACTTGCTAATACATATAATCCTAACTCTACCATTAATCCAAAGGATATGGTACCCGTTCATAGAAATTTGGTATAGGGAGAAGATTGGTAGCAAGACTAATTCATTGATGCCAATCAAAATAGAGAGCAAACTATAGTGTCTCAATGGGTAGTTACTCCTCTCCTATAAAATTAATATGAGGTGATGATGCAATCTAATGAAGGTTGGCAACCTTAAGGATAAATCTTCACCAATTTTTTGGTTGAAGACACTTTTGTGTTAAATCAAGGAGCCTCTATCATAGACAATATAAGGGCCAAGAAGAAGGATATATGAGGTGGAAGCAACATGCCTATAGGCCCATCCAATCCTCTTACAAGGTAATATGATGAAACTACAAGTGTTACAGTTTCAAAGACTTTTGTGGTAGCTCTGAAAGCCTCCACACCTCCAACAAGTTAAAATATGGTAATATTTGCCCCTAATACTTAGGTTTCAAGTAATTCTCTACCTAAAAAATACAAATATGAAATAGGTATGGCTTATTTAAACATCATATATTATTTGAATAAAACCAAGGCATCCATCTCTCTTTGGGATGTCCTTCATATGCCTAGTCAAAAGGAGCTCATACAAAGGTAGTTATCCGTTATCCATACTAGCACCTTGACCTCAAATCAAATTCATGGCCATGTCACTCTTGAAAATTATCCTAGTACCATTATGTAACCATTTACTAGAGTTAAGACAACTCCACCATTTTACCTCACCCTCATTATAGGTGATAAATTGGTACATAACTGCATAGTTGATAGTGGAGTTTTTACTTTTGTCATGCCAAAAATTATAGATGACAAGTTGGGATTAAAATTTAAGCCACATGGAAAAGGGTTCCTTCAATTATATGGTACAATAAATAAGATATGAGGTATGGTAAAAGGCTTGAATTTTTTCTTGCATGATTGTCCCAGTTTTCCTATCTTGCAGGACATAGTTATGGTTGATCTCCCAGCTCACTTTGCCATTTGCCTAAAAAAGGATTTCATAGATAAGATAGGTGGATATCTCTCAGATGACTAGTATTTCTTGGATTTTAGAATAAGATACAAAACCAAGGTGAAAATTCAAACATAACTTCTTACAAGGTTTCATATTGAACCTTACATTGAGACAAGCTTTAATTTGAATTATGTTATTCATGAAGAAAAGGATTCTATTCTAAATGATGGTACTTCTTCCAAAATTGAGGGAATCTCAGATTTATTTATTGATGAATACGTTAATAATACTTATGATAAGTATCCTTATGCTCTCATGAAGTAAACTGATCTAGGAACATATTCTATACATGATGAAGGAATATAAACACCTCTACTTACCAAGAAAGAGGGTGACGATGATGAACTATGGAAGATGTTTTTTGATAGTCCAAAAAGCAAATTTGGTATAGGGGTTGGTATTATATTGGTCTCTCCATCCAAAAAATAGTATTATGATTCATACATATTTCATTTCAGTTTCACTTGTAATGTGACTAAGTATGAAGGTTTGATTCACAACCTTCAATGGGCAAGGAAAAAAGGAATCAAGAACCTACAAGTCTATGAAGATAGTGAGTTGGTTGTGCACTAGGTAAGGAATATGATTGATACCAAAAACCCTTTTCTAAATCATATAGGCATAGGGTATGGGACATGCTTGAATACTTCAATGCATTCAACATCCACTCAGTCCTAAGGGACCAAAAGAGTCATGTTGATAGATTTATTGCTATAGAAGCCTAATTTGACACTCTTACCATAAAGGAGGAAAGAAAGTAGTCTCATATTAAGATCATTATCATACCTTATATACCTAATAATGATGTGTACTATAAAATTTTTGATAGTGACAAACACATTGCATGCTTCTTATATAATGAGGCTGAGTTTGTTTCAAGAAATTAAAGGAGGCTCTAAGAACAGTTAGGTGACCAGATTGTGTAACTAAGGACCAATTAGATACCTAAGGTTTTGGTGACCTTATAAATTATATTTAATGATAATGATCATAAGAGGAAAGATAAAGTGAGTGTATCTACAAAATATGAGAATTATGAAAGGGTCTTGATCTTCAAAGACAAAATCCTCAAACTAGGCAAGGTATGTTTTACATTAGAAAAGCAAGCATCCATTGAACTATGTAGAGAGTTTCATGATAAATTTGTTTGGGAATATAAGGAATTAAAAGGACTTGATCCTATCCTAACACAACATACCATCGATTTAGAACTAGGATTTAATAGGTTAGACAAAAACAAAGACCCATCAACCCCAAGGTTGAATAACTCATGAAGATGGAGCTCACCAAACTCCTTGAATCTAAGATAATATTTCCCATCAAGAATTCAATGTGGGTGGATAACCTTATGCCTATTATAAATAATAATGGGGAGATGAGGCTTTATTTAGACTTTATATATCTTAATCGAGTGTCACTCAAACACCACTATCCTTTACCCTCAATGGAGTAAATTTTATGAAAGGTTTTAGGTTTTCAATATTTCTCTTTTCTAGATGGATATTTAGGCTACAATCAAATTTATTAAATGAAGATGATTAGTTCAAGATATCCTTCAGTAAAAAATGGGGGACCTTTTCTTACAAGAAGATGCCTTTTGGTTTATCCAATGTTGGTGTCATGTTTCAAATAGCAATGGACATGGCCTTCAAAGGTTTGATCAATGAGATGGTACTGGTTTACTTAGATGATATAAAAATATTTTTTAATAATGAAAATTAATACATTTAACACTTATGTAAAGTGTTTAAAATATGTAGGTATTATGGGGTATCCCTTAACCCAATGAAGTGCATCTTTATTGTTCATGAAGGTAAGCTCTTAGGACATATTGTTTCCAAGGATGGTCTGAAAATCAATCCTAAGAGAATAAAGGCTATCATAAGCTTATCATTTCCCCTACATAAGAAAGGTATTCAAATTTTATTAGGTAAGATAAAAAATTTAATGAGGTTCATACCTAGTTTTGCATCTTTAGTAAAACTATCACAACTATGTTCATGAAGAACTAGGTCTTCTCTTGAACCAAAGAGGGTAAGATCAATTTTGAAGCCATAAAAAAAGAAATTATAGAAGCTTCTACCCTTATAAATCCTTATTTTATTAATGGCTTCATGTTGTATTCATTTTCCATCCTTGATACTATTTCATCCATGCTAATGTAAAAGAATGATGAGGGCATGGAGTAGCCAATTGCACTCTTCAGTCAAGGTTTATAAGATTATAAATCCAAGTACACCTTTATATAGAAACAAGTCTTTTATGTTGTAAGAGGACTAAATAATTTCATACATATAGTACCAAATAACAAGATTCATGTTATGGTCTCTCATCCCAACACCAAGGAATTTATTTTGAGCAGGGATCTCAGTGAAAAGAGGGTAGGGTAGATCCTTAAGGTAATGGAGTATGATGTTGATATCAAAGTCACAAAACTGGCGAGAGGTAAAGGCCTTTCTGAACATCTATATTCAAACATTCATGAATCAAAAGAAGAAGCTCTAGTCAACCATGAGTATCCCTAATGAGTTGGTTCATTGCCCCCACAAATTTGGATGTAAGACATGGTCAAATTTCTCCAAAATGGTGAGTACCTTGATAATATGAATAGATCACAAAGGAGATATTTTAAATTTCAATATATTCCCTTATATTTTATGGATGGTGTTTTATTTAGTAGGGGCATCAATGGTGTGTTGTTGAGATGTATTTATAATGACCAGTTTGGAGTGTTGCTTAAGAATTTCTATGATGGGATAGTAGGGGGTCATTTCTCTCTGAGGACCATAGTTACCAAGATCATGAGGGTTGGTTATTATTAGCCCAACCTCTTCAAGGATTTCCATTATTTTTTTGAGAAGGTGTGGATAATGTGCTTTCTTTGTAGGAAAGTAAAATCTTGAAGCTCTTCCTCTAAGGCCTATCTAAGTATACCAATCTTTCATGTAATGGGGTCTTTATTTCATTGGTATGATAAACCCCCCATCAAGTGTTAGTCACAAATGGATATTCACAACAATTTACTATTTTAATAGATGGGTTGAGGTAGTAACTTTGAAGGAGGCTAATGAGAGTGCTATCTTGGAGTTTTATGAAAGTATCATAACAAAGTTTGACACCCCTTCTAATATTATTTCAAATAATGCATTTGATTTCATGTGTGTTAGGACAACTAATTGGTCAAATAACAATGGTTTATTCTTGAGCACATCATCCAACTGTTACCTTCAAGGTAATGGGTTGGATAAATCTACTAACAAGAACCTGATCATAATCATCAAGAGGACCTTAGAGCATAACCAAAGGGCTTGGAAAAATAGACTAAAGATAGCCTTGTGCACTGATAAGATAACTCCTAGGAGGTCAATAGGGAATGCTCCATTTATGTTTGTCTATGGAAGGGAATCCAAACTATCCATCTATCAAGAGTAACCTACTTTAGAATTAGTGCAACATCTAGAGTTGCTTGAGAAGACTCCAATGGAAGTGAGATTGATAGAATTAATGGAGTTGAAAGAGACTAGAGGTAAATCTCATCAGGCCATGGAGCATCACTAGGTACTAACGAAGAGGTCTTTTGATAAGAATGAAAATCTATGATCATTTTAAGAAGGTGACATATTCTTGAAATAGGATGAAGATAGAGAAAAGCTTGGGACACATCACCTATGGAGTGGGTTGTATGTCATCACCAAGTGAAAATAAATCAACTCTTTTCAACTAGTAAGGATGAATGGAGAATAAATGCCTATCCTTATGAATGGGATACATTTAAAACCTTGTTTTTGAAATCTGAAGGTCTATCTTGTAAATATTAGGTTAGGTGTGTGTTTCTTTTCTTATTCTATTATGTCCTAATAAGTGCTTTTAAAGCATAGTGTCTTTTGCTTAGTTCTTTGATTTCTATTTTATTCATATTTTCTCTATGTTTCATTTGTTATTCAAAGTAGTTTATGTATCCATCTTGTATTCTTGTGACTCCATATCCCAATAGATAGGATTAAGCAAATGGTCATGATATAGCAAGCATGCCACCCTTGGGAAATCACAATAGATGTTGACCATTTTTTCCCATATGAAAAAATGTATCAACCCCCTACAAGTAGATCTTTTATAGGGGTTTTTTATAATGTTTCAGCTCATTTTATGTCATTTCACATGCCATTTTAATTTGGTCATGGCCTAGCTTAGTCCTTGTGTATTCTATTGTTATAATAATCATTTTTTGATCATATATGCAAGTATCAAATTTTTATGGTGTTGAGTAGTTGCAAGAGCAAGTCCAGAAAAGCCTAAGGTTACAATTGGGAGTTTTTTTTTCAACTTTGGCCATGTGTTAAAGCATTCATTTTTCCTTCAAATAAAGTGTTCCACATAAGGCCCATAGCAAAAAACTAAGGTAAATTTATTTTGGGGCTTTTGTTTTGATCTTTTAGCTAAGTGTTTGATTTCTTTTGGAAGTTTTATTTTGAGTCTTATGGACTACATGTTGAGAATTTTTTTAGATAATTTTTTCAAAACAATAATCTTGAACGGAATTTATTTAGGAAAATAGACCTTACAAAATTTTTGAAAGTTCTTTCTTCAAGAAGTGGACTTTTGGCCCGAAGGATACCTTCTTAAAGCAAAGTGTCCCAAACAATTTTCCTAAAGGGTCTTTTCTCAATAAAATGGTCCACTTCAAAATTTCTAGAGGGTACTTTTCAAAATTTATAAAGGGCACTTTTACAAGGGCAAAGGACCATTTTCAAAAGTTTTATAGGGCCATTCCAAAGACAATTCCTTCAAGAAGATTTTGGAGGACATTTTTCCTAAAGGTAGATTTATTTGATAGCTTTTGTCCTAAAGCAAAAGACTAAGGCATAATTCTTTCATACATTTTTCCTAAAATAATTACTCTAGTAAAAGGATCAAAATATATAGTTGTTTGATTTTAAAAGTCTAGGATGGCCCTATAGACATCAAATTTAGGCCGTGGTAAATGATTATTGAGTTTAAATTTCTCAAAGATGTTCATACCAGTGTCAAAATAAAGCTCGAGCAAAGATCTATTTGTGCTTAACTTTGAAAGTCCATGAGATGTCAATCACATTGTAAATAACATCAAATGATGGTCTATGGAATGTCAAACTTAAGGACACATCAAGACAATGCTATTGAGCTTAAAGTTGATGCTCATGCAACTGTCAATGACAGTCATGTGAACATTTTTTTATGGGAATGAAGACATCAAAATTAAGATCATAAAGTATTCATTGGATTTCAAAAGTGGATCCTAGAATATCAATGGTTGGCATTTGATTGAGCATCTAGATATAATAATGATCAAAGGTCAAAAGAGTCAAAGAGCTCAAGCAGTGGACACATGTCATAAGCACGTAAGGCTACAGACTGATAATAGGATCTTGAAGATTAACACGTCTTAAGTAGAGACAAATTTGACCTTTCAAATAAGATATGAAGGTTCACATTCATTCACACCTAGTATAACTAATGGTGTGAGATGAGTTAAGGGATCAATGATCTGAGCTAGTTCTCGATGACCAATTAGATCAAAGGAGAGCCCAAATGACTTAGACAGAGGTTGAAGGGTCGATTTTTGATTAAGGTAAATAGACATGAGTAGATCCAAGCACAAACATGATTCAATTTGAGCTAAGAGTGGATAATGTGGGATTAGATGGAACCATTAAGGACCTATAAAAGTAGACACATAAACTTCAATGGCCATCATGAAATCCATTTGTATATAAAAGTGACCCTTCTCCCCACTTGGGCATGCATCAACAAACTAGTCATGAATAATTTTGCATTAGGACAAAGTAAAAATGAATTGAACCTCCCATTATAACTACTATGGAGCATCATAGAGAGGATATTATAATGATGTAATGGATTGGAGTGACCTGGATCAATCAAAAATGGTTTGAGTGAGATTGATTCATGTAGGTAGTTATAACAACTTTTTAAAATGATTTAAACTAATCAATTCCCCTTTTCATCTCCAAGGCCCTTTTCTCTTGCTACCTTTCTCCTATAAATATATCTCTTGAGCTATTATAAAAAAACACACCATGTATGGTGAAGCCCTATTGGATTGATGTTATATTCTACTTTTAAACATTAATACAAGTCTATTTTTTGAGTTTTGAACAATTATCTAAGCCTTCAAGTGATGTATGATGAGGAGAAGAAATAATTTTCTATCCTTCATTCCCTTATCCTTTCATGTTTGAGTAAGAGTTCCTAGTCTAAAAGGTCATATAGAGTACAATCTAGTGTGTAAAGCTTTTTAAGTATACAATTATCCTTAGAGTGTGAAATCTTCCCTCTAGTTCATCTACCTTGTATATCTACTCACACCTCACTTTTATATTGAAATACTCATGTTAGAATATTAAAACTTAGAGACTAGTCTATATGATTTTTTTCATTGTGGTAGAAATATGATGGTCATGAGGTATACATTATAGGTGCATCACCTCCTTTAGATTAGGTTTAATTTATGCATTTTCTATCTCTTTTCCCTATAAATAAGTAGTAGTTTAAGTGATAAACATTGCATGATATATTTAGGGAGATATCCCTTTAACCTAGAGGCCCATTTCCAAAATAGGGGTACACCCACATACCTGGAAATATTCCCATGTTGCCCAAATTTGGGAGAACCCTGAATATCCTCTTCTAGGGTGAAAGATTTGGTGACAACAACCACCTTTGGACAAATCATTATTTTTTAACCTATCTAGCTTACTGGGGAATTTTCACTACACTAATTATTTTTACTACCTTTATGCAAATCATTATTCTAATCCATCTACTCTACTAGGTTAAATCATTATGCCATTCATTATAATCATCTTTATGAAAATTATATTTTTCACCCCAGTTACCTCTATATCATGTCATTTTATTATTTTCAATAGAATGTTTGATGACCTTATTTTCCCCTTGATCCTTCAAAGGGGAATCTAGGGCTCATCCATCACCCTTTTGGGCATTATCCAAGGCATTAATAATTTTTTCATTCTTTGAGAAGATGTTATTATGCCTATGTCTTGCACCACCTTTTCAAATAGGGGTAAAATGTAAACACCCCATTTTGGATACAGCCATATTTCAATCGAACTTCAAATTGATTTCTAAAAAACATTGAAAATTAAGCCTAAGAATCACTAGATGTCCCAAATTCATCTACACATTAGACATAAATAACCAGAATAATGTCAAGGCATCCCTATTTTAGGTATTATCCTATTCACAATAGTAACCTCCCATGGATTCATGCCTAATCAAATTATGACCTTGAAAAGTGATAAATTGGCCTTTTGACCTATTAAGTAGATCACTTAACCAATTCCTAAAGTGCCAAAACCCTAATCAAAATTAATTAACTAATTAAATCTAATTAACTACTTAAGTAAAATTTACATATTTAATTAATGAATATCAATTTACTAAAAAGTAAATTTAAATAAAAATGAGGTCATGAAAGCCTCAAATTTAGAAATGGAGAGCCATGCTTAATAAATGGGATCTCTATCCCAAATATGAATTACTTGTCCCTTCCTTAACCTAACCATGGTAAAATCTAACATAACTACACTTGAGTTAGTATTATTTGGAGAACCTATTAATACAAGTGTCAAAGCCATTGTTTGACAAGTTTTTTGTGCAAATAAGTAATGCCAAATTATCTCTAGAAAGCTTCATTTTGTTATAGTATGCCAAGCCAAGCCACAAGTGGACAAGGATACATGATCCAAAAAAATAAAACACATTGAAAAATCACTCTATTAGACATAAAATTAGGGCATAAACACTCTTATATGCCAATGAACAAGCTCCATTTGACAAGGAAGGTAAAGGTAGTTCTTTTCTTCATCTTCTAGTTGTAGTCGAGTTTAATTACATTATTGCTCACCCAAGTACTTAGGCAAGTATTTATTATTTTCATTGAGTTATTTTATTTGGAGTTTATAATTCCAATAATAAGATAAAGCTAACACTATCCTTCATAATCCTATGTTATAGTTACTCCATTACTCAGTTTATATATAATTTTACCATGATCTGCAATGTTACCATTATTAGTCTAGATTTCAATATTTTATATAACAACATTTGACTAACTTTCTTATTTTGAGTTAAGTTATAACACAAGCTTCAAATCTCACCTTAAAATAGGGGACATACACAATGGCTTGTTTTAGAAACTAACATGCAATAGGGCACTACACAAAGAGGAAAAGATAGATTTTAATCAGTTAATTATAGGCCATATTGAAAAAATACCTAGAAAATGATTTCATATAACAACATTCCATTTGGAAAATGGTGCATGACATCATGTCCAAAAAAGAGTTTTGTTTTCTTAGTAGTTAGAAAATAAATATTCATAGATTGATCATAATCACAGGCAGTTACAAGACTATTTCCAACATGTATATAGAATCATTCCAAGAGAATGCTCAAGTTTATTTTATATTTATCTTAGAATGGGGGAATCATTCACAACATTTATTCTAGAGTTTTTAAAAATGTTATTTCTTAGAAAATAACATGACTTATTCAATTTTAGAATTCATATGCACCCAAATATCATATTAGGGCATGTGTGTAGCACATGATCACTTCCTTGCTTAGTTTTTTGCATGAGTTTAATATAAGGAAAGGAAATCCATTTCAATCTCTAAGTTATATACACTGGATTTAGATTATATTATTTTTTCACTAGTTTTATATTAGTTTTACACCAAAAATGAATTGCATTCCATCTGTAGTGGTTGATTTACCTTTTGCACTAGTTTTTCACTAGAATGATCTATCAAAATTCATACAATAATTTCAAGTTACTCAACTAATTTGGATATGAAATGATGGATTCAATTATACCTTGAGTTATTAATTACACTCTACCATTAATGAGGATTTAGGACATGTATAGTATAATCCAAGTGTTTTAACAAAGAAAATATACAAGGGTTCCACCCTCTTCAGTCACTAATTTTTCACTAGAAAACACAATGATTTACATGCCTAATTTTTTATAGTTGTTCCCTATTATTTGATTTATAATATTTTTTCATGATTTCATATTTTCATCTTATGTCAAGACTAATTTATACATGTTTAATTATAAGTTTACATGAAGCATAGTTCAATGTGTAGCCTAAATGCAAGATTATTCTTTGTAATTAAGTTCAGGTATAATTATTTTTATTTTTATATAGTGATTTCAATTTTTTTATTGATATAATAAAATGGGGGGAAATGTAGACACATAAATTAACATTTATTACTAAAATAATGTAATTGTAACTAATCCTCATACATATATAGCTCATGCCTAATTCCATGGTCCTTGACCATTATTCTTTCACTCCTATGCAAATGACTTATTCTCCAAAGCAACTAAATATCAAAAAATGTCCTTCTTTCTCATTATAAACAATCTAATCTCATCCTTGGATTGATCCGCACTTACAACTTAGTTTTCCTTGCTCCTAAAATAAGGTCATTGTATCAAGATTATCTCACTTATTAATAGTGTCTAATTCTGATGTTCGCATCCTCCCACTAAAAAATGTCTAGTTTTTCAAATTAAAAATCACTAAAATGGTCATCCTACATGTTTCTCAAGTCCCATCCAAAATAATTCCAAAATTATCACTAAAAAGCCACATTTTCAAGTCATTTTTTCGTTAGAAACTCATGATTGAAAAACACTATAATATTTAATTTCACAATGAGAGAAAACACCTATTTTTTCCAATTCAAAGTTTACATAACACTAATAGCCTTGAGATAAGTTTGAATATGCTTACAATGTCACAGGTCATTATTGAATTACTTAATCACACTAGGATTGCACTAGTAATTATCACTACACTGGTCTTTTACACATACCACCATAGCATGGGATAAATACATGGAGTTTGATACCTATTTAGAGTACTTATATGTAGGTAAGTTAAGCACAACTTCAACCATTAACCCCTTTTTACCCCATGATTGCATTCATATTATTATGTTAATGAGCTAGGGTTCTAGTGAATAATAAGGTACACAGTGGCTTTCCTAATAAATTGAAATCTCTCACACTATCAAACAAGACTTACATGCATATGAAAACATGTCATATAAATCATAGAGAGTAAACCCTTATAGAATGTAAAAATTCCCTAAAGATAAAATCATAGGTCACCTATGTCCAATTTCATCAACCTTATCCAAGAGCTAAGTGAATCCCTATTATTGATTCATAATGTCATCACATAGTCACACAATAAGTTTTAAAATTTCATTTATAGTCTTGCATATCTAGTTTCTAGCTAAGTTTTTTTCTTTGGTATTATTCCTTTTCAATATTTTCATTCACTTCAAAATCATACTCCAAGTAACACTTATGGCATTAAGTGCTCAGAGAGAAAATTGGGGGATAATATATGAGACAAAATGTCCCCATTGATTTTAGGACCTTACTAGTGGTCTAAGGGCTGAGTGGTTCCCTATATAAACTTGTGATCTAAGATAATTAACTTTTACCACTAGGGGTTAAATTGATACAAGTGTTTGATGTTCATTTACTTTCTTGATAATTATTTTTCTAAATCTTGTTGTCTATTCGATTCAATTGATAAAAAAATTAAGGCTTTCTTCATTGAAATTTCTATCACAACCCTAACTAGGTCAAGATATCATCCAAAAAAAAATTAAATAGAGAGGGTAGGGTAGAAAATAGAGGGTCATCCTTAAGTTAAACAAGCTTCTTGATACAAAAGATCTGAAATTATGCCTAACCATAGTTATACCATTGTGTCCCTGGTCTAACAATTGCACAAACGTTTAGTGACTCAATGGGAAAGCTTCTAAGGACAAGTGTAAAATCCATTTATTCATTAAATACATTATAAATAAAACCAAGTTTGTAATATATATCTATTTCACATAATGACTACAAAAGGATTGAATCAAATATGAATGAATTCAACAAACTATTCATGATAACTCCTACACAACATAACTAAGACAATCATCTATAAACAGACACAATAACAATCATAACACTAATTCACAAGCTAAATCAAAGGTTCTTAGATGAATAAACCATAATAAAAAATATGTATTCAAAAGTCTTAAAAGAATTCTATTACAATCAATATCTCTAGGTAATAAATTAAGGAAAAAACAATAGAGGAAATGAAGGTGCACTCCTAGAACAAGTCCATCAAAATTTTGGTACAAGAAGTGATGACATTTTATACATCACAAACTTTATCTATATATAGATGAGCTCACCCATTAAATTAACTCAACCCACTATTGGGGTGGTTAAAAAATTTTAATGATGATGGGGGAGTGTAGTTGATATTTTGACAAATTTTCTAGCTTGACCATGATTTACATTTAGAGGCCATGCCTCTTAAAGGTTAAATTCTATCTTATTAGATTTTTTTAGACTTTTAGCTAGTGTCATTAAGATGAATCCCTAGTCTTATATGTTTGAATATATATATATATATATATATATATATATATATATATATATATATATATATATATATATATATATATATATATATATATATATATATATATATATATATATATATATATATATATATATATATATTCAAGCATATAAGACTAGGGATACATCTTAATGACACTATAAGATGAATCCGTAGTCTTATATGCTTGAATATATATATATATATATATATATATATATATATATATATATATATATATATATATATTCAAGCATATAAGACTACGAATTCATCTTATTATATATATATATATATATATATATATATATATATATATATATATATATATATATTATATATATATATATATATATATTCAAGCATATAAGACTAGGGATTCATCTTAATGACACTATGTGTGTGTGTGTGTGTGTGTGTGTGTGTGTGTGTGTGTGTGTGTGTGTGTGTGTGTGTGTGTGTGTGTGTGTGTGTGTGTGTGTGTGTGTGTGTGTGTATGCGTGCGTGCGTGTGTGTGTGTGTGTGTGTGTGTGTGTGGCATGGTCCTTGATCAATTCTACTTATTTGTATTGGTAGTGAATATTGTCAATCTAAATTGAAATTTATAGTCTTTGTGCTTAATTATGTCCCCTGCATTCATGTCTTAAACCAACTCTTAAAGCGAAACCAAACACATAGTCAAATTTAGTTCGATAGCCTATTGATAGGTGGATGGCTATGAAATTTATTATTACATACCACTAATTTCATTAAGCTCCATGTGTCTTCCTCTCACTTTATTTCTTCTTCTCCTAGTTGAATCTTTCTTTTCTACCACATGCCAAAAATCTATGTTTCACAAGTGTTTAACCCTAAAATGAAAATGTGTAGGGTGTTTTTAATTTAATACTAGGATTAATACTACATAAATAAAATGTCACAAATGTGATAATAAAATATATATCAGCTCAATTAGATGTTAAACTCATATATAAGAATGCCTAGAATTTATTATATTTAGATAATCTAAATATAGAAAGTATAACTAGGCTAGATATATAAATGACAAAAATAAAAGTAATTAGCCTATTTTGATGGTAATGTAGTTTTAGATCTAGAATAAGATAAAATTAGGTGGGAATATATTTTTGGAATAGCTTTTAGATTTTGGATTTGTTGTCTCTAGCTATCTAGATAGTTTTGTCAACCTTGTACAGTTATGTTGACACTAATGTTTGAGTCTGATGATAGTGTATTATACATAATATATGGTGAAATAGGATGTGACCACCTAGATTCTTTTGGGATTTATTTTATTTTCACTTTGGTTCATTTATATCTAGGTCATGGATAGTCATTCCTTATGAAATGGGAAAACCCTAACTTTCCATCTTTAATGTGACCTTGGGGGAAAATGGGTTAGTGGGCACATGGTGTTGAGATGACCTCAATTACCCCACTATCAAAGGGTACTACCTACATATACAATACTCTATAATATTGCCTCATACTCATGTATTTATCCCCTATGTGTTGGCTTGTGTGTGAATCATGAAATGTGTGTAAAGCAAGTACACTAGTGACCTAGCATGTAACTTGACAAATTAAAATCTTGGGTTGCTCATTTAGTACTTTAGACCTATAGATGTGTAATCCTTATGAATGATATGGAAATAATAATAAATAGGTAATATTTCTCTTTTGAATGTTATTTAATCTAATTACTAGGTATTCATAGGTGAGGAATGAATGAGGGTTGATTCTATATTTATATCAATCCCTTTGGAGTTGCAGCCTAAAATTTGAGCTTATGGATTAAACTACACAATTTAATCACTCAAACTTCAAACCACTAAGTAAAGTGATAGAGCTATTAAGACCAAAATATAAATGGATGAACATAATTTAAAACCAGCACTATGATCCTAAAGTTAAATTCTCTACACCATGATTAAATGGAGTAAAAGATAATGAGATTAGATTGATTACCTTAGACTCAAAATTTAGACATGGTGATTTCTTTATCAAGGATGTTGATGAAGATTGGATTTGGCATAGAGATGTTATGGACTTCTAAGATTAATAATTAATTTGAAATGGATTTGTTATGAATTCCTAAGATGGCTTTCCATGGAGGAATGGAGTTATTTAAATATATTTTGGATGGAAATATCAATGGATGAGATTTGAAGTTGGATGAGGGAGATAAATGGATGAGAATTAAAAGGCATTTAAAATTCCTTGGAAGCCTCTAGATTTAGAGGCTTCTATAGAGAAGGGGTAGGAATAGAGAAGGTTATAGATTTGGAGGGTTTTATAACCCTTCTTAGGATTAATGATAATTATATGGGGGATTAGATAAGGATTAATAACTTTGGGGTGTAGGAGAGCCTAGGGATTGGCTAGTAGGTGGGCCATTGGGAATTCAGAATTCCTAGATAATAGGTAAATAGGATTAGGGTGGGATAATGGGGAATTATGATAGATTAATTGATTGATGGGATATAATAAGGTTAGTAAATAAATAATAATGAAGGGGGGTGTTAAATAAATTATTATAAAGGGGTGATATATTATCAGGATAAATTAAATTAAGTAGAATTAGTGCTGACTAACAGAAATATTAATGACAATAATGAAATGAGTAAATTTAGGTGTATACATGTTCCCCTATTTGAAAGGGAATTAAGAGTGAATAAAAGTGGGAGGAGTAATGGTCTTTCAAATAAAAACCATGTTATTATATGATGTTAGGGGATATGATTCCCCCTCAAGGGAACATGCAGGGAAGAGTGAGATAGATGGCCACTCAAAAGAATAAATGATGGGTAGGATAAGATAGAGAGATAATGGGATGGGATGCCAAATATGAGATAGAAGATGAATAAGATGAATTTTACTTGATTAGTGAGCTATAAATTGATAATTACCTTAGCAAAGATACATGCAAATGGAGTAGAGACAATTTTTTCATGGTTGTCAACACATCCCAAGGAGAGTATCAACTATAACATGATGATGATAGGATTAAAATGCCATAAGATTTAGATATATCCCAAGAAAGGATGCATATAATGGTGAGATTTTAGACAAGATAAGTATTTTATAATATTGTTGATGGGTATATATCAAAGTTGATGTTGAGTGATATGATAAAGGTGATGATAGAGAAGAATTAATATGATCAGGGGTCTAACAGTTAGGGGAAAAGAATTATATGGTATTGCATCAAATAAATGAGCCATAATGTGATTAATTATGATCTCATATCAAGGACACATGCAAGGGAGAGATAAATGAGATAGCTTCCAAGCTATCTTTGGGCACTAGAAAGTGGCCAAGTGCTACCTACATAGTCTGAGAAGACCTCAGGCCAATGTAGTTCTGACTAAAGGATAGGGGATGATAATGACTAAATATAAGATGATTATGATGATGATTAGTGATTAGAGGATGATTATATGTTAGTTGAATGGGTCAAGAGTAAATAACAATGAGGAGATGATTAGATAAATGATGAGGGTATATATGATCAAGACATCATGGTTATCATAAGACTCATCATATTCTAAGCAATCCAAAAGATATGGCACTTGGTAGTATGCCCCATGATATAAGTATGACCAAGAGGAAATTGTACCAAAGTGCATGGGCAAATATAAAACATGGCATCATTAAGGGCATATATAAGAATTATTATGGATGTGGTGACCTCATAGCATCCTTGTTCATTTCCTAATAGACTAAAAAAGGCATGATGCAACATAGACTCAAAATACAAAGACAATCAAATATTTACATGATAAAAGACATATAAACAAGTCAAAAAACAATGACATGAGTATCTACATGCAATGTTACAATGTCTTATCTAATGATGGGATGAGTGATTAGGTGAGGGACTAGATGAGGATGATCATGATGGGATGGTAAACTTAGGATAGACTTGGATAGACTAATGATGATGATTAGGTTTAGGATGTGGATAAAGACGGTGTGGATATGGATTAAGATAAGGGCTTGGATAAGGATTAGGATAAATATAGATGAGATGTTGCCTCTAGTTTAGGATAGAAAGATAGATGATGTGATGGGGCGTGATAAGGTCTATGAATACTGATTTGGTCTTGAAATGGGAATGATACGTGGCCAAGGAAGGTGATTTGTAAAAGTGATGACCAAGGATGACCAAGTATTACTAATAAATAAATCCTTGAAGAGTCTAATCTAGCAAGAAGACTAGGAGATGATGGGATCAAAGACCTTTCATACTAAAAAAAAATAATTAGATGGGTGCTAGGTATGAAGAGGCAATGAGAAGAAAAGTGATGGGATCAAGTACCTTCTATACTAGCAAAAAGGTGATGTGATGGGTGAAAGGAATGAAAACCACATTGAGAGAGAAGTGATGTGTGTTAGATTAAAATCTTTGATAAGGTGATGGGTTTCAATAATACCGTATTCAAAAGGATGATGTTAGATGGAGGGATGGGTGACCACTCAGATTTGGTTCTAATAGTAAATGTTGTATCTAAAGATGGGGAATGGGAAAGAGGAGATGGATATCAGCAGTGTTGCAATTAAAATAAGAAGGAGATGGATATGACTAGGGCTTTAGGCATAAGATAAGACACCATGGACTAGTTTTGGCTTTTTCAACTTTTATAATTTTTAGGATTTTTAGAATATTTCAATTTTTAGGGATTTTTGGGAATATATAGAACACTATACAAATGGGGTTAATAGAAAAGGGAATAGTAAGCTTAGAAACCAAGATGAGGATGGAATGGAATGATAGATGATGTCAACAAAAGGATTATGGGATGGGGACCAAGGAAGAAGGGACTAGGGATTTCTAATGACCACATCATAAAAGAAACAAACATTTAGTTTCTTGAGTGTCCATTAGAGGATATGATGGGATGGTTCAAGAATAAGTTAAAAGACACCTTCCACTTCCTTACAAAGGTCAAGATAAGAAGGATTGGTAGATAAGATGGAAAACATGATGGCAGATGATGGATAGAAAGAATGGATGGAGGATAAGGGATGGATGTGATGGGGGAAAAGGATGGATTATGATCCCAACTATTGAGGTACAAAGTAGAAAATTAATTATTCTACCATGATGTAGGAAATTGGTTTTCATCATGGTACTTGCCCAAGGTGCTAGAATATTGGTTTTCACCATTAGATTAATGATTGTTTTTAGTTTCATATTGATTTATTGGAGAAGGGGATGAGATGCAAGAGTGTGGACATTTATGTGATTTTTGGCCAACACCTATTTTGGAGATATATGATTTTAGGATCATGTTAATGTTGTTGGATATATTAATATCTTGGTGGCCTTTATTTATTCTTAATTTAACATTCTCTAAACATTTTACCTAGGTTTCTTTGTAACCCTTACGATGGACAATGTTGCCCAGGGATTGGAGATATGGTGTGGATGGGAGTATGTTGTGATTATGATGATGGGATATAGGATGTGAATGATGGACATGATTAAGATGGTAGATATGATGGGATGGGGAGAATAAATGGGGTTCAATAGTTACATAAACCATTGGATATGGTTGTGGGAATTATTTATATTGGTGACATGAGATTAAGGGTTCCAAGGCCTTTTGATTTATCAATACTTTGATCTAAACATTAAGAGGATGGTTGGTTGTGTTGGTTGAATATTTTGTCGATCAGCGTACTGATAAACAAAATAGGTTTGATCAGCCAAATTAGGAAGATTA
This sequence comes from Torreya grandis, assembly GCA_037957365.1. Classification (NCBI taxonomy): domain Eukaryota; kingdom Viridiplantae; phylum Streptophyta; class Pinopsida; order Cupressales; family Taxaceae; genus Torreya; species Torreya grandis. The sequence goes on from JARHVA010004833.1 coordinate 926,774, forward strand.
GTCATCCAAATGTGTAGTTTTACCACATCAGAAGGGGACTGATCTCTCCTCTCATCAAGGGGAGGTTCCCTATAGGTATGCTATATATATATATATATATATAGAAAATAATACTCAAGGGTAGGACAAACCATCCATCTCTCTTTCTTCAGAGATGATGTGTGCAAATCAAAGGAGAAACTAAAGGAAAATGACAAAAAACACTCCTCTTCTTTCAGAAGTACTATTCAGCAAGCCACAAGAATACTCCAGGTAGTAACATCAAAATGTAACAAAGGATGTAATAACCAAAAAATTGAGATGCAGCACAAAGTCTTCACCGGAATTGCTCAAGAGTAAGATATGAAGGACAATGAGGGCACAAAGTCGTCCCAAGGTCCTTTACATAGAAATGAAAAGAAGACACACTAAATGCAATTATGGGGGCACAAAATCTCTCCACACTTGACTCTTCAAGACACCTTCTTGACTGTTGTCACTAATTCTGCTTGTTGAATTAAAAGAACAGAAGATATATTAAGGAAAAAGACATAAGAACAGTTTCCTCAACAACAAAGATATTACAGCACAAAGTCTGAAAAACCATTTGCTTTCTTATTCCAATAACAAAATATGATAAACAAACTAAGCTCAAAGTCTCAGAAGTGTCTTTCAATTTGGGCAGAGTTTCGTTATGATTATCAAAAAAGAGATACATTTACAATAGAAGAGAGTCCCTTATATAGCCTCTTCAAGAAGGACTCGAGAACAGTAACACATCATGTTGCATTATAATCTATTAAGAAGACAGGCTGGAACTTAGGGGTGTTTACCCATTTGATTTTATCAATGCAGAGAAACAAGTCACGCTATTAGAAGTTTGCAATTTTCAATGTCCACCTGGTGATCTCATCCTACCTTCATCATTCCTCCTTTTCTGGTTAATTGAATTGGGTCCTAGATTCAATTTTTTGTTATATCTTTTAGTCGCTCTCTATTGGCCTTGACCTTAAATTATATGAATGCATTTGGGTCAGTAGATTTAAAGGTTCAATGACTAGTTCGTTGTCTTGAATTTGACATTTTCAGGCATGTCACCCCTTAGTCTTTCTTCGGCTTTTTTGTTTGGTGTTTTTCCCAAATTGAACTTACCCTTTCAGGCCTTAAGAAATGTCCTACCTTGGGTTGAGAAGAGCCTCTCACAAGGGTATCTACCCTTCGGGTAGTCTTTGAATGGCCTTCAAGCTTCTTCAGGTGACCCTTCAGCTTCAGGGAAGCATTCTTCAAATTGGCAACCGAGAGTCCCTCGCAAGGGCACCTACCCTTTAGGGTCCTTTGGCGGCCTTTCGTAAATTCTCATAGACAATTCCCATGGGTATTTTCCTCGGGCTTTTCCCTGGGCAAATTCTCATGGAAAAAAAGTTCACGGAAATCTCCCAAAGACAAAAAGTCTGTAGAAATTGTTTTTTTGCCATATACATGAATTCCTTCAGGATTTACTCCCGCGACTTCTTAGAATTCTTTCAAAAAAATTGTCTAAAGGAATTCCTTTAGATAAAAAATCTGAAGGAATTATGCCTTAGACTTGCCTTATAATTTTTGAAAATGACCCTTCTAAAGGCTACTTTCATTGACCAAGTGCCCTCCATAAGGGCACTTGTCCTTCAGGACGCTCTTTGAACTTTTGCATTGGATCACTCCTTGCTATTGAACCACTCTGTTGAACCAAGGCATTGAACCACTTGGTTAAACCAAACATTGAACTAAGGCTTTAAACCTCTTCATTGACCCAAGGCTTTGAACCAAAATGGTTCACACTGATGGTTCAATTGAATGAACCAAGTCGATAAACCGCTCCATTGAACCACAAGACGTTGAACCTCTTCGTTGAACCAAGGCTTTGAACCTCTTCATTGAACCAAGGCTTTGAACCAAAATGGTTCAAGCTGATGGTTCAAGCTAATGGTTCATTTGATTAAACTGAAGTGATGAACCAACCGTTGAACCAAAAGACGTTAAACTAACCGTTAAACCAAGTTTTGGTTCAATGGTTCAAACAAAGCCTTGAACCGACTGATGAACCATTTGACATTGAACCAAAGGATGAACCAAATGCATTTAACCTATTTTTGATGATTGCCGATGGATATTTTTGTTTGAACCAAGGTACTGAAACAATCCCAAAAATGACCAAGTGTTAAAAACTAGTTCTTTTGGTTAAACCCGCCTGTAGAAGCCTTTGAACCTGTAGAAATGAACCTACCTGCAGAGTCCGTAGAAACCAAGTCCATAGTTTTCTTTAACCTTAAAAGAGTATGTAGAAATCAAACTATGAATCCTGTTGAACTTGGCCTACAGAGTCCATAGATTTCTCTTCCTACTGAGTCCATAGATTTCTCTTCCTGTTGAGTCCGTAGATTCAAGCCTGCAGAGTCCATAGATTTAAGCCTACAGAGTCCATAGATTTTTGAGAAGCTTGAAAAATGAGGAATTTGAATGCCCAAGACAAATTTTGAAAAGGGAATAGACAATTTTGGTCTGTAGGACCAAAATAGTTCAAATGTTGTCCCAAAAATGAGTGATATTTTTGGGGGACAACAGCTAGCTCCAGTTGGGGAAATTTTGTCAATTGCAAAAACAATTGAAAGGAGTAGAATCTAGAATCTCCAGTGTCTTCATGTGTACCATTGGGTTATGGAGTCATGCTACGCTGAAATGAAAGGCATCAAAAATGGAAACAAACAAACTAGAATTAAAAACTATACAAATATACATATGTACAGATGGAATGATCTGATACTTGAAGAATTGAAGTATTTCAGATGCTGCTTCTTGAGAGACAGTGAAAATAGTGCTCTATTCTGATAAACTAGCAAGAAGACATTTTGCCCCCAAAAATAGTGATGGGCGAATGCAGTTCTCCACCAAGAAACCATTTTTTTGCATCTTCCCCTTGGCTCTTTCTTCTTCTTGCCCCATGGCAGGATGTGGTCTTCAATTTGAAAGCCATAACTCCTTGCTCTCTTGGTGAAGGATTCCTTTGCTTAATTTTGATTTGCAGTAGCATGGTCCATTACCATAATTGGTTGTTCTTCTGTTTCAATCTAGCACATGATTGGATTCTCTATATCAGACCCTTAATAAACCATCAACTCAGCATCTCCTTTGATGTGAAGGAGTTTGACCTCTTCACCCTGAGCAGTCTTCAATTTGAGCAATAGAGATTTGCATCCAACTATGTTGTTGGTGTTGCTGACTTGCAAATTGCATGAAGGAAGAATATCTTTCTAAGGAGATATCAACATAGTCCCAACTCCATCATTGGTGGAAGAATTATTGCAATTAGATTTTAGGATCGAAGCATCATCAAAAGCTGATCTCTTATCATATTTCTCTTCATTAGATATGAAAGATCCTTCCTTACTTGTATTGTACCCTACCAATTCTCCTAAAGTCTTGTTTGGATCAATTCCTAGATTTTTAGCTATAGACTTTCATCTATAAAAACATGAACATCCTCTATGGTAAGGAAATAATTACCCCTGCCTGAAGACTTAAATAGAATTTGTGTTGCAGGGGCTGATGTTTGGGTGACCACATATTTTGCCTCCTTTTCAGGGAGTAATCTCTTCATCACACCTTGGACAGGGATCCTTACCTCAGACAAGTCCATGTTTAGTTATCCTCCCACGTCCTTGCAAAAATTTCATCCAAGCAAAATTCAATAGGATGCCGGAACGTCAGCCACCAAGATAGTCATCTTGATTCTCTTGTTTGAAAAGGCTGCCAATGCAAATTGGGCATCTTTAATTTGCCCCAGCAATGGTACTTGTTTGTTCTCCATGGAGAAACATCTCCCAAAGGTTTTGGTCAATGTGAGACCTAGAGACTCAGCTACTTTAGCAGGCATGACATTGTCAGATGCCCCAAAATTAATGATGCAATTGTTGAGCTAATAACCATTTATTAACAGGGAAACATAGAAAGGTTCTATTTTCCCAAGGGCAGCTGGAGGAGTAATGACAAGATTATTTGGTATAGGCATGTTCTTTGGAGAATCAGGAGTTACCTTTTTAGCCTTTTGTCTTGCAGGGATGATTTGGTTCTTGACATATTGGACCAGCTTATTTAATTGATCAGGATTAGCTTGCAAATATTCAAATTCAGACATTTGTATTTTTGTCTTTTTGACATGATCAATTATGTCAAATGGCTGAATTGAGCTAGGTATAGAGAAAGGTACTTCAACTTTCTGAGTTTTAGGAGGGATGGGAGGTGGGCTGGTTTGAAAAATTGAAATAGAAAGGGAAGGTAAAATTGATGTATTTGCTTTTTGAGTGATTACCAAATCCTTTGACTAAAAAGGCAGAATGGTTCCACGCTTAGCAATCATGACTGTTGGCTGAGGTTGCTCCTCTGTCTTACCTTTATCAGCTTGCTAGACTAATTGGTTTTTGGACCTGGTAAACACTACATATGATCCATCAATAGCTTCTCCTTTGCTTTTGGGTTCATCCTGGTAGTTTAGGAAACCAATGTGAGAGTCGCCAACTGATTCTTCTTGATCCTCTATGAAGAGATCAGCGTCATTTTCTTTCTCAAACTCAGGTTGGAAAGAGAAAGCATGTTTTGTTCCCAAATACCCAACTACTGAGTTGGTTGGAGGAGCTTCAAGGGCAAGTTTCCCTTGTGGGGGAGGAAGGCGATTCTATTGCCCTTGATTCTTGGCAACATTGCCCTGATATGACTGATTTGGGAATGTCCTTTTGTATGAAGGAGCAAAAGACATTATTTGTGCCATTTGCTTTTTCAAGGCTATCACTTCATTTTCCAGCTTTTATACCATTGTATCAGTGGTACCTGTAGATGCATATTTAGAAGATGATGAAGCTCTATTTCTATTTGGATCTCTTCTTATCTTCCTTTCTAAAATGAGATCATCTTCTACCTCAGTGGCCAAAAGTTGAGCTGCAGCAAGATCTATTTGACCAGCACGTCTCAAGAGAAAACTTACTTCAGGTAGCTGAGAATTAATGAAAAAGCATTTGAGATTCTCAGCTGTAGGTCGAGCAATTATAGGGATTCTATTTCTTATTTTGTCAAATTTGGCTATGAAGTCCCTCATAGGTTCATGAGGCTCTTTCTTCATCTATGTAAGTTGAGCCAAAAGTGCATGTGCATCTTCTGTAGGTTTGAATCTAGCTTCAAACTTAGCTTTGAGGGTATTCCAATCAATTACTGACTGAGCCTGTAGATGATAAAACCAATCTGTAGCAGCACTTTGTAGTGTCTCCACAAAAAGCCTGACTACTACATCTTTAAATTCTACTCTGATTACTCCACAAGCTATGCTGAAGGCCACAATGTGTTCATCAGGATGAACTTTCCCATCACCATAGAATTTAGGGAAATTCTTCCTTGAACTGTGTAGAAGCTCATGTAGAGGTGGAGTAAGATTGAGAGGACCAAAAGCATTACCTCATGGGCCTTGAACTACCATTTTAGGATTATGAAAAGGAGGGATAAAAAATCTCAGAAGAGTAATTATTAGCAAAGCTTTATCACTAGCAGAAGTAGATACTTCGTCTGGCAATGGAGATCTGACTTTAGTAGGAGGAAAACTCTTAGTTCATTAGAGATGAGATGGTGAAGGAAACAAATCAAAATCATTTTGTTGTACCAACTCAAATACAAGGTCAACGATACCTTTAGCCCTTTGGCTTCGTGTATACCTTGAATTTTCCAGATTGTGAAACAAAAATGGAAAAGAATTGACCTTGCTTTAGTTAAAGCTTGAGGCTTTAAAATGTGTGTTCTTTCCTAATTAGTGTGGAGGTGAATGGATAGATTATAAATGGATAATAGGTATATCCCCAGCAGAGTCGATAAAAACTATTGGTTGAATATTTTGTCAATCAGCGTACTAGATAAACAAAATAGGTCTGATCAACCAAAGTAGGAAGATTAGTCATCTAAATGTGTAGTTTTACCACATCAAAAAGGGACTGATCTCTCCTCTCATCAAGGGGAGGTTCCCTATAGGTAGGCTATATATATATAAATATAAAATAATACTCAAGGGTAGGACAAACCATCCATCTCTCTTTCTTAAGAGATGATGTGTGCAAATCAAAGGAGAAACTCAAGGAAAATGACAAAAATCACTCCTCTTCTTTCAGAAGTACTATTCAGCAAGCCACAAGAATACTCTAGGTAGTAACAGCAAAATGTAATAAAGGATGTAATAACTAGCAAATTGAGATGCAGCACAAAGTCTTCACCTGAATTGCTCAAGAGTAAGATATGAAGGACAATGAGGGCACAAAGTCGTCCCAATGTCATTTACATAGAAATGAAAAGAAAACACACTAAAGGCAATTATGGGGGCACAAAGTCTCTCCACACTTGACTCTTCAGGACACCTTCTTGACTGTTGTCACTAATTCTGCTTGTTAAATTAAAGGAACAGAAGATATATTAAGGAAAAAGACATAAGAATAGTTTCCTCAACAACAAAGATATTACATCACGTCTAAAAAACCATTTGCTTTCTTATTCCAATAAAAAAATATGATAAACAAACTAAGCTCAAAGTCTCAAACGTGTCTTTCAATTTGGGCAGAGTTTCGTTATGATTATCAAAAAAGAGATATATTTACAATAGAAGAGAGTCCCTTATATAGCCTCTTCAAGAAGGACTCAGGAATAGTAACACATCATGTTACATTAGAATCTGTTAAGAAGATAGGTTGGAACTTAGGGACATTTACCCATTTGATTTTATTAATGCAGAGAAACAAGTCACGCTATTGGAAGTTTGCAATTTTCAATGTCCACCTGGCGATTTGATCCTACCTTCATCATTCCTCCTTTTCTGCTTAATTGAATTGGGTCCTAGATTCAATTTGATATTCTATCTTTTAGTCACTCTCTGCTAGCCTTGACCTTAAATTTTGTGAATGCTTTTGGGTCTGTAGATTCAAAGGATCAACGGCTAGTTCGTTGTCTTGAATTATACGTTTTCAGGCGCGTCACCCCTTAGTCTTTCTTCGGCTTTTCTATTTGGCATTTTTCCTAGATTTAACTTGCCCTTTCAGGCCTAATGTCTCACTTTGGGTCGAGAAGAGCCTCCTACAAGGGTATCTACCCTTTGGGCAGTCTTTGAATGGCCTTCGGGCTTCTTCGGGTGACCCTTCAACTTCAGGGAAGCATTCTTCAAACTGGAAATCGAGAGTCCCCTGCAAGGGCACCTACACTTCGGGGTCCTTCAGCAACCTTTCACAAATTCCCATAGAAAATTCCCACAGGGATTTTCCTTGGGTGAATTCCCATGGACAAAAAGTCTACGAAAGTTTCCCACAGACAAAAAGTCTACAGAAATTGTTTCGTTTGCCATATATGTGAATTCCTTCGGGATTTACTCCCGCGACTTCTCAGAATTTTTTTGGACTTTTTGTCTAAAGGAATTGTCCCTTAGACTTGCCTTATAATTTTTGAAAATGACCCTTCTAAAGGGTACTTTCGTTGACCAAGTGCCCTCCACAATGACACTTATCCTTTGAGAGGCTCTTTGAACTTTTGCATTGGATCGCTCCTTTGAAACAAGCTGTTGAACCACTCTGTTGAACCAAGGCATTGAACCACTTGGTTGAACCAAGGATTTAAACCTCTTCGTTGAACCAAGGCTTTAAACCTCTTCGTTGAACCAAGGCTTTGAACCAAAATGGTTCAAGCTGATGATTCAATTAAATGAACCAAGTCGATGAACCGCTCCATTGAACCACAAGACGTTGAACCTCTTTGTTGAACCAAGGCTTTGAACCTCTTCATTGAACCAAGGCTTTGAACCAAAATTGTTCAAGCTGATGGTTCATTTTATTACTAAATTGATGAACTAACTATTGAACCAAAAGACGTTGAACCAACCGTTGAACCAAGTTTTGGTTCAACAGTTCAAACAAAGCCTTGAGCTAACTAATGAACCATTTGACGTTGAACTAAAGGATGAACCAAATGTATTGAACCTGATTTTGATGCTTGCTGATGGAGATTTTTGTTTGAACCAAGGTAATAAAACAATATCGAAAATGACCAAGTGTTAAAAACTAGTTCTTTTGGCTGAACCCACCTGCAGAAGCCTTTGAACCTGTAGAAATGAACCTGCCTGTAGAGTCCGTAGAAACCAAGTCTGTAGTTTTCTTTAACCTTGAAAGAGTCCATAAAAATCAACCTATGAAGCTTGTTGAACTTGGCCTGTAGAGTTTGTATATTTCTCTTCCTACTGATTCCGTAGATTTCTCTTCCTACTGAGTCCGTAGATTCAAGCCTACAGAGTCCATAGATTTAAGCCTGCAGAGTCCATAGATTTAAGCTTGTAGAGTCCTCATATTTAAGCCTACAGAGTCCAAAAAAATTTTATAATCTTGAAAAATGAGTAATTTGAATGCCCAAGACAAATTTTGAAAATGAAAGAGACAATTTTGGTCTGTAGGACCAAAATAGTTCAAATGTTGTCCCAAAAATAAGTGATATTTTTGGGGGACAACAGGTTGTATGATTATTACTTTTTATTTGTTGATTGGATTTGAATTTGATTGAGTAATAGATGTTGGGTTTCACTAGAGGTAATTTATTTTTGAATTGATAGATGATGATTATTTTGACTTTGACATTCCCCTAATGCCTGATTTTAGGCTTCACTAGGAGAAGACATTTTTTTAATACATTGATGATTTGAATTTGTTTGAATTTTACTAATAGGATCAAAGATTATTTGATATTTATTTATTTTTGAATGATTATCTTAGACCTTGGTACTTGTGGCACATGATGGTGAATGCATAGGGGAATCTAATGATGCATGTTTATGTTTATGTTTATGTTTATTCCATTCAAGGAGTGGGATATGAGGATTATAGAGGCAAGGTGGATGATTGATGTTATGTGATGGATTAAGGGGATAATGAATGGCATAGTACTTGTAAAGGTCACTAGGATCCCTAGCCACAATGTCAGAGAAAGTGTCCTCAAAAATCTTGAAAGGATAAATAAGACTAGTTGTAGTATATGCATCCAAAGTAGAATTAGATCCATTTTGATAGTCTTCGATAGATAGAGCTTGTAAAAAATCAATTATGACTTCATCATCTTGATTAGCATCAAGATATATGTCTGGTGATTGATTGTTATCAAATTTGGAGGTATCTTCAAAAGGGAAAACATAGTGATCATCGGCTACAATATTAATTAAGGATGATGTTTCTGATGAGGAATATGACTTAGAGATTGGTTTTACCCATTATCTTGATGCATATGGATTCAATGTTGACTATGTTATACATGAATTTATATTACTAGTAGTAGAATGATTTTCCACAAGTTTCCTCTCAATAGGAGGTATTTGATGTGATGGGTAAGAAGGAGAGGATGGAGGAACAATGGATTGAGAAAAGATAGGTCCATGAAAGGGATTATGAGATGTTAGAGGAATAATCTTAGGGGACTTAAAATTGTGTTTGATGGAGGATTGGTCAATGATTAAATGAAAGATGGGTATGGTGTCTTAACCTAAGCACATAGACTCATCTAATTCATCCTCAATTACTATGTCACCATGGTTAATGAGATCTTGGACATAATCATGGAAATTTTGACATCATTTAATGGAATGCCCCCAAGTTTGATGATATTCATAATATTAGTTTGTTTTATACCATGAGGGATTAGGCTTGGTGAGATAAAAATGTTGTATGGGTAGATAAACCATCATGTTGGCAGTGACTAGTTTTTGTAAAAGGGCTTCCAAAGACATAGGAAGGGGAGTATAAGGACCCACTTCACTTTGTGACTCTGATGCAGAAGCATTGGACTTGAGATCAGATGGTTATTGATGTGTCAAGGTGGATGGACTAGTAGTATATGATGTGGCCAATATTGGATTCCCTTTACTAGTATGAGAATGGGTAGTTGATGGTTTATGACTTATGGATGGAGGATTTGTATGGGACTCATATGAAGGTGTTTTCCCTCGAGGTGTAATGAGTTGAAGGGGGTCTACTCCTTTGGGAATTGGGACACACATCATAAGGAACTATAAGAGGATCTCATCCTTGTTGGTAGCTATGTATTGGTCTATGAGAGTGGGGTTTAATTTTAGGGTGGTGGGTGACAAAGGATGGGGTAATTTTTGGGTTAGAGCATTGGATTCAAAAGTTATGTTTTTGGGGGATGGAGGATTTGATTATGGACAAGTATGAATGGGGGCTAAGTGGATTTGAATAAGGCTAGTGGATGGTGGAAGGGGATGGAATGAGGATAAGGTTTGATGGTGGACTTATTTAGGAGGGAATTTTCGTCTTGTGGGTTCAAAATCATCATGAAAGTGAGCACCCATCTTCTATAGCTGTAAAAGGAATTCATTTTTATTCTCTATGATGTATTGATTGATTAGGTTGACCACATCTAGGAATATTAGGATTAATTTTGATGAGCTAGGGTATTTCGGATGGGGAAGGATGTGGGATGGTAATTTGGGGAGAATGGGATATTTTAGCCATTTTTGGCCCACAAAAAATTCTTGCATGATTTGATGAAGCATAGAGAAAATATAAGTAGGTAGTTTGTTGAGCCATATCTTACACGTACAGAAGAGTCAAAGGAAATGGTCAAAAGGGTTTGTTCACTTTTATACCAGGATCATTCATGTTAATTTGAAAATCATGCACTATAACACCATGAAATATATAAGCATGCAAGGTCACCCTCTAAAGCATTTCTAACTATGTTTTATAGGTCCAATTTGAGTCGAGTAGACATTTTCATAGTGTTAGATCTTGCATGTATGAAATACCCATTAAGAAATAATCATATGGGTCCATTCATTTTGAAGTAAAATTTATATGTGCTAGGTTGTAAGTCCTCTAAAAAATCATAGAATAAAATATGCATGGGCAAAGATGGCTCATAACATAGGATTTGTTAAGTTTCCCTACTTAGCCATTTCAGACCCAACCATCATCAAGAGGTCATGCAAGACCAGTCAAATTTAACATTTTTAAAAGCACATGAAAAAATAAAATGGCTAGTAGATCAAAAGGGTTTATTCCTTTTAGTATTTAGTCCATTCCCTATAATATTGGTGCCCCCATCATCCCTATGATTCAAGATATAAAATTGTAAAGTTGGTTAGAAATGATAGACATTTGCATGGACATCAAATTTCAAGCTCCAAAAATAAGCTATTAGAATTAAAATGGCGGGTCCTAATAGATTAATGGCTCACATTTCATCATACATTTGAATTTAATGGTGAGTGTCATGTTAGGTTGTGGAGCTAAAAGCTTCACTGATGCAGACATGAAGGAGGTTGCAGGTTGAGTTGCTGAGTGTCAGAAGTCTTTGGCATTGGTCTGGCCAACCGACGTCGACAGGTAGGAGACAGGATGCAACTGACGTCGGTCATGGATCGGCCGGTGTCAGCGACCCCCAGGTGGACAGGGACCGACGTCGGTCGTCTGTGTGGTTCGACTGCGAGCTTATTACGGGTAGTTAGCTAACGAACCAAGTGTTTGCATGTCTAGGTCTATTTTTAGACTGAGAGCTGCAGATCTAATTATTGTAATTAGATGTCTAATCATTGTTTGGATGAGATCTATATAATAGACTCATGGTTGTATTGGAAAGGTGTTCTAGTTTGAGTTGAGCAAAGTTTGTTCCTTCTGTGTGTGAGGTGAGCAAGGGTGTTCCTCCTAGTTCCATAGTACCAGGTGGGTGCTAGTTTTGGAGAGTCAGCAGGATTCTTCAGGTGTGTAGGATCTTGGTCACAGTTGCATGGCCTATATAGGAGATCTACATGGTAAGTAAGATCATTAATCTACAGGTGTATGTGTGTGCAAGGTCAAGGTTCACAGGTGTGCAGAACTGGGTTGATTTGCAGGTGTGCAAGATCATATAGATAGCAACACAACAGGGAGCAGTATCAGGCAGGATCTACTTGGAGTACAGGTGTGTACTCGGATAGAGCAGAGAGGAAGGCAAGGTAGTTCCTTCCATAAGTATGGTCTATTGAATTGCAGGTTGTTGCAGGTTCATGGGAGATCTACTTGAAGTACCTTGAGTACTTGCGGAGCACGTGAAGTGCTTGTGGAGTGCGTGGAGCACTTGTGGTGTGCATGGAGCATAGGAGGCAAACACCAACTCTGTATTTTGAGTTGGGTGTTGGGACCTGAGAGGGAGAGCTTTGGGGAGAAGAATTACTGTTCACTTGAGGTGTGGGAAACCTCTGTAAGGTGGTGGAGAAGAAGTGGCATCTTCTTTATTGTATTCTTTTCTGTATAAAGTGTTAATACAATTTGTGTATTGTCTCTCATATCATGTGTTATTCTGAATTCTAGTTACTTGGTGAATCTGGTTAATTTCTGCATATTAAGTTGCTTGGTTTGGTAATCATATTGTGCTCTTTTAGTGGAGCAAGATCCTGACAAGTGGTATCAGAGCTTTTGGTTGGGATACTAACAGATTGGTTTAGATCTGGGTAGTGTGTTTTGATTACAGGGCACTCTCAGGGGTTTTTGATTGAGTGGGAGTAGAGCAACAGCAGATCAAAGTAAGCTAAGAATGGAGGAGTTGAAAAGCACAGATGGTTACTCACGGTCCTATGGAAAGAAAGAGCAGGTAAAAGATTATTGTTGGTTGGTAGCAGATTAGCATGAAGAAACTGAAGAAGTAGATGTAGCAGGTGTTGTTGCACAGGATGCTCTAGGAGGTTTCTTGGATAAAGTTGAATCTTGGATAAAAGATTCAGTTGCCTCTTTCCATGCAGCCCCAGGTAGAGGAGCTAGTGAGCCTTGCCAAAGAATTTGCAAAGGGGAAGTGAAGCTGAAATTGTAGGTGGCCAACACACAGGTGTTGATGAAGGTCATGCAGGGCCCAGGTTTGGAGATATGGCTAATTTCTTCAGAAAGATTGGGTGATGAGAGATGCACAAGAACTCTCACAGCGGATGCACTTGAATTAGCTGGTGGTAAGAAAATAGGTACCCTTTATCTACTTGTTTATATTACTGATTCTTCTTCTGTTGCGGAGACGTGGCTTCATAGGCTTGGTCACATGAGCAGGAAGGAGATGCATGTTCTTAAGTGGAAGACAGATATATTTGACAGGCTTAAGAACTGGAAAGCCTTGGTGTTCTTGGAGGAGATGGCAGACAGAACCCAGTGGATGTGGCTGGATACTTCTGAGCAGGGCAATTTGGACATGGGTATTGATTCAAAGGAGCTCGTGGGTAAAAAGTCATCACTCACAGGTGAACACAGATACCGATGTCAGTCAGGAGGAATTGGCGTCGAACAGACAGGTGCCGATGTCAGTCATGTGCAGACCGAAGCCGGCGATGTCGAGCAGGTTAAGACTGACGTCGGTCATGGGACCGACGTCGACAGTAGGTAAGACCGATGTCAGTCAGGAGGACCGACGTCGGTAGCAGGGACACTGACGTCGGTAGGGTCGGTAGTCAGGGACAGATGCATGGGAACTGACGTCGGTCGGATGCAGACTGTGGGGTGACCAAGGTCGGTCACTGTAATGGATTTTGGGTGGACAGCATGCTGTCAAGGAGTCTCAAACACCCATACAGAGGACTGAAGACATAAGTAGGCCCTCAAATTCATTGTTACTCTTCTTTATACATGTTGCTGATTGTAGAGCAGGAAGGATCCAGGAAACAGGTGTGAGCTTGGCATGGATGAGGATGTGATTCCTTGGAGGAGAACCAAACAGGTGTGTTTTGGTAGGGTTGCCAGCAGGTATGAAAGCACAGAGATGAATGGATTCCTTAGTAGAAGAATAGAGAGAACGGATACATGAGACAGAAGACCAGGTATATGGTCTTGAGGAGCTGCAGGATAGTGGTACAGGTTTTGATAGGTGGAGGACGAAGCATGGCTTCAGTCAATGTCAGGTAACTACTGTGGTTTGCCTTACCAGGTGGATGATGAGTCATGATGTCATTCTATTTTTGTATGTGGATGGTATGTTTTGCTAGCAGGATTGTACATATAGGGTTTTGCTGAGCTAAGGGTAATATTAGTTCAGTGGCATGTCATGAGGAGTTTGGAGTAGCGAAATTCTTTGACATGGGAGACATGGAGATCACAGGTTGATTTTGTCTCGAGTGGGAGCTGATGTGAATCAGGTGTTGGTGAGGTTTAGGATGCAGAGCCGGAGCACACTAAGGGCTGGACAGGTATAGTGTCTGAAATCACATGAGGTCTAGTATAGACCTGAGTATTCCCATGCAGTGGGAGCTGTCAGAGAGTTAGGAGCCAATTCAGGGAAGTGGGTTCTCAGGTACTTGAGAGGGACCGGCAGCAGGGATTCATGCTATGCAGGGTCAGGACTTCACTACATGTGTTTGTAAGTTTGGATGTGGTAGGGTACTCAGATGACAGGGTCTACACCACGGGATGTGTGGTGGGTTGTCTTCAGGATTGAGCTTGAAGAGGGATACAAACCAGGAAATAGATTAGACGGGGTACAGGTATAGGTACAGTGCAGCTGTTTATCTCCAAGTGGGAGATTGTTAGGTTGTGGAGCTAAAAGCTTCACTGATGCAGACATGGAGGAGGTTTCAGGTTGAGTTGCTGAGTGTCAGAAGTCTTTGGCGTTGGTCTGGCCAACCGATGTCAGCAGGTAGGAGACAGGATGCAACCGACGTCGGTCATGGATCGGCCGGCATCGGTGACCCCCAGGTGGACAGGGACCGACGTCGGTCGCCTGTGTGGTTCGACTGCGAGCTTATTACGGGAAGTTAGCTAATGAACCAAGTGTTTGCATGTCTAGGTCTATTTTTAGACTGAGAGATACGGATCTAATTATTGTAATTAGATGTCTAATCATTATTTGGATGAGATCTATATAATAGACTCATGGTTGTATTGGAAAGGTGTTCTAGTTTGACTTGAGCAAAGTTTGTTCCTTCTGTGTGTGAGGTGAGCAAGGGTGTTCCTCCTAGTTCCACAGTACCAGGTGGGTGCTGGTTTTGGAGAGTCAGCAGGATTCTTCAAGTGTGTAGGATCTTGGTCACAGTTGCATGGCCTATATAGGAGATCTACATGGTAAGTAAGATCGTTGATCTGTAGGTGTATGTGTGTGCAAGGTCAAGGTTCACAGGTGTGCAGAACTGGGTTGATTTGCAGGTGTGTAGGATCATATAGATAGCAACACAATAGGGAGCAGTATCAGGCAGGATCTACTTGGAGTACAGGTGTGTACTCAGATAGAGCAGAGAGGAAGGCAAGGGAGTTCCTTCCATAAGTATGGTCTGTTGAATTGCAGGTTGTTGCAGGTTCATGGGAGATCTACTTGAAGTACCTTGAGTACTTTCGGAGCACGTGAAGTACTTGTGGAGTGCGTGGAGCACTTGTGGTGTGCATGGAGCATAGGAGGTGAACACCAACTCTGTATTTTGAGTTGGGTGTTGGGACCTGAGAGGGAGAGATTTGGGGAGAAGAATTACTGTTCACTTGAGGTGTGGGAAACCTCTATAAGGTGGTGGAGAAGAAGTGGCATCTTCTTTATTGTATTCTTTTCTGTATAAAGTGTTAATACAATTTGTGTATTGTCTCTCATATCATGTGTTATTCTGAATTCTAGTTACTTGGTGAATCTGGTTAATTTTCGCATATTAAGTTGCTTGGTTTGGTAATCATATTGTGCTCTTTTGGTGGAGCAAGATCTTGACATGTCAATTAAAATTTTAGAATATATCAAGGGGAAATGCACACATGACAAGTGTCAAAGGTGCATTCAACTGAAAAGAGATTAACAATCCATGAGACTTTATGTAAATTAAAATTGATGGAGCGAGTTGAGTCAAATTGGCAAAAAATTCAAGTCAATTTTTGATAACCAATCAAATTAAAGACAAGCTTGGGATTCTTGATGAGGTTTGGAAAGTTATTTTTTACCATGAAACATAGGGTTCTATAGGGTTTTTGACACCATTAAAACTGGTTCAAATGCCATAGAATAGCCCAGGTAATGCAGTGGGATGCAAGGAACACATATGAATCACCATTAAGGTTAAAATATGAACCTATAGTTTGTATTTTTCTTGATCAGAGTTATTCTTAAAGTAGTGTTTGATATTTTTATGAGGATCTATGTATGCACCTACGATTTTGGGTTCTTGTAGAGAAAGGATGGGTCTTTTAGAATTTCTATAATATAAAAGGTGTTATATTTTATATAGGTTTATACTGATATGGAAACTATAGGAAAACCAAGTCTCAAATTGGTTTTCCACCTATAGATAGGCCTATGATCCAAGCATGAATATAAATTAGAAGTGCAATTAATGTGAAGGATCTTCAATATTTGGCATGGCCATTGTATCAAGAAGTAGTTACCTAAAATGCACTAAACCATGTTTCAATCAGGTCCATGATCATGAAGTTTTGTCTTCAAGTAGGAGTTCGCATGAAGGATCAAAGATAGATCTAGTATTGATAATTGTAGCTAGGAACATTTAATGCATATTTAAAGCCTTTGAGGACCTTGTCACTCATCAAGCCATAGACAGTGTTTTGATTGATCAAAATGGTGGTAATGTTCCATTGGCTAAGTATCGAAATGTGGTGGCTCAAGTTCATTTAATGATCTAGGATAGGTTTTATTTTTTTTGATAGCATGTTCACCCATTCTTTTAGGCTATCTCTCTTATTCTATATATCCTAGTCTCATTCCCTTTATAGGGGTTCTTAGCTTTTGGAAATCTTAGCATTTCCTATTTAATACAAGGATACTCATTGAGATTCTTTCAAAAGTGTGCTCATTTGATAAGGTTAAACCATATTAAAATATTATATGAATTACCTTTTGAAGTAATAAGATCATCTCTTTACCTATCTCTTATCTTTAATCAGTGTTTAATATGCTTGTGTATGGTAAATTTATGAAGGATATTCTTCCTAGTTTGTCATTCTTCTAATTTCCTCTTTGAAGATGTTTTCAAGCCAATTTATAGGTCTAGATTAGTGTTATGTTTAGAACCTCTTCTATGAAATACTTATGTAATTGGTGATATTGTGAGATCGAGTAAGTCACAGTTATATCTTATTGATTTATTGTGGGTTCAAACTTACGTTAGTATCTACTTAATTTTGGTGTATCACCCTTTTAACATTTTTAGGAGGCCTTTCTTTCTAACCCTTTTTCTATGAAGTATTAGGCTTAGTTTTTAGTCTTAGGTAAGCATCAAAGAGGAATCCAACCTACTTCAGAGGTTCAAACCCAACAGAGGTGACCCATAACTTGGAGTTGTCCCAATTTTACATCTCAATTAAAGAGATCCTAAACAACCCTCTCCAAGAGTGAAAATTGAGCATGTAATATTTTATGGCATGCCTGGTGGGACACACTTCTTTCAAAAGAAGTGTTGATCAAATTTGATGTTGATTTGATCAAATTTAAAGTAGATAAGCTCCAATCAATATAATATAGTGACTCTAAAAGGAAGAATCAATTCTCTGGTGTATAATAGTAGCTCCATCTCATGCTAAAGGTGACAACAATGTCAGCTTCAAGAGGTATTCATTTTGACTTTATTAAACTACCTTTAAATTCTGTAAAAAGACTAAGGTTTGAAAACACTTATCCATATCAGGGAAACTTTACTCCTAGGTAATTTCCAAGGCCTATCTTGTAAGAGGAACCTTATTTCCCCCTTGCATATCCATGGAATTCCCTAGATATTTTTCTACTTTTAATGGCCAAAGCCCTCTATCCCTTGCTTGCTATGATCCTATACTAGTTGTAGCCCTCAAAAGTGTTCTCTATTACATTAGAGACCAAGATATAAAAACCTATGAACACCTCATGGATAGATCAAACTTTTAAAATATATATAA
Source organism: Torreya grandis (assembly GCA_037957365.1). Classification (NCBI taxonomy): domain Eukaryota; kingdom Viridiplantae; phylum Streptophyta; class Pinopsida; order Cupressales; family Taxaceae; genus Torreya; species Torreya grandis. The sequence continues at coordinate 944,659 of JARHVA010004833.1, forward strand.
TGTCATAGAGGAGATTAAAGATATTAGGTTGTTAGGTACTTCTTTCAAAGGAAAGGCCCTAGATTGGTACAAAGATATTACTATAAATTCCATTCAAACATGGGACCAATTAAAGTAAGCCTTGTGTAAAATATTTGAGGAAAAAAGTGACCATTTGTCACTTGCAGAGTAACTAACTATAATTAGAAGATCTCTTCATGAAGTCATGCAAGACTTTAACACAAGGTTCCAAAAAACTTGGGACAAAATCCCAGTTGTAGTTAGACCAACCCCCAATTTTGCTTTCCAATATTATTTAAGGGCTTTGAATAGTGACATAGTGGTGATGATCTAATCTATGAGAGTAAATATACTTATAGGTACATATGAGGTAGCCATTAAGGTAGAGAATTATTTAGTTCAAACTACTAAACTTACACCCAGACCACTGATGCCATTATTTCTTGAGATCAAATGATCTCCCATTTTTATTCCTCCATTGGATGTCATCCTCCATACACCAAAAACTATTATAATCCTTGCACCAAAACAAGACAAAGCTTCTACTATTGGATATAGTGATTCACTAGAGAAAAACAAATTTTATGAGCTCAAAAACATGTTTCAGTCTATTGTCCCTGAAAAGTGATTCCTTATTTTTCAGACAACATAGGACTATTTTAGTCCTGCATGGCCAAAAGTGTTTTTCCCCTTTCCAAAATTTGTTCTGAAACATTCAATTTCATCATTTTCTCAAAAATTTTGGTAAAAGGACTAATAATTTCAAAGGCTTCTATAGGTGAGTTCAATCAAAAGGGATTAGTTTCTCACACTTGGACACTTTCAGGATAGGTTCAACGCTTTGGTTCAACTGAAAAAGGGTCATCAGCAATCTTCTAATCGAATGAACCAATGAACCATTGAACCTTGAACTACTTTGGTTCAAATTTTAATGGGTTCAAGGTTTAATATTGGTGACAAGCTTCAAATGGGTCAAGCGCTTCGTCAAAGTTCAAAGTTTAATCGTTTAAAGGATCCATGGCCCTGAGCACTTAACGAGTCTCAAAAGCTTGAACTGTTGAACTGTTGAACCATTTTGGTTCATCAGTTAAATTGGTTCAACGTTCAATTAGTTCAATTCATGGGATCAAAAGGTTCAAAGGCTGCCTTAGTTGAGAAAAGAAGCGCGTGCAAAAGAAAGAGTCAGGTGGATGCTGCCAAGTGTCGATGGCCAAGCTCCACTAAACTTTGTTTTTACAAATTGGCAAATATTGCCACGTGTTTGCATCCATGCAATTGATAAAAATATTTGGACCATGCCACATGTTGGTGTTGTAATTTAGCATAATGTGACACATGTCGATGTTCACTTCTTAGAGTTCTTTATAAGCTGTAGGGTCCCTTTTGGTAAAGCTTCTTCCTGAGTTCTATGGAGGGTGACAAGTGGCAACCGTGAAAGGCTTCACTATGTTTTTCCTAAGAGCAGTGGACCGTGCCCCGTTTCCCCTCCAAAGCTCGATGGAAAGTGCCAAGTGTCAATGGTAGGAGATGCCATGTGTCCTCACCTATTCCTATGGAAGATGCCACATGTCAAAGGAAAGGGGCACTCGCAATGCAAAGTTATGCATAGAGCCAAGGAAATAAAAGGGATGATAGCCCATTGAATAATCAAAGCCTGAAGGCCACTTGGAAGACACTGAAGGGCATGTTCCCTTTGAAAAATGTTTGAGCCTCAGAGGGCAGTAGAAGCTACCAAGTGTCACAAGCCAAGACACAGTTTCAAATGAAGCCCCAAATCATGAAGCTCACCACGTGTCATGTCCCAGCATAGCAGAAGCTACCTTGTGTCTGCATCCATGCCCCCCTCAGCCTCTAACAGTTTCAAATCTTACTCCAATAAGATTATTTCAAAATAGGGGATGCCATCATGTGTCCTCACCTGCATCACAGCATGATGACAGGCCCATAGACGTCAAATTTAAAGCAATTGGCTAGCCATTAACCTTCAATAAGGAAAAGACCTACGAATGCCAAATCAGCTGCATTCAAGTGTCTGTTGATTTTTGCGGACTCAAAAGATGAACCTAGATGCATTTGAAAAAGCCTAAGGCTAGGATCAAGAGAAGGAAGAGATAGAGAGGGAAACTCAGTAGAAGTTACTGTCGGTAGGTGAAGTAGTTCACCGAGTAGATATTTGGGAGCTGTTAACATTGAAGGCACTATCTACTTGTCCCTTTGGAGGGGAAGATAGAGTAGACAGTTGTGTGGCTAAGTAGGTGAATGAATGAGTGATTTGGGCTAAGGAGGAAGTACTAAGAGAGGAATCAACATGCCACATTCAAGGTAGTCACCCTGCTCTAGTAGGACCCTTCCTGACAAAACTAAGAATGCATCCAAGGCATTGAATGCACTGAATGGGTCACTTCATTAGGAGAAAGTACCAAGCCTCCCTCAGGCCTCTATATATTGTAATCTCTTGTGTTATTTTTGGGAGACCTTTTTTATTATCAAAAGCAAAACACTGCCCAAATTAAAAGGCATTACTGAGACTTTGAGCTCAGATTGTAATTCATATTTTTTTATCTAAATGAGAAAACAAGTTACTTGCAGACTTTGTGATGTTATAGCTTGTGCTATCTTAGGAGATTGTTCATATGTCTATTTCCTAGGAGCTTTCTTGTCCATTTGATTTAACAAGTAGAACTAGTGGAGGTTATCAGGAAGGTGTCCTGAAGGCCAACTGTGGGACAACGTTGTGCCCCCATAAGTACCTTCAGTGTGTTTACATTTTTCTTTCATGTGTAAAGGGCCTTGGGGTGACGTGGTTCCCCCATTGTTCTTCATTTTCCTCTCTCGAGTTGTTGGTCACTCAGCACCCCCGTTACCGGTTACTTGCTACTTGAAAGATTCTTGCTACCTACTGAAGAACACTTTTCAAAGAAGAGAAGTGCCTTCTGTCATTGCACCAAGATTTCTACTATTTAGAAAAGAATCTGGATCTTGGTTGAAAGTTGCTTTTGAAAGAAAAGAAGTACCTTCCCCATCACCCAGGATTTCTTCCTTGTTTATCAGCATCATCTCTAAAAGAAGAGAGATGGATGGTTTATCCTACCTCTGTATCTTACTTTCTGCATATATATATATATATATATATAATATGGGGAGGTTCCCTATTTAATATGCGGAGGTTATATATATATATATATATATATATATATATATATATATATATATATATATATATATATATATATATATATATATATATATATATATATATATATATATATATATATATATATATATATAACCTCCGCATATTAAATAGGGAACCTCCCCTTGATGAGAGGAGAGATTTTTCCCCTATTGATGTATTAAACCTACACACCAAGATGACCCATCTCCCTATGTTGTGGTGATAGGAACTATTTTGGTCACCAGTTAGCTAGCCGACAAAATATTCACCCAATAGTTTTTGGTGACTCCATTGGGGAAGGACAAGCAGTTTGAAGCCTCAAGCTTCAAACTGAAGTGTGACTAGTCTTTTTCCATTTTTGATCCATAATCTGGTAACCCCATGTTATACTAGAAGCTAGAGAGCTCAAGGTGTTGTTGATCCTATCTTCGAGTTGACACAGTAAAGAGATTTCGAATTGCTTTCTCCCTAAACCCAAGTTCAACAATCTAGGAGTGTCCCTCCTACCCATACCAGGACACCAACATAAGGTAGAGCTACTTTTCCTGTAGTTATTAGAACCTTGCCTATCCAAGTTTTACCCAGATTTGTTATCTCTATTTTCAATAATCCTATCATGGTAGCTTGAGGCCCTTAGGGTAACTCTTTTGGCCCGCTTAATTTAACTCCACCACTGCATGATTTTCCACAAAGCTTGAGAAATAATTTCCCCAAATTCTTTGGGGATGGAAAGGTCCATCCTGATGAACATGTTGCTGCCTTCAGCATAGCCTGTGGTGTGATAGGCATAGAATTTTAGGATGTGGTAGTTAGGATTTTCATGGAAACAATAAAAGGTGCTACTATAGATTGGTTTTACCACCTACAAACCCAATCAATAACTGATTGGGACACACTTAAAGCCAAATTTGAGGCCAGATTCAAGCTTGTAGAGGATGCACATGCCTTGTTGGCCTAACTCACGCAAATGAAGAAGGAGCCCCAAGAGCCTATGAGGGATTTCATAGCAAAGTTTGATAAGCTGAGGAATTAGATTCTTGTTATTGCTCAGTTGACCCCTAAAAACCTCAAATGCTTCTTCATTAACTCACAACTGCCTGAAGTGAGTTTCTTGCTAAGAAGTGTCGATCACATAGATCTCAAAGCTGCTAAGGATTTGGCTACCGAAGTCGAAGACAACCTTATCTTAGCAGGAAAGATAAGGAGGGACCCAAATAAAGGTAAATCTTCTTCTTCTTTGGAATATTCCCCTTCCACCACCACTAATCCTATGATGCAAAAGCTATCAAATGAAGTGCTAGCCCTCAGAAGGCAAGTGGCACAAGGAATGTCATTGCTCTTGCATACAAAGATATACCCAGGAGGAAATTTTAGAATCAAGTGTACCAAGGCAATGCTACCAAGAATTAGGGACAGCAAAATTGCCTTCCTCCTCTATAGAGGAATCTCACCCTCGAAGCACCTCTATCTGACTCAGTAGTTGGATATCTTGAAGCTGAATTGGACTTCTCATCCTAGCCTAAGTTGAATCTTGAAGAAGATGCTAATCTCTTCATTGAGGAAGAAGAAGAATTAGCTAGCGACTCCCATATGTTAGGTTGTGGAGCTAAAAGCTTCACTGATGCAGACATGGAGGAGGTTGCTGAGAGGTTGCTGAGTTGCAGAGCAACCGATGTCGGTCTGATCAGCCAATGTCGGTCATATATAGTGAGAAGAGAAATTGACATCAATTAGGTATCAGCCAGTGTCAGTCACCTCCAGGCAGACAGGGACCGACGTCGATCACCTATGCGATTTTGGAACTATCGGTTGTATGAACAGTTAGTTAACGAACCAATTGTTTGCATGTAGAAGGCCAATTATAGACTTGAAGCTATGGATCTAATTATTGTAATTAGATGTCTAATTATTTTTTGCATGAGATCTATATAATAGACTCATGGGCTGTATTGTAATTTGTGCTAGAGAGTAAGAGAGCAAAAATTAGATCCTTCAGAGTGAAGAGAGCAAGGTGTGTTCCTCCTAGTGCCACAATGCCAAGTATGGGTGCTGGTTTGGAGAATCAGAATGATTCTTCATGTATGTAGGATCTTGGTCAGTAGGTGTGCAAGACCACATTTAGAGATCTACATGGTAAGTAAGATCATTGATTTGCAGGTGTATGTGTGTGCGAGATCTAGGTTTACAGGTGTGAAAAACTAGATTGATTTGTAGGTGTGCAAGATCAGGGAGGTCAGCAACACAATAGGGAGCAATATCAGGGGAAATCTACTTAGAGTACGATGTGTACTCAGTTGGAGAGCAAAGAGGAAGGCAAGGTAGATCCTTCCAAATTAAGATCATTTGAGTTTTAGGTTGTTGCAAGTTCATGGTAGATCTACTTGGAGTGTGTTGTGTACTCGGTTGAGTATGTGTATATACTCAGTGTACTGGCAGTAGTGGATACTGACTGGTTGGAGGTGAACACCAACTCTATGTTTGAGTTGTGTGTTGGGACCGTAAGAGAGAGAGTGAGCTCTTGAAGAGATTTACTGTTTATGCCCTAGAGGTGTGGGAGCCTTAGATGTGTGTAAGGAAGAAGACTGTGGCAATCTTCTTTGTTGTATTTCCTTCTGGAAGAGTATTAATACAATTGGGTATTGTCTCTCATATTCTGTGTTGTTTCTGAATTCTAGTTACTTGTTGCTTCTGGTTAATTCCGCATGTTAAGTTGCTTGTACATGGTAATCAATTGTGCTTCCTAGACCCTAACAGTGGAGTTAGAGCATGTTTGTTGTTCTAAATTCCTGACACCATATTGGTTTCTTGAACTATCAGGATGAACCTAGGAGTAAAGGCAATGCAGCTGAGGGGTAATATGTTGTATTCACCTGGTCTAAGAATCAATCAGCTTAACAAGCTGATAAAGAGAAAGCACAGGAGCAACCTCAGCCAGTAGTTTCAATTGCTAAGCGGGAATCCACTCTCCCTTTCTAGCCAAAAGGCTCAGTGATTGCAAGAAAGGTAAGTACCCCAAATGCCCCTATGCCTTTTACTTCAAACTCATAGTCCAGTACTTCACCCCCTAAAACTCAAAAAGATGAGCTCTCATCCTCTATACCTAGTTCATTTCTAGCATTTCACATAATTGATCATATTAAGAAAACCAAGATTCAAATGTCTAAATTTGAATTCCTGCAGTCCCATCCTGAATAATTAGATAAATTGGTTCAGTATGTTAAAAACCAAAACATCCCCATTAAATAAGTAGTTCCCAAAGTGACTCATGATCCCCTCAAGGATGCATCCACCAAGAATAATCTTTTCATTTCCCCCCCTGCCGCTCCTAGTAAGATTGAACCGTTCTATGTCTCATTGCTAATAAATTGACGGAAGTTGAATACTTGCATTATCAACTGTAGAGCTTCAGACAATGTCATGCCTACTAAATTAGCTGAATCCCTTGACCTCACGCTGACCAATACATTTGGTAGGTGCTTCTCTGTGGAGAATAAACAAGTGCCACTGTTGGGGCAAATAAAAGATGCCCAATTTGCCTTTGCTGCCTTTCCAGACAAAAGAATCAAGATGACTATCTTGGTAGCAGACATCCCAGCATCATATGGTATCTTTTCTGGGTGGAATTTTTGTAGGGATGTTGGTGGTGAATTGAGCATGGATTTATCAAAGGCAAGGATTCTAGTCAAAAGTGTCATAAAGAGGCTGCTTCCTGAAAAGGAAGTAAAATATGTAGTTACCCGAACCTCAGCACCTGAAGCTCAAATCTTGTTTGAGTCCTCAGGCTTGGGTAATTACTTTCTATCCACGGATGAAGTTCATGAGGCATCTGATGAAGCTCCTATGGGTGACAACTTGGAAATGCAGCTAGGTGGAACAATAGAAGAATTGGCTGAGCCTAATACAAGTGTGAAAGAATCCCCTCCTTAGAATAAAGAAAAACCCCAAGGGAAATCAGTATCAAACGAGGTATGAATTCTTGAATTCGATGGCAGTTATTCCTCCACCGGTTTAGGAGCTAGGGTTGTGTTAACATCTCCTCAAGGAGATATTTTTTCTTCATCTTATAAGTTGCAATTTAACAACACCAATAACACAGCTGAGTATGAATCACTTTTGTTGGGATTAAACACTGCCAGGGACAAAGGCATCAAGCTCCTTCATGCTAAAGGAGATGTCGAACTAGTGGTTTGTCAAGTGAGAAACCTGTATCAAACCAATAATGAAAGATTGTGCCACTACTGCAATCTAGTCTAGGACCAGCTTGAAGACTTTGATGCTTTTATCATCTCTATAGTTCTCAGAGAATTCAATGACCAGGCAGATGCATTGGCTGTTTCAACTACTCTCTTGGTCTCCCACCTAGACTTCAAAGGAGATAGGTACACTATTGAACTGGTCTTTAGACCAAGTGTGCCTGATTATACCAGTTATTGGTAGGTATTCAATAATTACAATCACATCATTTCCTTCCTAGAGCAAAAGGACAGCTTTGAATGGCTGCATTTTGAAGGCAGTGAACCTCAAGAGCCTGAACCAAGTCTTGAATCAATTTCAAGCACATGTGAGGAGTTCTTCCAACTAGAAGGGAATAAAATTCCCAAAGGCCTTGTTTCCCTTGAGAAGCTATTTGATAAGCATGATAGATTCATTAAATGGTAGCAAATGGATTCAAGCTCCTCCCAGGAGTTTGATCAAGTAAATCTGGGAACCAAGGCAAACCCCAAGATGGTGAACATCAAGAAGTGTTGTACTCTTGAAGAACATTTCAAGTTCACCACTTTTCTTAACGAATACATGGATGTCCTAGCATACTCTTATGAGGACCTGAAATCACTCCAACCTGATGAAATTCGACACAACATTCCTCTTAAGGCTGATTCAACACCTTACAGGCAAAAGTCCCAGCATTATAATCTAAAAATATCAAATACTATTTTATCAGAGATTCAAAAAATGCTAAATGTCAGGATAATCTTCCCAATCCATCATTCAACATGGATTGCCAATATAGTGCCTGTAAGGTAGAAGAATTGTGAAATTTGCCTTTGTGTAGATTTTAGAAATTTGAATCAGGCATCCTTGACGGATAATTATCCTTTGCCCATCATGGATCAAGTGTTATAGATAGTGACAGGCTTAGAGATGTTATCAATGTTAGATGGCTTCTTAGGATATAACCAAGTTGAGGTTGGTGAATCAGACCAGCATAAGACCGCTTTCACCACATCTTTAGGCACGTTTGCATATAAAAGTATGCTTTTTGGCTTGATAAATGCTGGAGCCACCTTCCAAAGAGCAATGGACCTTGCCTTCAAGGATGAGATGGGTAAGTTCATCATAGTTTATCTTGATAACTTGACTGTCTTCTCTAAACATTTCCCAGATCATGTGAGCCATTTGCATCAAGTGCTGGAACACTACCACCAGAATGGCATTTCCCTGAACCCCAAAAAGTCAATTTTTAGAGTAATGGAGGGGATTATGTCTAAAGGAGGCAGAAAGATTGACTCAAATAGAGTCAATTCTATCCAAGAACTTTCCTTGCCCACAAGCAAACCTATTGTTCACTCTTTCTTTGGAAAGGTGAATTTCTTATGGAGGTTCATCCTTGAGTTTGTCGAGAAGACTAGGCACATTGTAAACATGATGAAAGAAAAAACCACCTTCAGTTGGATTGAAGAAGGCAAGTCAGCCTTTGAGGATGTAAAGACTTCCACTGCCCATGCTCTGATTATGGCCTGCCCAGACTATAGAAAAGAATTCACTATTTATAGCTATGCTTCAGAACATACACTTTCAGCAATTCTAGTTTAATAGAATAAAGAAGGTATGGAATCTCCCATTTCCTTCATGAGTTGTCCTCTCAAATATCATGAGCTGAAGTACTCAAATATGGAGAAGCACGCTTATGCAATGGTGAAAGATTTGAAACATTTTTGTTTCTACATCCTCAATTCTCGAGTGACTGCCTTAGTCCCTGACACAACAGTGAAATCTATACTGACTCAGCAAGAGTTTGGGATGAAAAGAGGCAACTGGGTTGCAAAGATCCAAGAGTTTGATCTGATCATCAAGCCACCAAAGCTGGTGCATGGGAAGGGGCTATGCCAACTGATTGCTGATAACAAGCCAGGAGAGATGGAGCATGAAGAACTAGAAGTGGATGACTCACCTACAGTCCTCTTTGTCTCCACCGCAAATGAGTGGTATTCAGGTATTTCTCATTTTCTTACTTATGGTGAATGTCCTGCAAACCTATCTTATAAAGAAAGGAGGACCATCAAGCTGAAACCCGCTAATTTTGTCCTCTAGGACAATGGCCTGTATAAGAGGCACCTTGATGGAACATTCCTTCACTGTGTGGACAAGGAGTAATAAAGCCAACTTTTGAAGTCTTTCCACAATTCGACCTATGGGGGACATTTTTCTACCCTGATGACTACCCATAAGATCCTGCGAGCTAGGTACTATTGGCCAACTCTCTTTCGAGATGCATACAAGTGGGTCAGGGGATGTGAATTGTGCCATTAGTTTGTCGGAAGGCCCAAGCTAGCTGCCCTGCCTCTCAAACCAGTGGTCATAGAAGAGCCTTTCCAACAATGGGGAATTGAATTTATTAGTGTTGTGAACCCATCGTCAAGTGTTAGACATAATTATGTCCTTACGGTAACAAACTACTTCACCAAATGGGTGGAACCAGTTCCAACCAAACGTGCTACTTTAGAAGTAGTATGCAATTTTCTCAAAGAAAACATCATGTCTAGGTTTGGGGTCCCAATCAAAATCATCACTGACAATGTCATCTGCTTCACTTCCCAGGAGATTACTCAATTCTGCTTCTACTATAGAATTACACTCTCCCATTCCTCTAATTACTTCCCACAAGGGAATGGACAGGCTAAGTCAAGTAATAAAAACCTGGTGACTATCATCAAGAAGCTGGTGGACGACAACCAAAGGACTTGGCATAAGGCATTGGTTGATGCTCTTTGGGCAGACAGAATTACTCCAAAGAGATTAATTGGTATATCTCCCTATTTTTATGCTAAATTGCTTTCTACATTCAAAGAAGAAATAAGAAACTAAAAGAAATGGTCAAGGCTAGAAGATACCTGATAAAGTCGTGCGCACTGAAATCAGACGATGGAAGATTCTCCTCTTTGGCTGTGGAGGAATGACACCTGATAATGAAGTAAACTATTCTGTGTAGTCACCGATATTGGTCTTTGTAGTGCTGACGTCAGTTATGGAAGGTGCCGACGTCGGTTAAAGTGCCGACGTCGATCGGGGTAGTGACCGGCGTCGGTCAGGGCAAGTTCTGGATAGAGTCTGGGCGAGTTGCAGAAGGTCTGGTAGAGTCAGGATAGGGTCTTGGTTAGGATCAGGACAGGGTTTGGACAGGGTCTAGTCAAAGTAAGGTCAAGTTTGGACAGGGTCTGGGGGTTTTGGTCGAGTCTGGACAGAGTTATAGATTTGGATAGTGGGCAGAGATGTAAAGAAGGGACTCAGGGTTCAGGTCTACGGTCTGAAGATCCGGGGTGATAGAAATAGAAATAACAAACAAATAATAACCAGAAATAAATAAAAACAAATAAAGGAAATACTTACCTATCAGAAGACACGATAAAAGCCATGATTGAAGTTGTCGAAGCGTTGCCGTAAGTTGATCGAAGCGAATGCGGATTGGTCGAATGCTGGAGTTGGTTGATCGCCAGAGCTGATTGGTTGCAAGAGTCTGTGAATGTCAGAGTTCGAGATCGATTGATTGATTAGCCTTTGGGATTGATCGGTGGATGTTGATGAAGGCCAGGGATGATTCGAGAGACAGTTCGATAACCGATCGAGAAACCGATTGGGAACCGAATGATAACTGAAAATGGGTAACGGTAAGGTGACCGACGTCGGCAGGATTGCCGACGTTGACCGATAAGTGACCGACATCAGTGATGTCAGTCGAGTAACGACCGTCGTCGGTAGATGCATAATGGGGATAGAGTCTAGCTTTAGCTTTGTGCTCATTTTTACATGCTGCCAGGGTCAAGGCTAGTGGGAAAAGTGGTCGACAAGGGTTAAATAGGCGAAGAAGAATAAAACGGGGAATGACCAGGGGAGTCGACACGATTTCGATGTCTACATTTGCCCCTTTTTGTCTTGTTGGTTGTTTTGGACGAACTGCAAGACAAAAATAGGAGTGATTGCCCTAGGTGAGGGATAAGGTTGATTTCGTCTTGTTGGTTGTTCGAATGAACTACAAGACAAAAATAGGTAGCAGATTGCCCTGATTATGGATGAGGTATTCCCCCTCAAAGCAGGAGTCGAGGGAAGGGAACCAGGAATCGGGTGCTGATTTGACAAAGAGTGGATGAAAAAGGGGTGAGGGTGAACGCTGCAAAAGTCATGATTGCATGCATACCACTGCACAAGATGGTTAGGTCAAAGTGTCGCAGGTCAAGGGTCAAGGAGTGCCAAAATTGAAATAACTAAGCCCCAGCATTTAGTCATCTGCTAATTGGGTTATTCAATCTAAGCTGAAGCTCCAATGGGTCATTGCGTTCTAGGTATCTCGAGCTCAGGAAGTGCTCCTAGAAACACTAAAAAGTCACAAGTAGTGCGGATCAACCAGCTTGCGATCCTATACTTGTGAGGGTCCAAAAAGGTCTGCGCACAATTCTGCTAACCAGTCATGAGGTAGCATACATGCAAAAACAACCAAGGCAACAGTGTCTTGGAAGTGGTCGAGGTCGGAGGAGATAAGCATGATCTTCAATGGTTGGGGGTCGAGGGGAGGAATGGATGAAAGGATGTGGCCGAGCTAACCTCAGAAGACCCCATGTCAACTGAGTGCTGCCTACATAGCCCTAGTCATAGGGCCTCAGGCCAATGTAGTTCTCCCTAGAAGGGAGGGAGGGTCAAAGGGATAGCATTGGTAGTGGTCAAGGGCAAGGTTATGGTTAAAAGAAGGAAAGAAGGTTTGTCCATCAGAGAGACGAACAAATGAGGGTGGTCGAGCTAACCCCAGAAGACAGTCGTGTCATCTAAGTGCTGCCTACATAGCCCCTGTGGAAGGGCCTCAGACCAATGTAGTTCAGACAGAAGGGTCCGAGTAGTAGACAGGTGGTCAAAATGGTCGATAGATTGGTCTTGGTTATGATGAAATGATGAGGAGAAGAGATGTTGCAGCCTTTTCCAAATGGTGTATTCTGCAACATTGGTCGAGAGGTCTTTCGTCCCTAGCAATATTCCATATTCGTGATGGATGTATGCTAAAAATGAATTGAAGTCTATTTATGCTTCAGCAAGTATTGGTTTATGCTTAACATAAATTGCGGCTGGTCAATAGTTTCCATGTGTATTGGTGTCCATAGAAACTAGGGTGAATAGGCTATGGGAGTGGTCTGAAAAGAGAGTTGAGTTGAGTCGATTGACAAGTGATGAAGGTGAATGTGACCAAAGTGCAGAAGAAGTAAAAAGCATATTGCTCTTTCATTGTCAAGGACCAAAAAGATAGCATAGATAGGGGTTATGAGAACCAAGAGCCCCATTCATGCATGACGTCGTTGACCATAGTTATGTTAGAACGGTAATCGAATCACTTTGACATTAAAGTGAGCTCGAAGTCCCTTGAGCAGGTGATAGGAGGAGGAAAAAGGGTAACCCGTTTTAAGAGCAGAGATAACTTTGCCCCTTTTATAGGAGACCCTGAGACAACTATAAGTCAAGTCCATGACTCATTTTTTTTTTTTCTTTTTTTTTTTTTTTTTTTGAGGTGTAGACTGATCAATGCGGGAAGCCTGCATAGAGATGTCATTTGCTTGGTGGTCAGTTGTGAAGCTGATCAATGCGGGAAGCTTCTAAAATAGTGTTGTTTATTGCCAGATTAGTCATAGCCATCCTTCGAGGGAGTGGTCTAGATTTTTGTTTAATATAAGGGCTTTTGAATAGCTGTCCTTCGAGGGAGCAGTCTATTAATTATAGCAATGATAGTACAGCTGTCCTTCGAGGGAGCAGTCTGCCTTTTGATTTGATATTGATATAGTGACCATGGATATTGTGACATCTTGATTTGTTTTTATATAAATGTGAGTCATGGACAAGATTATAGAAGGTCAAGGGCTCCCTTTTATTAGGACAAAGTAGCCATACATCATAAAAGGGGTATAGGAATTGTTAAGAGGAATAGGGTTGAAAAGAATTAGGACTGAGATGATGGGGATTGCTCAAGGGATGAGCTCAAGTTAAGTGTCAAGTGGACGAGTACTCGACTAGCAGTAGAACGGTCGCAGATTCAACGCATTAAGAGGCTCAGGTTTTGGTTGTCCATCAAGAGAAGACAGACGATAAGTCCTTGATCCATACTTTTGCGTGATAATAAAAGGTCCAAGCCAATTAGGAGCAAACTTGCCTCGTTTACTTCGCTCCATATTGGTCACGTGTTGATTCTCTTTGAGGATGAGGTCTCCGATGTTGAAATCTCGTTCTCACAGATTTTTGTCATAGGCGCGCTTGATGCGATGTTGATAGACATGAAGATGATTAAGGGCAGCAAGATGGCGTTCGTCAAGTAACTCAAGTTGAGCTAAGCGATCTTGACGAAAGTCATCGTTGGAAAGGATATCATGTAGAGAAATGTGGAGAGACGGGATCTGTACTTCGAGAGGTAGGACAGCCTCTGTTCCATACACGAGAGAAAAAGGGGTAGCACCCGTAGAGGTTCGGATGCTAGTGCGGTAGGCCCACAAAGCGAAGGGAATGTGAATGTGCCAATCCCTGCCTGTGTCACTAACCACTTTCATGAGAATTTTGGTGAGAATTTTGTTTGAAGCCTCGGCTTGCCCATTTGCTTGTGGGTAGTAAGGCGAAGATAAACTGAGTTTGATGCCGAATGAGTCGCATAGCTTTTGGACAGTCTTGTTTTTGAAGGACTTGCCGTTATCAGTAATGATTTTATGAGGGACACCAAAATGACAGATGATATGGGTGGTGATGAAGTCGATGATCTTGTCGGCTTTTGTGGAGATGAGAGGAATGGCTTCCACCCACTTGGTGAAATATTCAGTGGCTGTGATGATGGATTGATGATGAAGAGATGAATGAGGGTTAATCTCACCGATGAGATCTAAACCCCACTGAGAAAAAGGCCAGAAATCTTGAGCGATTTGTAAGGCGTGACTAGGAATATGAAGCAAGTTAGAGTGTTGCTGACACTTGATGCAACGCCGAACATAGTCGCTACAGTCTTGATGAAGGGTAGGCCAATAATAGCCTAGAAGAAGGATGCGCTTGGCAACCGAATTCCCACTGAAATGTCTACCACAAATTCCCGTCGTGGACTTGCTGAATGGCTTGAGATGCTTCAGTGGAGGTGAGACAGCGAAGAAGGAGGCCGTCAAAGCCTCTCTTATAGAGAAGACCCCCTAGCATGGTATAGCGAGCGGTACGCTTGAGAAAAGATCGTCGTGCATTACTAGAGAGGTTGGGAGGAATGACAGAGAAAGATAAGAAGTCTACAAGTTGCTTATACCAAGCATCTCGTGGGCTAGGGTCTATAGTGTTGACATGATGAATGTGAGAAGAGATATATGAAGGCAATGGCACACGATGCACTGTGACAAAAAGTCTGGATGCAGATGAGGAAGATGGGATATGCGAAGCGAGAGAAGCCATGGTGTCAGCAAACTTATTCATGGATCAAGGAACAGTCTGCAGGAGGAAATGGTCGAAAGATGCAAGGAGAATGTCAGCACGATTTTTGTACCTTTGCAAAATTTCATTTTTACAGAGGTATGAACCATTGACCTGATTAACGACGAGCTGCGAGTCACTGAAGATGTTGATGGATTTGATGTTGAGAGAGAGGGCGGTCTGAAGTCCCAAAATTAAGGCCTCGTATTCGGCCATATTATTGGTACAATCAAATTCGAGTTTAAAAGACAGAGGCATGGGCTCCCCTTCGAGTGGGATGAGAATGACCCCAGCACCCCCACCTAGTTGACATTTGGAGCCGTCAAAGAACATAGTCATCTGATAGATGGTGTCGTCAGAGGAAAGCACAGTGATAGATTCGTCAGGGAATTCACACTGCAAAGGTTGACTGTCAGGAAGAGGGGCATCTGCTAATTGATCAGCGATGGTTTGCCCCTTGATATATTTCTATTGGATGAATGCGAGATCAAACTCAGCAAGCAGCATGAGCCACCTATCCATACGTTGATTCTGATATGGCTTGGAGTGCATATACTTGAGAGGGTCGATGTGGGTGATGACAAAGGTTTTGTGATTAAGAAGATAGTGGCGAAGCTTGGTAGCAGCAAAGACTAACGCCAAACAGAGTTTCACGATATGGGTATATCGAGTTTCATAGTCAACCAATGTTCGGCTGATATAATAGACCGCTTGCTCACGGTGATGCTCGTCTCGGTGCGCGATCATGGCACCTAACGAATGATGAGTGGCTGAGATATAAAGGTAGAAGGGTTGGTCATCTTTAGGTGGAATGAGGACTAGTGGAGAGACCAGATAGCATTTTAGGGCTTCAAAAGCCTCTTGACAGTCTTTATCCCATGTAAAAGAGACGTCCTTCTTAAGGAGATGATGAAAAGGTTGGCAACAGTCAAAAAGCTGTGAGATGAAACGACGAATGGACTGGAGCTTGCCTTGCAAACTGTGAAGCTGCTTAAGATTAGTCAGGGGCGGCATTTCGAGGATAGCGTGAATCTTGGCGGGATCTATCTCGATGCCACGGAAGGAAATGATGAAGCTGAGAAGCTTGCCAGAGAGGACCCCAAAGACACATTTCTTAGGGTTAAGACAAACATTATACTGAAGAAGATGAGAAAAGATGATTTTGAGAATGGTCAGATGGTCACGACGAAGCTTAGATTTGCCAAGCAGGTCATCCACATAGTCCTCCATGATTTTGTGAAGGAGATCATGGAAAATGTAGGTCATGGCACGCTGATAAGTGGCACCTGCATTTTTCAAGCCGAAAGGCATGACTCGATAGCAGAAAGTCCCCCATGGGGTAATGAAAGTGGTCTTGTGCTGATCTTCTGGAGCAATCAGGATTTGATTATATCCTGAAAACCCATCCATAAGAGATAGCATCTCATGGCCAGCCGTAAGATCAACAAGCTGGTCAATATTAGGAAGAGGAAAGTCATCTTTAGGATAGGCTAAGTTAAGGTCACGATAGTCCGTGCAGATCCGGATCCCCCCAGTTGCCTTGGTGATTGGGACGATGTTAGAGACCCACTGTGGATAATCGATGGGCTGGATGAAGGAGACAGAAAGGAGGCACTGAAGCTCCTCTTTGACAAGGAGGGCAACACGAGGGTGCATCTTTCGAAGCTTTTGCCTGACAGTGTTAGCCTCTGGTTTGGTGACAATGTTATGGGTAACGATGGTGGGGTCGATGCCAGGCATATCACTGTAAGTCCAGGCAAAGGCCTTGCTATGGTCAGAGAGGAACTAGGTATAGTCAAGCTGTTCCTGAGCGTCTAAAGATTGGCCA
The DNA here is from genome assembly GCA_037957365.1 of Torreya grandis. Classification (NCBI taxonomy): domain Eukaryota; kingdom Viridiplantae; phylum Streptophyta; class Pinopsida; order Cupressales; family Taxaceae; genus Torreya; species Torreya grandis. The sequence continues at coordinate 961,344 of JARHVA010004833.1, forward strand.
ATCTTTAAGACATAAGGAACATCAGAATAAGGAAGGTTGATGTCAATGGTTGATTCATTTAACATAACCTAGGTCTCAGAAGGGAGGGAGCACTGGATGAAAGAATCGTCAGCGCCCATGTAAGAAAGAATGGCGTCATCATCAATGCAGTGGACAGTGTGAATGGTTGCCGACTCATCTTCGATCATGCTGGGAAAAATTAGAGGGAGAGACTTGGACACCCCATTGAGCTGATAAGTCAAGGGTTCCAGGCGGATGGTGTTTATGTAAACAAAAAACTAGGAGGAATGGAAACCACTGACTCCGTAGGTGAAGGGGGCAGAACAGGCGAGTGTGGAGGAGATTGGTCAATGATTGGTTCAGGACAAAGGTCTACAGGGTCTTGAGTGGGGTCGTGATATCCCAGACCATACCATTTCTTGGTGTCATCATCATTGAGCGGTTGGATAGGCTGATGGGAGCCCTGCTCATAGCGTCCAAAACCAAAACCCTTCCATGCACACCTATAAAGGTAAGTGTGTGCAAAGGCGGGGTTGCCAAGAAACGAGAAGTCTGATGTGAAAGGTTGAGGTGAAGAAAGAGGATTACCATCAGTAGCAGCTTGATTAAGTCCCCCATAGACGAGGTTAGTTCGGAGGTGAGGGGGACCATAAGGTATGATCATCCCGATCCGATGGTCATAGCTGGGGCTGTGATGAAGGCGTCCATACTCTTGTGGAGTTTGGAACATGTCTAAAGCCAGTAAGCGATACTCTCCCAATGAAAGTCTTTGGAAGACGTCTTCCATGGGGTCTGTGGTCGTCGCTTGAGGGGGAGGTGTAAGGGCAACTGCCTGTTGCGAACTGGTCAAAGATTCTACGGATGGAGGTGGCACCGGGGTTGAAGGCTTGATAGGAATGAGGACATCGTTTGGATGGTAGGTGGTGTTGCAAGTTTTGAAGGGCGAAGGGTCAGCGGGAATGGTGTGGACTTGTCTGTCATGCTCAAATTTCACACAACGGTGCAGGGTGGAGGGGACACAGGCCATAGCGCGGATCCAGGGTCGGCCCAGCAAGATGTTGTATTGAAACTCTCCTTCGATGATGTAGAAGAGCTTCGGGACTGTGCGTGGACCAACGTGAATATGAAGGATGACTGTGCCAATGGTCGTGGCAGTAGTGTCATTAAAAGAGTGCAAGATTGCGTCAGTTTTGGAGACGTGATTCTTGGGAAGAGCCAACTGATCAAAGGCATGGGTGGAAATGATGTTGATGCTAGCACCTCCGTCGATCATAACGCATTTAATGCGTGTCCGATCGATATAGGTAGTGATGAAGAGGGTAGCATCCTGATCTTCTGTGTTGGATGTGGAAATCTCAGAATTGCTAAATGTGATGGAGGCAACAAGGGCTAAGGAGTGGACAAGGGCAGCAAGTGGCTGGGGGTCCTCAGGTTGGACCTCCACTGCCTGCAGGGCTTGGATGAGGGCCTGATGATGCTGGGGCGAGGTTTGGATGAGATCATAGAGGGACTTCTTCACAGGCGTTTGGTGAAGCTGTTTCAACATGGAGTCGTGGATTGGTCCGGAAGAGGAAGAAGAAGAGGAAGGTTGAGGTGCGCCAAGGATAGAAATCTTAGGCTTAGGTGGTTGAGGTGGATTGACAAAAGGGTAGGTCCAAGGAATGGCGGCTTTTTCTTTCGCCTTGTCCTTTTGTGACCTAGTGGTGATGTGAATGGCATTGATTTCAAAGATGGGAGGTGAAGATGATAAAGGGGTTGTAACCGGTTGATGAGATGTGGATGGGTTTGAAGAGGTTGAAGGGTTATGAGAAGGAGTCAGGGGTCGGTCAAAAGTGTCCTCAAAGAGAAGAGTGTCTTTCTCCAGATATCAGTGAATGACAGCCTTGAGGGCACAGCAAGTCTCAGTGTCGTGTCCTGGTGTACGATGATATAAACAAATCTTCGTGTCGTCGAACTAGGAGGGTTTAGACTCGAGAGGTTGGAAGGGCTTGATGGGTGGAAGAGTTATGCTAGAAGTTTGCAAAAGTCGTTGCAAGATCAAAGAGTATGAACCCACTAAAGGGTCTGTGCTCATCGATGTATGCGATGTTGGTGACTTTTGCTTGGGCGAAGTTGGAGGGGGTTTTTGTACCACCTTCTGGGTTGATGTTGCGATGACAGGCAGAGATGGTACATTCTTCATGAGAGATACCACCCTTTTGGGAGAGGGTAGGCTTGCGGTAGGTAAAGGAAGCAAAGGAGGCAACCGGTTTTGATTAGAGGTTGAAGTAGGAAGGACTCTGGTTAGGGTTGAAGGATGCGGGCCCAAAATGGAGGGCAATGGTGATGGAAGAGGAGGCGTTCGCCTCTGTGGTTTGGCAGTCTTTTGTGATTTGGGTTGAAGATTATTATTGGTTGAAGTCTGGTTTAAGTCCACCTTCACTTGTGGATGAGTGAGGTTGGAGATGGGGTGAACACCAAGTGACTTGATAGGTTTAGGTGGAGTAGATGAGGGTTTTGGTCTTGATGAGGTTGATGGAGATGTAGACGGTCTAGAGGCGGAAATCTAATTTTTGTTGATAGTCTTGGGAGGTTCTGCCATGGGAGGATTAGCAGCATGAGATGAGAGGGCACAGGCTTGTTGAAGAGCTGTGAGACGGTCCCACAATCCCTGATGTTCCACTTTCCTAGAAGGGAGAAGTTTGAGTCTCTCCACTAGTCGGGAAAATGGCTGAGAAGATGTGGGATGAGGTTTAGGCTCTTGAGAAGATGCCGACAGTTGTGGGACCGAAGGTGAGATGGGTGTAGTACTCTCAGGCCCAAAGCATGGTGAAGTCGTGACAGGTTCATCTTTGGTTGGAGACAAAGGAGAGATAGGTTCTTCCCTGGGTGGAGAAGAAACTAGAGAATGAAGCTCCTCAATCGGGTAAAGGGCAAGAATGATAGTGCCCTCCACTTGCAGTCGAGGAGTAGGAAAGGTTGGGTCCTCCATGGGCAGCAAGAAGGAAGATGGTGAAACTGGCAGTGCTGGTAAGGTCGAGGCGTCCTCCAAAATGAGAGAAGTTGACGGAGAACTAACCGGAGAAAGAGGTTCGTCCACATGTGATGGACTGATGGATGAACTCACCTCTTGAGGTTGGTTAGAAATGAAGGGCAAGACCGTATTGACTGTTCGAATATTATGTTCATGAGAGTTGTCAATCAAGGTCTGGACGTTGTTTTGGGTTGGTGGATGATTGGGGAATGGTTGTTTGAAGATATCGATACCCTGATTAGGAGGGGCATTGGGATTGTCGAGAATGAGGTCACCCTTTTCCAACATGTCTTGGATTATGTTTTTAAGGGTTTTACAGTTGCCCGTGTCATGACCTTTAACACGGTGGTAGTGGCAGAAGTCATTTTCCCTATACCACGCAGGGATGGCGCGTGAGGGATCAAATTGTGATGGTGGTCGGATCTGAGGGAGATTGAGGGCCCCTTGTTTGACGAGTTTTTCCATCACAGATGCGTATGATTCTCCAAGTGGAGTAAACTGTCGCTGTATGTATCTCTGCTGAAATTGGCGAGTGGCACTCATAGATGTGGATGGTTCAGGTTGATTAGTTGAAGGTGAAGAGGAAGAAGATCTAACAACCACAGCATTTGCTGAAGCTTTAGATTTAGGATTAGATGAGGAAGGCTTAGAAGAGGGGTCATTAGTTTTGGAGTTGGGATTCTTGCTCCGCAACTTGACTTTATTCTCCTCGACAGCACATAACTCAAGTTTACGAGCCATCGTGAAGGCTTCATCAAAAGTGCGGAAGGTTTGAACCCTCAAGGTAGAAGAAATATGTCTAGCGCAGGCTTGAGAGAAAAGTTCAATAAGCTCAGGCTGAGGTAAGGAAAATGAAAGTTGATTGATAAGGCCCCTCCACCGAGCGACAAAATCAGCAATGGATTCATCCTCGAACTGGCGGATAGAATAGAGGTTTGTGATGGAGACCTTCTTGGTGATATTGATGGAGAAATGATCGAGGAAGAGCTGGGCCAGCTGAGTGAACGTGAAGATGGAATGGCTGGGAAGAGAGCTGTACCAGTCAAGTGCAGCACCTGAGAGAGACATGGGAAACGTGCGTAAGAGCAATGCATCATCATGGGCGATAAGGTAACAGGCATGTCTAAATGCCTGTAAATGTTGTTGTGGGTCTTCCTTGCTTTGGAAACGAGAAAATTTAGGAAGTTCCCACTGGCTGGGATATGGTTTGATGGGGACAGAAGGATGGATGGGCTCGTTGTAAATTTGTTCATACGAGAGTGTTGCGTGAGCCAGAAACAGAGGTCTCTAGGTTGGACATTTTATCCATCAGCATCTTGATAATATCTACTGACGGATTGGCGGGTGGAGCGCCTCCTAGATTGTAAGGCGCTTGAAAGAGGCTAGAAGAGGTATACAACATAGTCGGTTGTACCAGTAAGGGCGCAACGTACGGATGACTAGTCGTAGGGACAGAAGAGGTGACTAAGGATGGTTGGATAGAAGGCATGGCTAGGTTTGATGTTGTCATGGGAGGTTGGTTAGAGGTAACATGGTCCAATGGATAGGTAGCCACCCTAGTGTTGATAGGAGCAAGGGTAGGCGGAATAGAGACGACCAGATTATGAAAGGGGGTAGAAAGTGGTTGAATGGGCTGAGATTGATAGGGGGCCGAAACCCTAGTGGAAGTGGGCCCAACAATGGAAGGAGAGGCCACACTTGGATGGTTGGTAAAAGGTTGGTCATTAGTTGAGGCAACAGCCTGGGTGTCTAAGGGTTGAACTATGGACGCCATTGATACGGCCACAGTCTCGAGGAAAGAGGTCGGCATTCCATAAATTAGATTGCCAAAAGGGTCTCACGTTTGGCTATTCACGAGATAGTGTTGCAAGGCTTTTACGTTGAGGTCCAATAATCATGCGAAATCTTGGTCCCCTTCTGGGATAATAGGCATTTGGGTCGGAGATGGTCTGGTAGGAGTTCTTTCAGTTTCTGAGTTGAACTCCATTATAGGGCTGGTTATAGGCGAGGTAGACGGAAGAGGATGATGCCTCGTGTGATCAACTAGAGCCTTGGCTTGGCTACGAGTCAGAACCATTCAAGGCAAGGAAGAACATCCTCACAAGCTCAAACAAGCAGATAAGAACTAAAAAAGATGAAGACACAAGCAGATCCTAAAACCCTAGAAGTAAATTATTAGGATTATAGTGGCTTATGCCTTAGAATGTGTGTAGAAGAAGATTGGCTTTGTGAGTCAAGTCCTAGAAGAATCAGTCTATGGATGGTTTTGGGTTTTGTTATGGTGCTCAAGAAGTCTGTGTTAGCTTCCGTACAGGCCTGGTGCTAAGGAGCAAGCTCCCCTCACTTCACGATTCCAGTGGTTAGCTGGTTTCGCTTAGCCAAAATATACTTCCACTATAGTTTAGACTCTGCCAGAGAACAGAGTTGGCTTTCCCCTTGGTGATGAAATCCAAGTAAGATCACCGGGACAGGTAAGGCATCCGCTAGGGGATGAAATCCTAGTCGGGCCTTGTCTCAGGTAAGTTAAAATGTTTTTTTTGTGCAAGTGGTTTGGTCGTGTAACATCAAGTGATCTAGATTAATTCAATATGCGGTTTAATTACTATGTGTGGTCTAAGAGATGCAGGCAAACAGAAATGAATGCAAAGTGTTTTAATTCTCAAGTTGAAATGTTTGTTCGTATGAAGATGAATGGAGAAAGAGTCGAAGAATATAAGTTTTAGCTAGTCTAGAAGTGCAAGAAAGAAAGAAATGTTCTTTTTAGTCCTGCTTATGATGTCGTTTAAGAAGAGACGAAAGGAGGCGAAAAGGAAGGAACCTAATGCACCTATATGAACGAAAGAAAGAAAGAACCCAAGGAAGGCCCTAGTGTCCCACTGGGCGTGCCAGAATGTTTCTATGCTAAATTGCTTTCTACATTCAAAGAAGAAATAAGAAACTAAAAGAAATGGTCAAGGCTCGAAGATACCTGATAAAGTCGTGCACACCGAAATCAGACGATGGAAGATTCTCCTCTTTGGATGTGGAGGAATGACACCTGATAATGAAGTAAACTATTCTGTGCAGTCACCGATGTCAGTCTCTGTAGTGCTGGCATCAGTTATGGAAGGTGCCGGCGTCGGTCGGGGTAGTGACCGGCGTCGGTCGGGGCAAGTTCTGGATAGAGTCTGGGCAAGTTGCAGAAGGTCTGGTAGAGTCGGGATAGGGTCTTGGTTAGGATCGGGACAGGGTTTGGACAGGGTCTAGTCAAAGTAAGGTCAAGTTTGGACAGGGTCTGGGGGTTTTGGTCGAGTCTGGACAGAGTTATAGATTTGGATAGTGGGCAGAGATGTAAAGAAGGGACTCAGGGTTCAGGTCTACGGTCTGAAGATCTAGGGTGATAGAAATAGAAATAACAAACAAATAATAACCAGAAAGAAATAAAAATAAATAGAGGAAATACTTACCTGTCAGAAGACATGATAAAAGCAATGATTGAAGTTGTCGAAGCATTGCCGTAAGTTGATCGAAGCGAATGCGGATTGGTCGAATGCTGGAGTTGGTTAATCGCCAGAGCTGATTGGTTGCAAGAGTCTGTGAATGTCAGAGTTCGATATCGATTGATTGATTAGCCTTTGGGATTGATCGGTGGACGCTGATGAAGGCCAGGGATAGTTCGAGAGATGGTTCGATAACCGATCGGGAAACCGATTGGGAACCGAATGATAACTGAAAATGGGTAACGGTAAGGTGATCGACGTCGACAGGATTGCCGACGTCGGCCGATAAGTGACCGACATCAGCGACATCGGTTGGGTAACGACCATCATTGGCAGATGCATAATGGGGATAGAGTCTAGCTTTAGCTCTGTGCTCATTTTTACATGCTGCCAGGGTCAAGGCTAGTGGGAAAAGAAGTCGACAAGGGTTAAATAGGCGAAGAAGAATAAAATGGGGAATGACCAGGGGAGTCGACACGATTTCGGTGTCTACACTCCCTTCCAACTTATTTTTGTTGTAAATGTTGAGATACCAATCACCTTGGAATTGATAGCATTGAAATTGGCTAAGGTGATTGAAGATCAAACGTATGAGAGCTCACTTGAGAAGAGGATCATGTGCCTTGCTGAGCTGAATGAGTAGAGAACTACAGTGGTGGACCAAATTTCCACTCATCAAAGTCTGGTGAAGAAGCTCTTCGACCAGAAAGCAAAGAATCATGATTTCCAAATTGGAGATCAAGTCATGCTGTGGGACAAGAGAAGAAAACCAAAGGAGATGCACAGAAAGTTTGATTCCCTGTGGAGAGGCCCCTTTACTATTCATCAGCTCAATGGTAAAAATAGTTTTCTATTGAAGTATCAAGATGGCACTCTCTTTTCTCTACCTCACAATGGGCAACATCTGAATCATTTCAACTCTTGAAGTATCGGATGAGTTCCCCTATACATATGTATATTTGTATAGTCTGTTGTTCTATTTTGTTTGTTTTGTTTTCATTTTTTCTTGGAGCCTTTATTTTTTGGGTAGCATGACTCCGTAGCCCAATGTCACACTTCAAGGCACTAGAGATTCTGGTTTTTACTCCCCTCAGCTATTCTGAGTTGTCATCTAAAGGAAGTTCCCCAATAGGAGCCAGCGATTATCCTTGAAAAGTGATTCCTCATTTTTCAGACAACATAGGACTATTTTGGTCCTGCATGGCCAAAATTGTTTTTCCCCTTTCCAAAATTTGTTCTGAAACATTCAATTTCATCATTTTCTCAAACTTTTTGGCAAAAGGACTAATAGGTTCAAAGGCTTCTACAGGTGAGTTCAATCAAAAGGGACTAGTTTCTCGCACTTGGACACTTTCAAGACAGGTTCAATGCTTTGGTTCAACTGAAAAAAGGTCATCAGCAATCTTCTAATCGAATGAACCAATGAACCGTTGAACCTTGAACTACTTTGGTTCAAAGTTCAATGGGTTCAAGGTTTAATATCGGTGGCAAGCTTCAAATGGGTCAAGCACTTCGTCAAAGTTCAAAGGTTCAAAGTTCAACTGTTTAAAGGATCTGCAGCCCTGAGCACTTAACGAGTCTCAAAAGCTTGAATCGTTGAACCATTTTGGTTCATTGGTTCAATAGGTTCAATGTTTAGTTAGTTCAATGCATGGGTTCAAAAGGTTCAAAGGCTTCCTTAGTTGAGAAAAGAAGCACGTGCAAAAGAAAGAGTCAGGCAGATGCTATCAAGTGTCGAAGGCCAAGCCCCACTAAACTTTGTTTCTACAAATTGGCAGATATTTCCACATGTCTGCATCTGTGTAATTGATAGAAAGATTTGGACCATGCCACATGTCGACATTGTAATTCAATGAAACATGACACGTGTCAGCATTCACTTCTTAGAGTTCCTTATAAGCTATAGGGTCCCTTTCGGTAAAGCTTCTTCCTGAGTTCTGTGAAGGGTGACAAGTGGCAACCATGGAAGGCTTCACTATGTTTTTCCTAAGAGTAGTGGACTATGCCCGGTGTCCCCTCCAAAGCTCAGTGGAAAGTGCTAAGTGTCAACGATAGGAGATGCCACGTGTCCTTGCCTATTCTTGCAAAAGATGCCACGTGTCAAAGGAAAGGGGCACTCATAATGCAAAGGCATGCATAGAGCCAAGGAAATAAAAGGGATGACAACTCACCAAAGAATCAAAGCTCGAAGGCCACTTGGAAGACACCAAAGGGCATGTTACCTTCAAAAATTGTTTGAGCCTAAGAGGGTAGCAGAAGTTGCCAAGTGTCACAAGCTGAGACGCAGTTTCAAATGAAGCTCCAAAGCACAAAACTCACCACGTGTCCCATCCCAATGTAGCAGAAGCTGCCACGTGTCTGCATCTGCACCCCCCTCAGCCTCTAATAGTTTTAAAGCTTATTCCAATCAGCTTATTTCAAAATATCAGATGCCACCACGTGTCCTCGCCTGCATCATGGCATGATGATAGGCCCGCAGATGTCAAATTTAAAGCAACTGGCTAGCCGTTAATCTTCAATAAGGAAAAGACCTGTGAATGCCAAATCAACTGCATTCAAGTGCCAGTTGATTTTTTTGGACTCAAAAGATGAACCCAAATGCATTCAAAAAAGCCTAAGGCCAAGATCAAGAGAAGGAAGAGATAGAGAGGGAAACTCAGTAGGAGTTACTACTGGTAGGTGAAGCAGTTCACTAGGTATATATTTGGGAGCTGGTAACATTGAAGGTGTCATCTACTTGTCCCCTTGGAGAGGAAGATAGAGTAGACAGTTGTGCGGCTAAGTAGGTGAATGAATGAGTGATTTGGGCTAAAGAGGAGGCACTAAGAGAGGAATCGACATGCCACATTCAAGCTATCTGCCCTGCTCTAGCAGGACCCTTCCTAACAAAACCAATAATTCATCCAAGGCATTGAATGCACCGAATGGATCACTTCATTGGGAGAAAGTGCCAAGCCTCCCTCAGGCCTCTATATATTATAATCTCTTGTGTTATTTTTGGGAGACCTTTTTGATTATCAGAAGCAAAACACTACCCAAATTGAAAGGCATTACTAAGACTCTGAGCTCAGATTGTAATTCATATTATTTTATCTGAATGAGAAAACAAGTTACTTGCAGACTTTGTGCTGTTATAGCTTGTGTTATCTTAGGATATTGTTCGTATGTCTATTTCCTAGGAGCTTTCTTGTCCATTTGATTTAACAAGCAAAACTAGTGGAGGTGATCAAGAAGGTGTCCTGAAGGCCAACTGTGGGACGACGTTATGCCCCCATAAGTACCTTTAGTGTGTTTTCATTTTCCTTTCTTATGTAGAGACCTTTGGGATGACGTGGTGCCCCCATTGTTCTTCATTTTCCTCTCTCAAGTTTTTGGTCACTCAGCACCCCCATTACCGGTTACTTGCTACTTGAAAGATTCCTGTTGCCTGCTGAAGAACACTTCTGAAAGAAGAGAAGTGCCTTCTATCATTGCACTAGGATTTCTACTATTTAGGAAAGAATCTGGCTCTTGGCTGAAAGTTGCTTCTAAAAGAAGAGAAGTACCTTCCCCATCACCCAGGATTTCTTCCTTGTTTATTTGCATCATCTCTGAAAGAAGAGAGATGGATGGTTTATCCTACCCCTGTGTCTTACTTTTTGCATATATATATTGTATATAACCTCCACATATTAAATAGGGAACCTCCCCTTGATGAGAGGAGAGATTTTTCCCCTGTTGATGTACTAAACCTACACACCAGGATGACCCATCTCCCTATGATGTGGTGATGGGAACTATTTTGGTCACCAGTTAGCTGGCCGACAAAATATTCACCCAACGCAGTCTTTAGGGAATGAGCTAGTAAATGCCAAAAGGAAATAGGCCTTCAATAGGCCTTATCAAAGATCATATTTGCCTTAGTAGTAGGATTTTGAAACAAATAGACCTCTATATAAGGGGAACTACCAAGGTCAAGGTCAGAATCAAGGGAAACAAAGCTACAACAAGTAGAGTAACTTCAACCCTAATGTTGTTAGTACGTTCAACTCCTTAATCCTAGTTCAAAATAATATAGCCTAAGAAACAAAGTGTACCATGCCTTGGAACATGTCATATGGTCAACATATTATCCCAAATATTGACCTTAACCAAGCCTTCAATGATTAATAAAATAAAGTTTCTAACATTGGGTATAACCAAGCTCTCATGGCCCAAAACATAGAGGTGCCTATGATGACCAGACCAAAAGAACCTCCATAAGCTCATGGATCTAATTAGGGACCAAATCAATCAGATTATACAATGATGAATTATGAACAAGAAGAGTGATATGCAACTAGCCAGTAGGCTAGTTATAGCCAGGCCTATAGTCTAATAGCAGTAAACACAAGATTTAAAAGAAATAATATGGATGGTAATCAAGAAGCAATCAAAGATCTTCCCACCATTACTCTTTTTCTAACAAGGTCTAAAGAACATGTTTTCACTTTTAAGGTTCCAATACCCCCAAAAAATTAGAGCCAAATGAATCCTTTTGTCCCCTAAGGCTCACAAGTTCAACAAACTATAAGGGTGGCTCCCAAAGTACAAGTGAAGGTTTTTGGTTCACCCATCAACATTTTTGAACACATGGAAAGGTCAAATGTGAATGTACCCATGTGGGATATGCTCTCCATGCATATCTAGGTAAACATTCTTTAGGAGGGTCTATTTAGGATTAATGTTACAAATGTTGTAGACAAGACATCAAGCAAGGTGAATGAAGTTCTCACCAATATAGCCAAAGGGTTGGAGGAAGGATAATCAAGTAAAGTATTCAAGCCTTCTCCCTTCTATATTTTAGTAAGCATTGGCAGCTCTCTGGTGCAAAATTGTTTATTGAATAGTGTGGCTAGTGCTTCAGTGATGCCAAAATCCATACCTAATTAGCTTGGTTTAAAATATGAGCTATAATCAAAAGGAGTGATGAACTTGATGGTTCTTCTCCTAAACCATCTAGTATAATCAGGAACATCAATATGACCCTGCAAGCTTGTCCTAGTGTCTTGATATCTTGAGATGTATTGGTCTTAGATGTGCCTTTTCACTTTGCTTTGTGTTTATCCATATAATTCATAATAAAAATAGGGGGATATCTTATAGTATACTAGTCTTATATGGCCTTTCAAACAAGGTATGGGACCAAGGTGTCAATCAAGGTTGAGTTCATTGTGCAATTTCATATTAGACCTTATGGGCTAGATACTATCAACATCAATTCCACCATCATTAATGAAGATGAATTTTTAATGGGGTCAGATTTGAATACTCATCTAAAAGAGGTACCATACATGTTCTTAGATGAGTGATGGAATGATAACTAGTCAGTGGACCCCTTAGAGGGTGTTGAAGAAAGAGACTTGGGTGGTTTCTATTTGCATGAAGAAGACCAACCTATGTCATCCCTTATAAAGCCTCAATAAGATCCTAGTGGTATATGTAAATTTTTCTTTGATGAATCAAGGAGAAAGCACGAGGTGGGTATAGGTGTCATGCTAATTTCCCCTTCAAATGATAAATACTTCTCTTCATACATGTTCTAATCATTTGCTCATGTAATGTAGTAGAATGTGAGGGTCTCATCCATGGCCTTCAATGGGCCAATAAGAGAAAGATCAAGCAGTTAAAATTCTATGGGGATAGTCAATTAGTTATGCACCAAATCATAAGTTAGAATGCCACAAAGAATCCTTTAATGATATCCTACAAACATAGAGTATGGGACCTCATTAAGGACTTTGAGGCTTTCAACATCCAATTAATGCTAAGAGGCTAACAGTTGTGGGGGATCATTTTGACATCCCCAATAAACTAAAAGGAACTAGGTTTCAACCACATGTCAAAGTGGTGATAAGACCATCAGTGCCAAATAGAAAAGCTCACTAGCATGTCTTTGAAAATGACAAACATATTACATGCTTCTTGTAGCAAGAAGCAGAATTCTCCTCCCTCAATCAAGAAATTTTCAACACCAATATGGGGATCAGATTGTCCAATAAGCTTTCTAATGGGATAGTCACCTTAGAAGGCCTCTTTCATGAAGGATACCATATGAGGAAGGATAAAGCAGTAATTTTGACTAATGAGGAAAACTATGAAAGAGTTTTTATCTTTGAAGTTAAGCTTCTCAAGCTTGGAAAGGTAAGCATTAAAGCTAAAAGGCATGATTTCATAGAGATATGTAAAGAATATGTAGACTTTGCTTTTTTTCCCTGTTGTTTTCTTTTCCAAAGTGCCTTGAGCATTTAGGTGTGTTTTTTTCTTTTAATCCTTGTTGTTTCAAAGGAGAAACTCAGCTCAGTTTTAGAATCTAATGACTCCATACCTAATTGACTGGATAAGATGATGGTATAGGTTCTCAAAGTATAGTAGGCATGCTTCTCTACAAGTCACCAAAAATGTTGACCATTTTTAGGCCACATAGAAAAGTCTTGCATGATCTGATGAAGCATGCAAAAAATACAAGTAGGAATTTTGATTAAGCCATATCTTTCACATACAAAAGAGTCAAAATAAATGGCTAAAATGGTTTATTCACTTTTATACCCGGATCATTCATGTTAAGTTACAACTCACATGTTGTAACACCATGAAAGATATAAGTATCCAAGGTCACCCTCCAAAGAATTTTTGACTGTGTTTTTTGGGTCCAATTTGAGTTGAGTAAACATTTTCATGGTGTTATATTTCATACATATGGTATCCCCAAGAATAAATAATCATATCAGTCCATTTATTTTGAATTCTAATTCATATGCACCAAGTTTTAGGTCCTTCGACAAATCACAAAATAAAATATACATGGGCAAAGATGGATCACAATGCAATATTTTATAAGTTTCCATACTTATCCATTTTAGACCCAACTATCATCAAGATGTCATGCAAGACCATTCAACTTCAACATTTTATAAAAATACATAGAAAGCTCAAATGGCTAGTGAATCAAAATGTTTTGTTCATTTCAGTATTAAGTCCACTCCCTGCAAGATTGGTGCCCCCATGATCATTTCACTTGAAGATATAAAATTTTTAAGTTAGTTAGAAATAGTAGACATTCACATGGATATCAAATTTTAAGCTCTTAAAAATAGCCATTAGAATTCAAATGGTGAGTCCTAATAGATCGATGGCTCATATTGAATCATACTTTTAGATATAATGATGAGCATCATTAAAAATGTGAATGAATCTCAAGGGGAAATGCACATGTAACAAGTTTCAAAGGTGGGTTCAACTAGTAGGATATCAATGATCCATAGGCCTTTGTGCAAATTGAAATTGATGGAACGAGTTGAGTTAACTTATCAAAAGAGCTAAGTCAATTTTTGACAACCAATTAGATTAAAGATAAGCCCAAAATTCTTGATAAGGGTTGAATATTTATTTTATACCATGAAACATAGGGTTTTACAGGGTTTTTGATGTTATTAAAGCTAGTTTAAATGTTGTGGAACAGCCTAGGTAATGCAATGGGATGCAAATAATGAAAATGAATCACCACTAAGGTTAAAATATGAACCTATAGTTTGTATTTTACTTGAGCATATTTATTCATATAGTAGTGTTCAATGTTTTTAGGAGGATCTGTGTATGCAGCTATGGGTTTGGGTTCCTACAGAGAAAGGATGGGTCTTTTAGACTTATTATAATATGAAGGATGTTATATTTTCTATAGGTCTATAATGATATGTAAAATATAGGAAAACCAATAGTATAAAATTGGTTTTACACTTATAGATAGGCTTATGATCCAAGAATGAAGATAAAGTAGAAGTGCAATTAATGAGAAGTATCTTCAGTCTTTGGCATGGTCATTATCTTGACAAGCATCCACCTAAAAGGCACTACACCATGTTTTAGTTAGGTTCATGATCATGAAGTTTTGTCTTCAAGTAGGAGTTAGCATGAAGGATCAAATAAAGATCTAGTATTGGGAAATGTAACTAAGATCATTTAATGCATCTTTGAAGCCTTTGAGGACCTTCTCACTCAATAAGCCATATACAACATTATGATTGATCAAAAAGGTGGAAATGTTCTATTGGCTAAGGAATAAAAGGTGGCAGCTCATGTTCATTTAATGATCTAGGATAAGTTTTCTTTTTTTGATAGAATACTTTCCCATTCTTTTGGATTGTCTCTCTTCTTATATATATCTTGTTCTCATTACCTTTGTAGGGATTCTTAGCTTTTGGAAATCTTAGCATTTCCTTTTTGAGACAAGGATACTCATCAAGACTCTTACAAAAGTGTGCTCATTTGATAAGTTTAAATCCTATCAAAATATTATAACAATTACCTTTTGAAGCAATAAGATCAGCTTTTTGTCTATCTCTTATCTTTAATCGGTGTTTATTATGCTTGTGTATGGTAAATTTGTGAAGGAGATTCTTCCTAGTTTTTTGTCCTTATACTTTCCTCTTTGAAGATGTTTTCAAGCCAATTTGCAGGTTTAAATTAGTGTTCTGTTTAGAAATTCTTATATGAAATACTTAAGCAATTAGTGAGATAATGAGATTAAGTCATGGTTATCTCTTGCTAATCCATTGTGGGTTAAAACTTATGTGAGTGTCCACCTAATTATGGTGTATCACCCTGTTAACTTTCTTAGAAGCCCTTAATCTCTTTTTAACCCTTTTCCCATGAAGCATTGGGCTTAGTTTTTAGTCTTAGGTTAGCATCAAAGAGGAAGCTAGCCTACTTTAGAGGTTTAACCCCAACATAGGTGACCCACAACCTGGGGTTATCCTAATTTTATAGTTCAATTAGAGAGATCCTGAACAACCCTCTCCAAGGGTGAAAATTGAGCCTATAATAGGATCAAGGTCAGTAGGGAGGTGAACACCTAATTATAGTACTCTCAAAAGGACTTCATCCTCATTGGCCAAGATGCATTGGTCTATAGGATAGATGAAGAAAGAGAGATGATGAAGAGAGTTGATGTGGAGGTAGACTAAGGGTTAGAAATGGTTTTTTGAAAAAAGTAGGTCTGAATGACTGAGCTAGTGTGATTAGGTGATGATGGATGGATAGATTAAATATTGGGATCAGATTTTAGACTAATAGTGCAATAAGTGATAATGACTTATCAATAATGTCTATTTTACAAACTAGCAAAAGGATTGGGGATTTGATGGGTACCTAAATTCAAATTAGTAAAATAATGTTTGGATGGGTGATAATTATGACTATGCAAGATGAGTTGACTAGAGATTATTAGATTAATGATTGATGGGTTTTCTAGATTGATATTTTCAAAGTGATAAGATGATATCAAAATATTGACTAGGTATGAGACCTGACCAAGTGATAAGTGATAGTGGACTTAGGATGATATGATACTACAACTCAAGCCTTGGATGAATTTTGCTCAAGATGGGATAGGATAGGGTTATTTGTTGAAAGTGATAGGATAATGGACAAGGATGAGTATTATAAGTGATGAGAGGTAAATTAAGTGAGAGGGGGATGGTTTGGACATGGGTATGACCTAAAAAACCAACTAGGACAAGATAGGATGAAATTAGAGTAGATGGGTAATGAGGTGACTAGGCTTAAGGCAAGGTCAAGACAAAAGGTTGATTAAGACAAGATGTGTACTTAGGATAAGATGTGGATGATAAGACCAAATGTTATTAGGATATGTAATTGATGGGGGGATGATCAATGATGGGTGTATATGGTTAGACTAGGATGAGAGTAAGGTAAGGACAACTTATATAAGATAAGATGTTGGTGATGGGGGTGTGACTAATGATGAGTGGTTATAGTGATAAGAGGGGATAAAAAGGGTATAAAATATTAATTACAAGAGGTAAAGACAAGGATATAATAGATAATGGTTAATATATATGATTGAAGGGGTGAAGATGACTAGGCTAAGGTGGGATGAAGATAAGATGGGATGCAATAGGACAAAGACAATATATACAAAGATGGTATGTATAATAGGATAAAGATGATATGTACAAAAGGATGATGATGAGGTAAGAATATACAAGATGAATTTGTGTAAGACCTAGATAGGTGTGTATAACTTTGGGTGAAAGGCTAACTTGGCTCACAAATAAAACTAGTTTACCACAACACACACCAAATCATGCAAGCCACAAAACCTATGATTGATAAACTAAAGGGAGTGTAACTCGATGTTTGAACCATAAAATATATTCATGGGTGAGGTTGTAGGATAGTGACTTATTATGTAATTGACCAAACCCTCTCAACTCCACTTGCACATGATGGATACTAAAGAGCTAATACTGACTCTGTTAGTAGTACATTTGTTATGACCGAAGGACCTATGCTAAGTTTACACAAGGCTCTCTAGGTGAATCCCCTATATATGTGAAAGTACAGTGAGGTCAAAGTCTATATAGGATGCTATCTAACTAAATTTTATCTTGGATCTTAAATTCCCATCACTTTATGGAACCCTTTATGGGTAATTTTGATTTGGTGTCGAATAATAGTTTTCTAGATTTTAAGACTCCATTGGAACATGGAGTTTGGTCAAGTGCATGGTGGTGAAATCCACATCATCAACCCCTAGGAATATAAAAAGGGAAGGGGTTTTTATGTGGTTTTTTATCCTCTAATAATCACCACAAGGATGCAATGAGGAGATAATACATCAATCGTAACCTCAGAATACAAACATGTAGACCAAAAAGATTAATTAACCGATTTAAGATTGTGTGATATATACAATAAGTAAGAATATACAAGACAAAGAGATAAAATGATATATAAAATACAAAATTATCAAGATGATTTAAAAATTATTTTCAAATTTACATAAAGAGTCTTTGATAGGTGTCCCTATAAGCACAAGTTAGTAGTTTGATTTGGGCACTCGAAAAGAGGTAACTTGTAACACAAATATTAATAGTTTAGTTGATAATATTGATGGGAAACCTATAAGACACAATTTTAGACTAAAATAATGACCTAAAAAAAGGTGTTAGATAAAACAAAATAGTCTCTAGGTTCACCCTTACAAGAAAGAAGATGTTAGTCCAATAGGCTTTAAGAAAAATACCCTAAAAAATCACAATTTGGCTTTATAATTATTTTGGGGTAAGTGGGCCATAACATGGGGGGTCTAGGGGTGACATCCCCTAGTGGGATCAAGGGGAAGCACCCCTTATAGGGTTAAGTAGTAGAGCCCCTTGTGAGGTCTAGGGGTAGCCCCTCAGGTGTGCTCCCTGTTGTGATACAGGGTGGGGTTGACGGTTAGAATCCTTGATGCCAAAGGCAATTTGGTCATTGAAGGGGGCTTGAAATGTCTCAAAATTCACCAAAAATGACTCTAAAATGCACTTAAAAGGACAAAATTAAATGAAAAATTGTAACTACATAGTATAAAATCACAACTAGAGAGTGAAAAATTATAACTCTAAGACAAAATCACAGATTGTAAGTTGTAATTTTGTAGCAGTTAGCTTAATCATGATGGTCAAACTACAAAATTGTGATAGTTAGACAAAACCATGACTGTAAATGATAAAATCACTATTGACTATAAATTTTAATTACTAGTTTTGTGATAAACTATAAAACCTTAATATTTTAACTATTTGACAGAAATAAATGTCTACACAAGTGATGAAAAATCATTCAAATGCCTATATGTCCAAAGATGATTATTTATAGATAGATCAAAGATCGATTATATATCCAAAAGTTTATAAATAGAGATTTAAGAAAATGTTCAAAGATTCTGAACAATCTAATTAACAAAAAGGTGTTTCCTAGTTAGATGTTGTCCTATATCTACCCTATAGTTTTAAGAATGATAGCCAATATATATAATAAAGGTTTAAAATGACAAATTTTTGACAAAAAGACAAAATTGCTAATGTCAAGACAAAATCTCTAATATGCAGTGAAAAATCATGATTATTAAAATTTTGTCACCTATGGTTTTATGGAAATATGGAAAAAAGGTTGAGGACTATGTTTTGAGTTTTACCTATAGATGTTATTATTTGGCTTTCCTCCTTCTTGTTTGACCTTGCAAATCACATAGGCCACACAAAAAAAATCATGGAGATAAGACCTAGTCACAAAAATGGGGTTAGTCAACAAGAATACATTTAAATCCAAAAACCCCCTTAGATTTCAAAAATGTTAGATGACAAACTATATAATGGTGATTCCATTGGAAAAATAAAAAATGTTAAGATAAAACTAGTAGGATAATGAACAGCTATTAGGGATTTATACAAAACTACAATATCTCAACTCTCAACTATAAAATCATGATTCACAGGACAAGGTCATGACTCTAGGATTAGAATTTTTGTAGCTTAAAGTTGGCATGCCCCTAGAACCTATGAAACTACAAGTCAATAGGGAAAAATCATAATTGACAAGATAAAGTTGCATATCATGAAGTTGTGGTTTTGCCAAAAGATAGGAACCTATACAATAGATTGTTAGTAGTTTTAAAGCAAAGTCATAACTCTGTAATCAAAATTGTAACTCTCCAAATAAAGATGTGATTGATGAGTTGTGATTTTGTCCAAAAGCAAAAAACATGTAAAATAAATGAAATTATTAGTGGTTAAGTCAGTGGTTAGTGCAAAATCACAAGTCTTAGGATAAAACTATGACTACAAGGTCCTAAATACTAATGTAAGGCCACAACTTCCACCTATGCATACAAAACATAAAAAATCCAAGATTTTCCTTGATTTATCAGACCTACGAACTAACCAAAAGAGTTATAACAAGTAAAATTGTTAAAATGGGAGGGATTCTCCCATTGTGGTCACCAAAACGTAGCCTAAAATTTAAGCTTATAGATTAAACTACAGAATTTAATCACTTAAACCCAAACCACTAAGTGATAGAGCCATTAAAACCAAAATACAAATGGATGAACACAATTCAAAACCAACACTATGATCCTAAAGCTAAATTATCTACACCATGATTAAAAAGAATAAAAGATAACGAGATTGGATTGATTACCTTGGACTCAGAATTTGGATGTGGTGATTACTTGATCAAGGATATTGATGAAGATTGGATTTGGCATAGAGATGTTATGGACTTCTAAGATTGTTGATTAATTTGACATGGATTTTCTATGAGTTTCTAAGATGGCCTTCCACAGAGGAATGAAATTTATTAAATATATTTTGGAGGGAGAGATCGATTGATGAGATTTGAATTTGGATGAGGGAGATCAATGAATGAGAATTTAACAGAATTTAAAATTCTTTGGAAGTGTATAGATTTAGAGGCTTCTAGAGAGGAGGGGTAGGAATAGAGAAGTCTCTAGATTTATAGGGTTATAGAATCCTTCTTAGGATTGATGATGATTAAATGTGGGATTAGATAAGGATTAGGAACTTAAGGGTGTAGGAGAGCCTAGGGATAGGCTAGTAGATGGGCCTTTTAAAATTTGAAATTACAAAATAATAAGTAAATAGGATGAGGATGGGATAATGGGGATTTAGGATAGATTAATTGATTGCTGGGATAAAATAAGTTTAGTAAATGATGAGGAATGAATGGGGATGTTAAATAAATGATTAGAAGGGGGTGATATATTAGCAGGATAAATTAGATTAAGTGGAATTAGTGTCGACTAATAGGAATATTAGTGACAATAATGAAGTGAAAAAATTTAGGTGTATACAAGAGTAATAAATTGTATTAAATCACTTATATCTACCATTGGAATACATTTCATTTGAAAATTGGATGACTTTAGGGCATTGGACACTTTCATTAGGATAAGACAGTAATGTTGATGTTATTATCTATCCCAAATGCTAGTGTCTAGGGAGTAAAAAATAGGTATAGGCTCAAAACTTATGGAGGTGTAATATAAGTATATTTTAATCATTTTGGGAAAGATAAAATTTCTATGTCATCACTATAATACTAGTCAGACTAAGTGATAGGTTAAGGGGCACAAAAAAGAGTATATGTGAGGCTTACAGAATCAAGGAGATTGTAAAATTAAAAGGAACAACCAAGGTCTAAATTTTTCAAGTATAAAATATTGAGTTGATACGTATTCACATAATATCATCTACATTCCCCCCTTTAATCTAGTAATAAAATTCTAGTTTAAAGGAAAAGAATAAAACTAGGTGTGTATGCACACTTTGTCTTTGCTTGAGTTGAATTTGAGTAATTTTATGGTGATTGACCTGCAACCAAGAGCATGTTATAGTGTATAATTATTGAATATAATATAACTTAAAACTACTTTGAAATATATTTAAATTAAAAGAGCAAGGTTTAGGAGTACACCTATGTGTCGATGTAATTGTCTTGACTATTGGCAAGCTATTTTGAAAAAGATGTATCATTGTAAGGCTCTAAAACTAAGATTATGATAAATATAGATAAATATTTTAAATTGAATATATCCAATGAGATAGAGAGATATATTTAAAGGCACATGCCCCCAACTTTGGATCAAATGTATAAAAATGGTACCAATGTATAGAATTCTACCACGACTATGAATCTGAATCATATAATTGTGTGCTTTGGCCAATTTAGATAGCTATGTACATGTGGAGGACATATTCCAAAGCATGTCCCCACTATATATTTATAAAATTTGAAAATTTATATAAGTACTAATGTGGATTTTCCCCATTGTAGACTAGAGATGTTAAATACTGAACATGTGTGGAGAACATGCTTCCAAAGCATGCCCCACTGAATCTATGAACTAATATAAGTACCATATAATGAATTAGTGTGGAGAACATGCTTCTAAATCATACCCCCTCTTAATCTAAAAAATGTGAAAATGTATAATCCATGTCCATATGACATGCCCCCACTTAATCTACAAACTAATATAAATACCAAATACTGAATGAGTGAGGAGAACATGTTTCCAAAGCATGCCCCTGCTTAATCTGATAACATTTCTAAGTGTGAAAATCATGATTTCCAAACATGACCCCACTTATATACCCCCCCTTAAGGTGATGAAAATATAGGAAGTGGGAGTTACCTCACCTCGAAAGGGTAAGACAACTGTAAAATTTATGAATGTAACCATGTATCATATAAAAAGAACATGTCCAAGTAAATGTATCATTCAAGCACATAGAACCAATTTTATCACATGTAGGCATAATATGAATAATAAATATCATGGAAAGATATATATAGTAACATTATAAGATCAATAATCAAGTAATCACACACATAAGAGCACTCAAAAGCAAGTCAACAATCAATGGTCCAAAGAGACTACAAATAAGGGGTATGTTTAAATGTCACACAATTAAAGGGACATGACTTAGTCAAATGTCCATAAAATTAAGAAAGACGTATTAAAATGTCTATACAATAATAAATGACATATGCAAATGTCAATGAAAGCATACATAGGAACATGGTTTGAAAGTAAAGGAGCATATTCAAATGATCGAATAAAAAAGATAAGACACTCAAGGAAGTACATAAAGTAAATCATAAGTAACCAACATAATAATTTCATAGTATCCCATGGATCCAATGTGTTATAAAAGTATGTCAAGTGTATAGCATATGAAGTACCATGTGTAAGATATAATCATGGATAATAGTAATGTATAAGTTCAAACATGATAGTGTAGAGTGATCATCAAATCATATAACCTGTGTGTATCAAGATCAAAGAAGCGGATGCTCCAAATATCCATATGATATGAGTAGAGAGAAAACCCAACTCATAAAATAATAGTGTATCATGTATCTTTGTATGAAATTATCACACCCAATGTATAAGTGTGACATGTATGTGTATGTAGGAGTAACATCCATCAATATGGAAGTAACATATGGATGCCAAAGAGCAAATAAAATAGGTAAATACCGATATTGTTTTTGGTTTTTTGAATTTTTATTTTTATTTTTTTTGGTATTTTTGGAGTTATAAAAGAGCCTCCTATAATTCCATTCAACTAATGGTCATATATATCTCCCCATTATAAATATGGTGTGATACCCCATGTACATGGCTAAGGAGCATATATAGGTGTAATATCTATCATTATGGTATCAATGGTGATCTACATCTATAAAATAAGAATCTGGGGTTGTGAATCAATAGTAACAATAACCAAAGGAGGGTTTTTGAAAGGTCCATCATTGAGTGCTTATTTGTTTCTTTTGAATAATAATAATAGGAACATGTGTAGGTTCTCTGGATATCTGAACATGGTTTGTAGTAGAAGATTGGGATTTTGTGGAATCCACTATATGTCTTTGATGTAATGGTCTCTCAAGTACTGATCTCTTAGAAAAGGGGATTGATTTTTTGCTTACCCTTTTATGGTGGATTAGCCTTAGTAGATTTAATAGTTTTTAGATGGATATAAGTTTATTTTGTTCAAGAGGATGCTCATATGGAATTCTAGAAACTATAATTGCCCAATTGGCATTAGTGTATTTGACACACCCGTGCACTATAGAGGGTTTTTCTCGAAGAGTGTGTATTCAAGGTCTTCTCAATAAAATATCAAAGATGCATGTGGAAGTGATAAATAAAAAGTTAGTAACCATATGTGCAGGACCAACCTATAAATGGAAGATAATGTCACTAAGAACATTCTAGGAAGTACCATCTAATTCTCTAACTAATATGGTAGAGGGGTGTAAATCATGATGAATATAACCTAAGTACGTAAGTAATGTCATGGTGCAAACTTTTTTTCTTGCATCATTATGAATCATGACACTGTGTATGGCATATTTATCAAGGTATGTTTAAATGAATAAGAAATGAATATTGGAGTCATCATCCTTAATGTCACTATCATCAAAGGAAATAGAAGGTCTCTAAACCATAGGAGGTATATGTCATGTGTAAGTACCAATAATCCTATCTAGTGGGTTTTTATAATGTGATGGATGGGGATGTGCATTACATGCCATTTGGACTTCCAATTCCTTTTTAGAATGGTCTTGCAAAGGGTTGTTAAATATTTTTTATTTATGGCGATTTCCAGGTTATGAACCTGATTCCTTTGAAGGATCCTTGAATGTAAGATTTTGTTCATTGATAAGATTTTGGATCTTATGCTTCAAGGTAAAATATATACTTGTAGAATGCCTTGGTCCTTGATGATAATCACAATAAGCATTGGCATCATATCCTTTGGCCAGAAGTCAACTCATATCAACTTTATTAGGATGAGGGAGAGATATAAGTTAGCACTCTACTAATCATGGGAGTAATAAATTTGGGGACTCAGATAAATGCATAAATTATCTTTTTGGTGCATTAGATAAGACAAGACAATTAGGTTGTTATGAAACTGTGTTAACTATGGTAGTTGTTTATTTTTTAGGCTCAGGATGTTTTACCTTATAACTTGGTTCAATTAAAAATTATGTACTAGATGTAGATGTAGTTGGTTTTTTTACTACATACTTGAGCTTATTCAATGATATAATCTCCATTTAATGGTCCCGTACAAAAATACATAAGTAATCAAAAGATTGAAATTTCTTAAATACAATGGATTCATGTAAACGAGCAAACAAACTTTGCTTGAATATATCTTATAACTCTTTGTCTACCATATGATTTGTCATTTTGGCTAACATTGTCTTATATCTCAAAACATATTCATTGATAGGTTCATTGGTTCCTTATTTGATTTTGGTAATTTGGGCATAGAAACCTCTTTAGAAATGTTAATATAAAAGTGTGCTAAAAACTAGTTTGTAAGAGGTTTGAATGTTTGTACAGATTAGAGAGGTAGATCATAAAACCACCTCAAAGCATAGTCCTTGATATTTATTAAGAATAATTTGGTCAAAAGTTTATCACTAGAATCATAGTCAAGGCATGTCACATAAAAGGTTTGAATATGTTATTCAGGATCAACCTTGCCATCATAAAATGTGAACTTAGATGCAATGAATCTATTTGGCAAAGGGTGCAAAGAGATTTCAAGTGCTAAAGGGTTATGCAACACATCTTTTGAATCTATAGCATGAGAGGATTTTAAATATTTTTGTTCAATGTTTGTAATCTTGTATTCCAAGGTTTTTATAACTTGAAGGAATGATTGAACTGTAGGTCTGGTGGTAGTTAAATTATCAAGTTGAGTAGTCATCAAAAGGGATGAATTTATGAAAACATGTTTTGAGTAGTAATAGGCATTGAAATTGGTATTTGTGTTAAAACAATGAATAATTTCATAATAGATGTATCAATAGGAGTTTCAAGGAATAAAGATTTAAACACATAATTCTTTCCCCCATTAGATGTAGGTGGATTGTAAGTGTAGGATGAGTCATAGTGCCTTCTAAGTATTTACCATTACCAAATAAGATAACCTTGGTTTTATATTGTTTATTTATTTCATCTTGGGAAACATACAAAAATGCATCTATTAAGCCCTTGTTATTATTGAGATGAGTAATCAATGCTTCTTTATTTTACATTTGTAATCAGGTTTTTGTAACATTTTCCATTGCTTCACAAATGAAAAGTTAAAAATTTGTAACAAAGTATATCAATCAAAAAACCCTAATTTGTCTTAGGGTTTGATGTTCAAAGGTTGCGTTCACAAAAATTTTATCCCTAAAATGAAAATATGTAGGGTGTTTTCACTTTAAGCTTAGGGTTAATAATATATATATGAAATGGTACAAGGGTGATGATCAGATTTATAATATGCCAATTAGATGTTAAACTCAAATATAAGCATACACTAAATTTATTATGTTGAGGTAGTCTAAATATGGAAATTAAAACTAAGCTAGATATAGAAATGATAAACAATAGAAGTATTTAGCTCATTTTGATGCTAATGCATTTCTAGATTTAGAACATGATAAAAGTAGGTTGGAAGACAGTTGTAGAATAATTATCATATTTTAGATCTAGTGCCTCTAGTTATCTAGATAATTACATCATCCCTATATGGATGTGTTGATGCTACTATCTAAGTCCAAAAATGGTCTTATATGAAATATCTAATACATGGTTTTATCCAAAAAAAATTTAGAAAATCAATGGACTATGGAAATACTCTCTCATTAATGAAATATATGGTGAAATAAGATGCAACAACCTAGATGTTTTTGGTTTTTACTTCACCTTCGCTCTGGTTCATTCAAATTTAGGTCATAGATAATCACTCCTTGTGAAATGAAAAACCCCTAACTTTCCATATTTAATGTGACCTTGGGAAAAAATGGGTTAGTGGGCACATAGTGTCAAGTTGACCCCAATGACCTTGATGTCAAAAGGTACTACCTACATAACCAATACTCCAGAAGAGGGCCTTAGACTCATGTAGTTCTTCCCTATGTGTTGTCTTATGTGTAAATCATGTAATGTGTAAAATAAGTATAACAATGACCTAGCTTGTAACTTGGAAAATCAAGCTCTTAGAATGTTCTTTTATTAATTTAACCTTTAGATGTGTAGCCCTTGTAACTTGTATGCAAATATGAATAAATAGTGAAGCTTGGCTCAATTGAACACTCTTTTGAATGTTATTTGGTCTGATTGTTAGGTATTTGTAGGTGAGGAATGACTGAGGTTTGATCCTGTATTTATGTCAATCCTTTTGGAGTAATAAATCACGTTAAAAAACTTAGACTGGCCATTGGAATATGTTTCATTTTCAAATTGGATGACTTGCTAGAGAGTTTTTGGATAAAATCGTGTATTAGTTTTTAAACCAATACACAGTTTTATCTAGAAACTCTCTAGCAAATCAATGGACTATGGAAATGCTCTCTTGTTAAATTGGATGAATTTAGGGCACTGAACACTTACATCATGGTAGGATAATACCATTGATGCTTCTATTTATTTTAGATACTAGTGTCTAAATATTAATAAAATAGGTACATGCTTAAAACTTGTAGAGGTGTAAGATAAGTACATTTTAATCATTTTGGGAAAGATAGAATATCTATGACATCAATATAAGACTGGTCTAACTAAGAGATAGGCCAAGGGGCATAAAATAAAGCAAATTCAAGGCTTGTAAAAGTAAGAAGATTATATAACTAAGAGGAACAACCAAGGTATAAGTTTGCTAAGTGTACAAGATTGAGGTGCTACATAATCACAAAATATCATCTACAATAGGCTTTAACTTTACTTTCTACATTATTAGCCTTTGTATTTGAGATTTGAGTTATTACTTAATGTAATTATGTCATGTGGCATGATCACGTGTTTCTAGTGCATCCTAAGATTTTGGAAATGCATTTGCATCTTTGTGAGTCACCCACCTCTAAGATCTCACCACATAGTGACATATCAAAGCTTCAAGCTTTGATGCTCCTTTATTATTAGGTCTATTGGTGATCATCTTCCATGAACCGTTGATATGGGATATCGATGGTCGATAACCCTCAAACACTTTACTATGTGTTACTATGTTTATTGAGCCTTGAGCTTCCACAATGATACCATGTGGTGACATCATAAACCTTTAAGGCTTAGGGGATCTATGTGTTCTATTGATGGCTTATGAGTCCTAGGCTACCATGATCAGGCCATGTGCTATGATCTTAGGGCCCTAGGGACTCAAAATATTTTCAAACTATTAATCATCTTCTACCCACTGATCAAATGAGATCATTCCATGTGGTACGATCTTAAGGCTTAAAAAGGGCCCAACACTTAGATAATTTCTTGATTTTTTAGATATCTTCATGTGGTTTGGGTCTATAAGATGTTAATATGTGTCATTTTGATGTTAAATCATTGATTAGGAGGTCTATGTTGTGTAACTTAAATCATCGAGTCCTTAGTGAATGTGATCACACCATGTGGTGTGATCATGGGACTCAACCTTTGAGATTCAAGGAGACTTTATCCTCATTACTTTCTCTGTGGACTATCTCTTTGAGATCATTCCATATGGCATATTCTTAGATCTTGAAAGGCTCCAACACTTAGACAAATTTATAAAAGGATTTCAACTTTCCTATGGCCAATGGCTTGACAAATGCTCTACATGTCGCGTGTTGGCTTTAAATCCTAGTAGTGACATGGCATATTTTGAATCTATAAATTCCATAAAAATGTCTAAGTGTAAAACCCATCTAACAAAGGCAAAACCATACTAATGAGCATTAAATGAATAATAAATGAAATAAATAGATAAATAAATATTTTCTATTTAAGGAATTCATTCACATAGTTATGACGATCCCTTGATAGGGAGAAAGGCATCAAATTTAATTCAGTGTTTATTACCACATGGTAGGCTCTCATTGGTTCATAGACCTAGGTGTTGATGGTCTATTGATGGGTAGACATGCATTAAATTTAAGCTAGGGGACCTTACTGACATCATTGTGTCCATGTGGCAGTCCATCGTTCACTTAGTGTGCACTCTTAATTTCAAAGGATGATGCCACATAACATCATTATAGCTCTTTGAGGTTTATTTTGATTGAACATGATCATGTTACATGCTAAAATTGTGGCCTCCTAGGTTGCCTATGAACTTTGCTCCCTTTTGAGTCCTATTCTCCCACAAGTCATCAATCTAAGAGATTATATGACTAGTGGGGCTTCAAGGATTGGACAATCCTCTACAAATGCTCCACCAGGAGAAGAAGAAATGAAGTGACATGGAGAAACATGGATATTGATGATGTCAGTGGTGTGTAAGCATCAATTTAAAAGAAGAGGGTACCCATATGAAAATTTGAACATAGGGCGTGTTGGGACATAACAAATAGTGACTTCCATGGGGAGAATGATTGAAAAAGTATTCAGAACCTAGAACCTAGTTAAGGAACTTTAGAATTTAGTTTACAAATCTTCACACCTAAATAACAAACATAAACTATGAACAATTTCTTAGATAAAATCAAAAAGTTGAAGGAACCAAAGTCTACATCAAGAAACATGTTTCTAAATTTAACAAGTTCCAAATCAGTTTGTATCATTTATTGTATATTTATATCATTTTGATTTTATGTAGTAGTTTGTCTAATTATGATTAAAACCATCTTAATCCTCAAAATTGATAAAACACTAACATATACTTAAAATTGGCTTTTGTTAAGTAGACCCATTTAACTTGTAGGCTCAATGTGTAGATTGCTTAATGAGACTTAGTAAACATGTAAATGACAGAGTTGGTTTGCAATAGATCTAGATGATTCGAAGGTGTAGATATCTTTAGATCACATAATTAGAAATGGATACATATAGATTTGTATATATAGAGTTCCTTAGGACCCTTCTCACATAGGCCCACTCTAGATAAAAGTGATAAATAACAATCAAGGTGTTTAGAATTAAGTTAAGATGGAAAAGAATTACAAAATGAATGGGGTTAGAATCTAATGGATTATCAATTATGCCTTGGTTAAAACAAACAAACTGTGAAATTTGACTTGGTTAGAATCAATAACAAAGACTTAAAAAAATAGATCAAATTAAACATAGAGTCATTGATTAAGATTCTTAAATTGACAAATGATGAATTAAAAATGTTTATGAAAAAATATATATAATTCAAGTCTAAAAGAAAATTTTAATATAAATTAAAGATGATGGAAAATAGAGAAATATATACAAATAGACCTAATATAACAAAACATGACAAAAAATAGTTAAAAAAATCGTACTAAAATTAAATGTGTGCAATATCTTAACAAACTAAATAACTTTTTTAACCTGTATTGAAAAATAATAAGAAAAAAAATATTAATTTTTAAGAGGGTGGAGAATGAAGAATATCAAGTTATAGATTGGTATATACTTTAATGATGAACACAATGGAAAAATTTCAAGGCAAACGGACAAAAATAGAAGTTATGGCAAAACCCGAAAACATATGATTTATGATAATTAGGAGTGAAATTGGGATATGGGACTTCAAAGAAGAAAATGTAGGGATTAAAATTTTAGGTGTCTGGGTAAATTTTGAGGATAAACGAGGTTACAGATGGAGAGATATTACAAAAAAATGAAAAAAAAATATATTTTATTTTATTTCTGTTTATGTTGCTGGTTGCTATGCTTTGTAAAATACATCTACTGGGAATATGTTGAGACAAGTCTGCAGATCTACTATGATGATTTTCTGATACTCTACTGGTAGTATTATGAAACTGATAGGAATGGACCCCAAGTTTCAATGGTTGCCTAAGTGTTTAAATATCACTATGGCCACCAATGTTGTCTAAGTGAGTACCATTTTCTATAAGTTTTTTGGCCACAAATTTATCTCTCAGCAACAGCGCTTGGTTTTTCTTACGGATGGGAACTACTCAATTAGGAAAGGGTCATTGCCTGTTTCGCTGGTAGGTCCTCTCAATAGGCCAACTACTTTGGGGTCCCTGTGGTACTCCTCACAATGAGTTTTAGGGGTTTCACCCAAGCACTTCCCACAGTTATGTGATCAGGGTTTACCCTAATTCGAAAAAGATTATTGTGATGCAGAACAGAGTTAGGAATTTCTGAAAAAAATACTGTAAAGAAATTGTGATGCAGAACAGAGTTAGGAATTTCTGAAAAAAATACTGTAAAGAAATTATGCAGTAGAACAGAGTTTAAACTTTCAATAAAAAAAAATTGTGGCCTTAGAAAGTGCTCTGATACCATATGAGAGGATCCTCCTATAGCAGTTAATAAAAATGCTCGAAATAATAGAAATTAATAGCACAAACCACTTTGAGGGGGCAACCTCCTTTGAGCATGCTCAATACAATAAATTCGTGGATGCCTTCAATGGCCTCGACACTTATATATGAATTCTAATCTAAGAAACTACTACTTCCCATGAATGTGGGATAAATCAAAATGCTCACGGAATGACTTACAAAGCATATACGTCCATAGCAACTACTAAATGAATAAAGTAAAGAGAAGAGATATTACGGGTTCATAACATCTAGATGATTCAAAGGTGTGGATATCTTTAGATCATATAATCAGAAATGGATACAGATAGATTTGTATATATAGAGTTCCTTAAGACTCTTCTCACATAGGCCTACTCTAGATAAAAGTGATAAACAACAATCAAGGCGTGAGGAATTAAGTTAAGATGGAAAAGATTTATAAAATGAAGGGGGTTAGAATCTAATGGATTATCGATTATGCCCTAGTCAAAACAAATAAATTGTGGAATTTGACTTGGTTAGAATCAATAACAAAAACTTTAAAAAAGATCAAACTAAATATAAGATCACTAATTAAAATTCTTAAATTGACAAATGACGAATTAAAAATGTTTATGGAAAAATCTATATAATTCAAGTCTTAAAAAAAAGAATTAATATAAATTAAAGATGATAAAAAATATATATATACAAATAGACCTAACATAATAAAACATGACCAAAAATAATAATAATTAAAAAAATCATACTAAAATTAAATGTGTGCAATATCTTAACAAACTAAATAACTTTTTAAAATCGTATTAAGAGATAATAATTTAAAAAAAAAAAAAAATATAGTAATTTTTAAGAGGGTGGAGAATGAAGAATATCACGTTATAGATTTGTAGATACTTTAAAGTGGTTTTTGTTAAATAAATCGGCTGAAGTATCGTACCAGTGGGAAAATGTCAGGATTTTTATGTTTGTTTATGGAATTGGTGTTTTGAAATAACTAAAAACAAAGCAGTCAAATCATACATACTTTAAAAAATCTAGTTGCTCCACGTATTTTGTTTTGTCGTTAAGTTGTCTTTAGCCGTCCTAATTATTTTTTTGGAAGATCCCTTCCTCATTTTTAATCTTTAGATTGTATTCTCCAACCATTTCTTCTCTCTCCCACTTTTAATTTCCCATTGATTTTGTGAAAATAGAAAAAAGGTGTATAGACAAAGAATCTTCCACGTAAAGTGTCTCATTTTGGAGTAGACAACTACAAAATCACGCAAAGTTTGTCTAGTCGCAAAAGGAGGCATCGCCATCCTTGTCATGGAATGCCCAGACCAAAATCAATTCCACTGCCTTTGTCCTTCCCACACTCTCTTTGTCCTCTTGCATTGCCTTGCAATTCCATTATAATTTATACCCCAAAAATAAGCCTACCTACATTTTCATTTTGATATTGATACCACACATGCTCTACGTGAATCCACCACTATGGAAAACACATATCGACCCCACATTCAACTGATGTGGAAGACGCCTTCCACTTTAATGCATACCCTTCAAATAACACACTATGACTCATAAAATTGTTATTATTTTTATTTTAAGTCCTCAGAAAGAAATAATTCATCCCCTGTCCCACCCAAGCCTTTCTCGTGCCTTTTATTATTATTACATTTTCAATAAAGCAGTCATGTGAATGATTTGTGTGCGTCATTAAAGAAATCCAAAATTAAAGAGGAGGAGTCGCATTTGTTTATAGAAATGATTGGTGAAGGAAGGAATAATATAAAGAAACAAAGAAAATGTGGATTAAGGAGAGAGAAGGTATTGATTATCGATGCGTTGAGAGACGTGCAAATGCTTCACACTCTCCCAAGTGGCAACTACCATTCATTTTGCTTATAAATAATAAGTTGTGACACTGACTTTGTCAAGAAATGATTTGAGCGAGTGGAAGCAATTATAATCCTCGACCAGGAAAAACAACTGTTCGAAGGCTGTGGTGGAGTACGAGGCTGAAGACCACTGCCACAAAAAATAAAGCATTCAATAGACGGCTGAAAAAAATTCTTTTTGCAGGTGGGCATCCATTCATTGCCAGCACCAAAAGCTGGCCAGCTAGCTGCATCCCCGTCTCTCTGACTCTTCCACTCCATATTCCATATATTTTATTTAAGATAAAATCCTCTCACACCCACCAGCCACCCATCTCATCTGTTTACAGCCTTGGATCCAGTGCAATATCAAAGAAAGATGCATTAAAAATTCTTCCCTGCCAAAAAAAAAAGATTGTCTTTATTCCTTCGTCACTCATTAATGTCCAATCTGTAATCAGACTTCTTCAGGTTAAACAAGCGTAAAGAATTATTTTAAACTTACGCTTCTTTTATTTTATAGTGACCTGATTTCGGATTTCTTTTGTGGGTTGGTTTCAGGGCAAGATGAGGATGATAGATATCAGCAGCGAGCGGAATGCAATGCAAATCATAGACAGAAGCACTTCTGTGGACTGTGAAAAGGACGTGCGCTGCTGGCCTAGATCGTTGAAATCTCTTGTAGAATTCATGGTGCCCTGCTGTGGCTGCCAATCTCTGTCCGGTGGTTCCATGGATGAGCATGACACTGAATCGACACTTGGGTCGACTGTCACCGGCACCATTTTCGGTTACAGAAAAGGCCGGGTCAGCTTCTGTATTCAAGAAGACCGCCAGGGGCCAAATCTCTTACTGCTAGAATTCGCCATGCCCACGTATCTTCTGGCAAAGGAAATGCAGTATGGGCTGCTAAGGATTGCGTTGGAGTGTGATAAGGAGAATACGCGGGAAGGCTCTTTGTTTTCTGTGCCGGTCTGGACCATGTACTGCAATGGACGTAAGGCCGGATTTGCCATCAAGCGCCATGTTACTGAGAATGACAAGGCAATCTTGAAGGTGATGCAGTGTATTTCTGTGGGTGCAGGGGTTTTGCCCTACAGAGAGACCAAGGCTGATGAAGGTGAGCTCATGTACATGAGGGCCACCTATGAGAGAGTTGTGGGGTCGTCCGATTCGGAGTCGTTTCATATGATCAATCCCGATGGCAGCACAGGGCAGCAACTTAGTATTTTTCTTCTTCGTTCGTGAGAAACTTCTGGACTTCTCATGTTTCAATCTCTTTGTTAGTATTCTAGGTATAGAATGTGTTTTAGTATAATACTCTGACTGGTGCATAATTAACTCCATCATCATGTACTCGTACAGTTTTATAATGTGTTCATCATCATCTTGTTGACATGAATGTATCATAGAGGGAGGCAAAAGGAATGCAAAGCTTCCTGTTGTTGTAGATATAAGTCAAATGAAAATTTATAAGTAGGAAATGTTTTCGTTCTCTGCGAGACCACACAGATTCTTTTCTGCTGGTCGAGTAGAATTCAAAGTGAAATGCACCATGCCCACAAACTGATTCATGCACCAAGACTTGATGGAACTGTGTTAATGTTCTCTTAATAATATTCTATTTGTGAAAGTTGTATTGATTTTCTTGTAATTAGTTTTGGATTTGGATTTTGGACTTGAGTCAGAAAATTTGGACTCTTTGTTGGGCTTTGCACATCATGCTCAACAAATTAAAATCCAGAGCATCCTTGTATAGATGCTAGGGAAAGTATGCAGGAAAGACCATTTTCAATTGACATGTTTTTGTTCCCGGTCGGAGCAGC
This sequence comes from Torreya grandis, assembly GCA_037957365.1. Lineage (NCBI taxonomy): Eukaryota > Viridiplantae > Streptophyta > Pinopsida > Cupressales > Taxaceae > Torreya > Torreya grandis. Next base: position 995,143 of record JARHVA010004833.1, read on the forward strand.
CATTATCTTATCAGTTGGCAAATTAAAATGCACCATGTCCACCAGCTGATTCAGCCAGCAAGACTTTCTATCATTATGTGGATATTTTTTATTGCGTAATTGTTTTGAGATTTAGACTTCATGTTATTGTTCTAATAAGATTTGGATTCCTTTTCCATCTGAATCATTAATTACCACTGAATACGGAAGATTTTAAGAATATTATATGTTTGATTCATGATATAAAGCACTACTATGAGAGTCTAATCTGGTCGGGGAAAGTTACTTGGCATTCATGGTACTGGTGGGCAAGAATGATATGATGTGTTCTCCATGGCACTTGGTCTTGTATCACGCCTAGAATGAGTGAAATTTCAATGAAAGTACATTGACTGACATCCACTAGGTTTTCCTAAAAAGAGTTATATTAGGCGTCCACTTCATGTATAACAATAGTCAGAAAAAGGGTCTATAAAGCATTACTTACTAGCATAAAAGTTTTGTCAAATGGGAAGTATGTGACTCTAGGTGAATGTCTTTCCATTGACGTGTTAAGAGAATCTCCCAAATGGGAAGTATGCGACTATACGTGACTATCTTTCCATTGACGTGTTAAAAAGAATCTCCATTTTGAGAGTTGAGAGTTGAGAGTGTTGTCATGTGAACTACAATAATTTATAATTATTGTGTGATGTGATTTGTGTATATATATTTTATAATTTATAATTGTAAAGAATTTATACATTTATTATTGGAATGTATTAGTAATAGTAATATTAATTAAAAATAAATTAATATATGTGATGATTATAATAGTGAGGTGATCGATAGAAATTTACAGTGCATTTTTTATGATGGTACAATATCGATAAATCTAAGCAATTTAAAATAATAATATAAACTATAAATAACTAGGTAATGCTTGTATTTTATGAGGAGGTGGCAGATCATTCTTGGGATGCTGGGTACTTTAAGAAGAAAGCTCAGCAAAAGGTGGATTAGGTGCCACCCAACCATCCTGAATAAGATTTTGGAGAACCAAAGAAATAGTAATACCCTAAACAAGAGGTGGTTGAACAAAACTGCAAACTGGGCCACTTCCTTGTACAGGGGAGTTTCACTAGGATGGGCCAGCAATAGACTTCCCATGAGTTGATGACGAACTCCACCCCCATCGATGAAGAGGAAGACTGGAGAAGCAGTTGTGACTGCATTAGCAACTTTGATAACGCTAGGGGAGGAGATTCATGTGTCAGATGGTCTAGGGGGATGCAACTCATAATACATGGAACACTCCCCTAATGGTTGAGCAACTCCTGCAGATGTTGGAATTCAAGAGTCACCTTCTCCACTTGAGTTTGTCTGCATAAAATCCAAAGAGATAAAAATTACCTTGTCATTAATAGAAAAGAGATAAGATGCTTCTTCATTATTAAACAAAACTAAAGTCCTAGATTTCCATAATTGAGATGATATAATAGCCCTAAATAAATTCCATATGAATTCTATGTATGCCAGCCATAAAGTAGCATCCTTGTTTTACCTTATTTTTTATTTAACAATAAATATGTTATACTAATAGGTGTAGAAATTGATAGATATCATCATGCTAAATATGTACAATAATTTAAAATTTTGATTTTAGAAATTAAGAAAATATGGAAAACTGTTGTTTTTGAAAAACACTAATAAAAAATGTACGTAACTCAAATCAAGATTCTTGTTGACTATTTTAGATATTTAAAAGTAGAGATTAACAAAATATATGATTGTGCATGCTTAGGATCAGGAACAAAGTTTGAACATTTTAGACATGATTATGGTTTCTAGACAACAACATAGGTTGGTCATGTATGTTTGACTATGGACTAGTCTCAATTGTCTATGATTCATGACTGATAGGAAAAAGATAAAAAGTGTAAATTTGACAAAGACAACCAATAACAAAATCTAAGAATATTCCTAGACAAGTACACACTATTTAGATTGCAATGTAGGCCACTCACATCTATTTACCATAGACTTATTTACATTGACCATGATAAAAAAACTAATTGATGTGTTTTTTATGCTTGTGTTTACTGAGTAGGTTGAGATATCAAGATTCTTTTTTTTTTAATGCATAAATTCATGGTTTTCCTTCTTTTGTCTTTGAAACCCTAAGGGTACCATGAAAGCTTGAAACCTAAAAAAGAGAGGGGGAGTGTAATGCATTGAATTGACCCCAATTACCCCTTAATGATTAATCATTGTCTATGTATCTAATATTCCAAGGAGGAAAATCAAATCCATGTAGTTCTCCCACATAGAGTGATTGTGTAATTGTGCTCCTTAACTATGTGTATGCAGTTAGAAAAATGGCTTTGATACTATACAATGATATCTCTTGATGCGATTTAAGATGCTTTAGATGTGGCTTATGGTTTATCCTTGTGAGTGGTCTTGAATTTGGAAATAGTAGGGTAAATTTGCTAAATTTGTAATAGTGTGCAAGATAACAACCAAGTGATATCCAAGTGGGGATAATGAATGACCTTTGACATGTATATATAGTATAACATTTTGATAAAAATATTTAGTCGACCTTATTAAATTTTTGGGAAAACACAAAATATTGTTTTGAAATTTAGAAACTAACCATCATTTCTACCTAGCATGAACCTATCTCATGAAATTAAGGACAACTATTTTTAACTGGAAATACTTGGAGGATATTATGAAACAGTTTGAGCATTTGACTTGGGAATTTTTGTGTAGCAATGAAAAAAAATAAAGGTTCAAGTCCATACATAGATAAATGGCCTAAAGGAATGGTGAATACAAGTCATGTATTTGGGTGTAATTTAGCAAGGAAGTAATTACTACAGTAAAGGAGAAAAAATTAAACCTTGGTGTGTACAACACACTTTGTATTTAAGAGGATACTCCAATTGTGTAGGGTACTCAAATTTAGTAAACTTGGCAAGGCCATATCAAGTAGTCATTTGTCCATTTTTTAAATTTGAAAAAAGCTAAACTTTAAAAATTGAAAAGAGAGCAAGGAAGGAGTACACCTGTATGGAGATGATACCAAATCACCTTATCACCCGTAATTGATGATTGTGAATTGTGACACATTATTGAAGCACTTGGAGAGATGGTTTCTTATGTTGAAATGATGATGATTTCAGAGTATCAAGTCTCAATTTTTGAACTAATGAAGCCCCTGAGATGAAAATATGCATATTCTGACTCTCATGAATGGGGAATATTACCCAATGTACTAATCTAAAAAGCTGGAACCATTATGGGTTCATTAGAAGTGATACCAAGGCCATTAAGTGTCACTAGACTCAAATGTATAACACCTATAACAAAATATGGAACCACACAATGGGTTCACTAGAAGTAGTTCCAAGGCCATTATCCATAATAGATTAGAATCACATCGCTATAGATGGATCTAGATTATAATTGAATGATCATAATAGAATACAAAATATTCATGCCCCCATCATGACTGCATTACTCATAGATTTGCATTGAAACAACAATCATTTACCTTTGATATTTTAATTTTAAGTCTGGAAATATGCATGAACAAGTATCATGTCTTTGAAATTATAACTTTGAACTTTAAAAATGTGAACAAATGAACATCATGCCTTTTTAAAATATTTAAACTTTACAAATGTGTCAATGATATAGAATGACATGCACATAAATGCTCAATCATAACTATATTTGAAACAATCTGATTTATGTAATACTCTAGTCTTGTATACTTGGAAAATATCCATCATGGTTGTACCTTTCATTTATAAACCTGCCCATTGTTGAAAGTCTCATATTCACTAGCTCTTTGTGCCTAAATTTATTATCTCTTATTCCAACCATTATTATTCTGATGACTAACCTTTCTATACTATGAAAAATATCTAAACCTGATCATTATCCTTAATTATAAGTTTTTAACATGCACCTATTTTCAGCTTCCTAGACACTTGTGCCCATACAGACCCCTGCATTGACACAAGTGTCAACCTTTCCTACAAAGTGTCCAATTTTCAAAAGTCATCCAATTTTTAAATGAAACATATCCTAAAGGTCTGCCTAAGTGATTTATATGAGATATTTTCAAAAGAGATTGGTATAAATACAAAATTAACCCTCATTCATTCATCACTAAGAAATCACATACAACTCACAAGGAAATATATAAAAAAGCACTTAGATGAACAAACCTACACTATTGTCCCATATTTACATATCAATCATAGGAGTAGTATTTCCATAAGTATGAAGCATTTAAAGAGCATCCCATGAGCCATATTTTATAAGTTACAAGCTAGGTCACTACATATCTATGCTTATCATACATTACATCCTTATGCACACATAAGCCAAAATGTAGGGGAGAATTACATAAGTCTAAGGCCCTCTTAGGAGTATTGGCTATGTAGGTAGCACCTATTAATAGAGGGGTCCTTAGAAAAATTCAACACCATGAACTCAATAACCTATTTTTCCCACAACCACTCCAAGGGTGAAGAAGTTAGGGTTTGACCATTTGATAAAGAGTACCAACCTGTGTGTACGATTTAAAGACATCATAGGAAAGGTGATAGAAAAATTAGAAGGCTCCAATTGGTTGCATCAATATACATTTAGTATTTTGTACATGACACATGAATCATAGTGAGACACTTGTGTTGACATAACTATCCAGATTTGATGTAAGCATCTAAGGCCATAAAATAATATTCCCAAAATATGATGATTGTTATAGGATCACCTTCTAATCCACTTCTAGTCTATTCTAGGTTAGACCTACACAAGCATAGTAGACTAACTAAGGATCAATGTTCTCTATTTATTACAATATCTATCAATAATTGTACTTTTATATTTTTAGCCATCTCAATTATATAACTTTAGATTATTATTTATCTAAGTTTCTATTAATTGGTCTGATCATTAGGTTAGTTCATCATCCTTATGTAAAAGATAATCTAATATCCATTAACCCTAGATATCCACACATATGTAAATTTAGGGTTAAATATTTGATGAACCTGACCTTTAGTCTCAAAACCTTAGATTGACCTAGGGGTTTTATTTTGATTTTTCAATTGTTGTATATTGGTGTTTTAGATTATTTTTTTGTATTTATAGGAAATGAAAAATGTTAATCAAAAAATTCATTTTAAAATGGAAGATAAATAAGCCTTAGTCACTCATATCAATAACAACAAGGACTCAATGGATACATTTTTGTATGTTACAAGAGATGAAATCATTAAACATTCTAAGGCTAAGGCATCCTCCCCTAGTGATGGTGAATCTTTAGGTGGTACTACAATTGATTCCATATCATTCACTCTCCCCTTGAACACATCATCACTTGATACTTCTAATGGGGGCACTGGTTATGTATTTACACCATTATTTCCTAGAACAAATCCTATAATTGCCACATCCTCCATGGGAAACATTGGCACATCAACTTAGTTATCGATTTCAATGCCAATATCAACTCAAATTATGGGTATACCTCCTTTGGTGACTTATCAAACTTCAAACCTTAATGATCAAAATGTGCAATATTTATACAAACTATCAAACTTTTGCAATCTAAGGTTACAAATATTGAGCAAAATTTTATGATTTCACCTTATGTTATTGATTCATAAGAGGTGTTGCATAACCCTCTTGAACCTGAAATATATTTTCACCCTTTACCAACTAGTTTTGTTTCACCTAAGTTCACATTTTATGATGTCAAGGGTGATATTGAACAATATCTTTTATCTTTCTATATAGCATGCATTGATTATGCCTCCAATGATAAAATTTGGACAGACCTATTTACAAGGAGCCTCAAGGACTAAGATCTAAGGTGGTTATATGATTCACCAATCTAATCTATAAAATAATTCAAACCTCATGTAGATAAATTTTTAGAACACTTCTCTCTTCACATTACTGAAAAGGTATCCTATGCCCAAATTATAAAAATCAAACAAGGAACCAATGAACCTATCAATGAATATGTATTGAGATACAAGATAATGTTGGCTGAAATGATAGACCAACTGGTAGATAAAGAGTTTAAATATATCCTCATTCAAATTTTTCTTGCCTTATTACATGAATCCATCATTTTTAAAAACTTTAAATCCTTTGATGAATTATTATATATTGTGCAAGATCATGAAATGAAACTTATCTCATTAAATAAGCTTACGTATGTAGCCAACACACTAACTACATCCAACACCAAGTTTCATATCAAACCAAGATACAAGGTCAAGCCTACAAAACCTAATAATGACACAAATATAACTATTAGTATAGTGTCACAACAACCTAATTAACTTGTCTTATCCAATGCACCCAAGAGATAATTTACATGATTACCTAAGTCTCTAACTTCTCTACTTAAGAAGCTTGTAGAGTGTCATCTTACATCTCTCCCTCCTCCCATAGAGGTTGATATGAGTAGACCTATACCTCATCAATATGATGCCAATGCTTATTGTGATTATCACTAGGGCCCTGGGCATTCAACTAATTGATGTTATACCTTATAATAGAAAATTCAAGATATTATTAATAACCAATAACTTACATTTGATGACCCTCCTAAAGATTTAGGGTCATAACCTAGTAACCATTAGAACAAAAAGATGATTAGTGATCCATTAAAAGATCATTTTTAGAAGAATTTGGAAGTGTAGATAGCGTATAATGCACATCCTCTACCACATTATGGGCACCCATTATATGGGATTATTGGTACTTGTACATGACATATAACTCATATGATTCAAATACCCTCTATTACCTTTGATGACAATGAGATTATGGATGATGACTTAGATCTTAATTCATTATTGATTTGAACATACTTTGATCACCAACCTATTCATAGTGTTATGATCGATGATGGTGCTAGTGAAAATGTATCTGTATGCTTATAAATCTGAGTTACAGATCTAATATACTAAAAATAGTAAACTTAACCCAAAACTTACAAAAAAATCAAAGGGAGATAATTTATAAGCAATCAAAATTAAAAATGGATTCTTATCATCACTTTGCTCCTATTGGATTTCCTCCAAAATCTTCAAACTAATTCTCCAATGCTTCTTGACTTGCTTATTGGAATTTTTGATAATGATGGCTTCAATATGGATGGTTTAATGGCTTCTTGGATGCTATGATGGATGCAAAAGAGTATGAGTACTATACGATAGCTAGTATATGGATGAAAGAATGGATTTAAAGTTTTTTCATTAATCTAACCAAGCTCCATGATTGGTTATTTATAGGGTGATGGAGAAGGATTTAAATGAATTTATAATTCATTTAGAACTCTCTAGTTTAGAGAATTATAGAAAGTTAGTGAAAGCTCTAGATTTTGGAGGCTTCTAGATTATATTAGTAGTTAATAAGGATTAGTTAGGGGGGTTTAGGGAGGTTTAAGGATATAAGTGTGTATGAAAGGCTAGGGATAGGTTGGCTAGGGGGTAGTTAGAATATATTTGAATTTTAAATTGGCAAGTGGGGATAGTGCCTAGTTAATGAGGTGAGATTAGGTTTTAGATGGGGTGTTAGTTGGATAATCAAGGGATTAATATATCATGAGGGGTGTAAAAATGTTAGCATGATGTAGGGGTTATTGATGGGGGAATATGATTTAATTATTTGGTTAAGATTATGGTTATGTGATTAATATAAATAATGGAATTAATGGAATAGTTAGGGTGAGAATATTTAGGTGTATACATTTTCCCCCTCTTTGAAAGGGCATTGCGAGTGATGAAAGAGTAATGGTCTTTCAAAGAAATACCATTGCATGAATAAGTTAATAAAATGAGATTGCATTATGCCCCCTTAAGGGGACATGTAGGGAGGTATGAGAGAGATGGCCACTCAAAAAGAGCTCCCTGGGGTGGGTATAAAATCAATACAATGAGAGGCTGAGTTATGATAAAATTCCCAAAGTGGAGAGGCAAGGGGATAAAGTTGTAGGTGTAAGACTAGTCCTGATAGGGAATGCACCTAAGTAACAATGATTAGCCTCTTAAGATGAGTCCTAGGCAATGACCAATGCCAAGGAGAGAGGTGAGTCCATTCATATGATAAGATGAATAATCCTAAAATAATGACATATGTTTAGGAAATGAGTAAATTAAATGACTCAAGTTTTCAACATTTCTTGGGCAAGGATACATGCAAGGGAGAGCTTATAGGTTGATAAAAAGATGTATAACAAATGAGTTGTGATGATAAATGGGTTTGATTTGATGATTGTATCTCAACATGATTTGAGATATTTGAGTGACCCAAAGAATATGGGATGGGGATTAGTTTTAGTGGATGAGCTATCATTGGGCACTAAAAAAACATCTAAGTGCTGCCTACATAGTTTGAAGAGACATCAGGTTGATGTAGTTTTGACTCGAGAGATTAGATGATGAGCAGGGCACATAAAAAACATATCCTTGAAATTGATTAAAACTATTTATGGGATGGATAATAGTTAGTGTAAACATGATTGATCATGATTAATGAAGAGATAAATAGATAGAAAATTTAGGATTAAGTGTTTAGGTGGTCAAGTAGAGTTAGTATGGACTAAATAGTGTGAAGGGGTAATAGAATAGGGTTATTGGGGGGGGGGGGGTAAAATAGAAAAGTGGAGGGTAAAAGAAATCATGTTTACTCTTTGACTTTGGTGATTTGAGATCTGAGGCTAAGGATAATGGATTTCATCCCATGAGCTTCCCACTGTAGAGAGAGGGTTTGCGAGTTGCAAAGCCCAACAAACATAGGACCACTAGTGAATACTCTATTCAAGCTTGGTAATTTTAGTCATTGATGCATTTATTATGGGTAAGATTGTATAATTCAAAATCACAATTGAGGGTATTCCCCCTAGTTATGGTTTTGCACATGTAAGATGTAGTATCACACTCGTGTATTATGATCTTTCAAAACTACATGTGGTGATCTATAGTTTTAAAAAACCACAATGGGGGATATGCAATATTTCAATGTCATGTGGGGGGATATGCAATTTCACAAAACCACAAGTGATGACATGTAGTTTTTCAAAACTACGAGAATCAACATGAGATGTTGACAAAATCACATATTAGGGTTTATGGCTAGATGTAGTTTTGATGAAAGTTAGTGTTAAGATTTAGTTAGGTAAGGGGATGGGAAGGGGGTGGGTAAATGGGATAGATGGAGAGGTAGTTAGGTTTGGTATAAATAGATATGCTAGATGGGATTGATAGATTAGGATTGCTGGGATAGGTAATGATTAATAGATTAGATTAGCATGAATAGATAGGTAGGACAGGTAAATAGGATAGGTTGATAGGTTGGATAGGATAAATAAGATTAATAGGTTTGACTAGTTGGATAGATAATTTAGATAGGATAGGTAGGTTTGAGAAGATAGGTAGGAAAGACAGGATAAGTAAGATTGGTAGGATTAGTGGGATAGATAGTGATTAATAGATTGGTAGTGATCAAGGGCTAATAGGTTTATGTGGTGTAGGAGGATTTAGTCATGTTAGTATCCAAATTAAGAAAACCATTGGTGCTACATGATATGCATATGCTAAGTCCAATAGATTATGGAATACTAGAGATGACTAGATTATTTTATATCACCATAATTTGATTTATCAAGATAGATCAAGCATTCATCATGGTGTTAGTGAAATAGTGGCACTCTAAGACCATCACATTCCACTTCATTATAGGGGAGATGATCATAATTTTTGAGGACTTGTGGCACATCTTCTAGTTAACGATGAGAGGGGAATTGATCTACTTGTAATCACAGACCTTGAATGCTATCATGCAGAGACTATGAGAGCATATACAAGTCAGGGTGTGAGACTCATAGATAGATATATAGGGCATTTATAGATGATTTGATTGATATACTGACCTTGGTGTTTATGTCTCTTATTAGTGGCATACTATTTCTATACAAGAGTGTGTAGTGGTTCCATTTGAGGCTAGGAGATGTAGTTGCAAATATGGTATACGACTACCAAGTTTTTTCATGGGGTCTTATAGTACTAGGTCATTTATACATGGTGTTACACATGGGGGCCTATAGGTGAACATCTATATTTAGTCCTTTATTACTTATTCATATTTAGTGCTAGTAGCATGTGGCTATCAAGAAGCCACTAGGTACATGTGTAGATAAGGAGCCTGATCATCCTTGGGTTTTGGATGGTATATTATTTTGGGAGCGAAAAGAGAACACGTAAGGGATGTGAGATATTATAGATAGTCATTAGATAAATTACAAGATGACCAAATCATGTGGATGCCCTATAGGCAGGTTTAGTGGGTTGGGTGGAGGATTCCAACTACATGATATATATGATGATGGAGTGATATCTAACTGGAGGATATGATTACATTATTAGGAGATATCATCTTGATAATGTTCAAAGGTAGTTTAGACACTAGCAAGATGTCTTGAACGAGGAACACTTATTCATCAAGAGTGATAAGGAGAGACCTCAGTAGGGGAAAATAATTAATAGGGTCCTTACGTAATTTGATTATGACAACATTTTTCTAGTGGTGTGGGATTACTAGATACTTATAGTAGATCCTATCATCACTATAATGTGTATAAGGTGGTGGCATAAGAGATGGCCATAGATATTATTAAGACCTCCTCTAGGAGCTAGGAGGAGAGGAGTGGAATGGAGGATGGTATAGGTGCATGCATGCTTGAGGAGATGATGGGTGCAGATACCATAACCCTAGGCTAGGAGAGATGGTGGGGATGTAAAGCATGATGAGGCTAATCAGGTAGTGATGACTATTGATAGTGGTGATTAGGGAGTTATAGGAAGAGATCAAGATGTGGGAGGAAGAGACCAGGTGATGAGAGGGGTAGGTCCATATGTTATGATACCCTTTAGGCCACTTGTTAGTGCATCTAACTAGGCACATATTGATATATCGAGGTAGGATGTGAGAGACAAGGTTCTATAGGTGGATGGGATTATGACAAAGAAGGTGTAGATGCCAAAAATTTTCACACTAAAGTTTCAAATGTTGAAACATCCCTAGTTCAGACCATGACCCAACCCTTGACCATGACCCTAAGTTAGGTTAACTAATTAGCTAAACAACTCACTAACTTACCCCTCTTTACCCCACTTAACCTTTGACACTTGACCATCGATGGTTAGTTTGATATCTTATGGTCACCCTGACTATCGATAGTTAGGTCCTTTCCCCATCTCAACAAATACAACAGCAATTATGTACAAGCTAACACACCATAATTTAATATGTTCACTTTACCCATTAATAACACATCATGATGCATCAAAATAAGTATCCTAACCTCCTATGTAACCTTCTACCTCCATCTCCCTTTTATTATAAAAGGAGGGGAGTAGGAGGTGAAAAGCATCCATGATCCATAATCAAGCATTCTAGCACATAAGTGATTAGGCTATCAACGAACAGGTCTTCCTTCTAGTAATTCAACAACTAAAATAGAGACCCAAACCTATACCAAAATTGCTCTTGAGGAAAAATATTGTTACTCTGCTAAAATCACTCCAGGATCAACCATCTACCATCAAGCAATAAGCTAGGTACATTTTGTATTTTAGGTTATGTTTGTTTGGTTTTTGACTTCCCTACCTGGATCAGACCCTGCTACATCTTATCTCCTAACCCCCAAACCTTAACTAGATACCCAACCACTTACCGACCCATTCTACAACCTTTTCTTAAACTCTTTAAGAACCCATAAGAATTATCAACAATCACCCTGACCATTGATTGTCACCTTCAACCATTGATAATTACCTAATCGCTAATGATTAGCTTAACTGTTGATGGCCACCCTGATTGTTGATGGCCACTATGGTAAGAAATAATAGTGGGTTATTTCTACCCACTTACCCTCACCCAAATTCCACTTTTTGATCCTCTGCTTGTTCATAAAGACCTCACCTATTTTTTGAACCCAACCTAACCTCTTTAGCATTAGTATTGACCTGTTATTTGCTATAATTATTATATTTTCTTTTATCAAGAATTTATTTCTTCTTTCATTTCCTTTCAGTATTTTTTATCATTTTATGCAAGTAATTTATCTTTACTTCTCTCAACTTAACTATTTTAAGAGTGTGGAGTAACAACCTCATAGTAATCTCACACTTCTTAGATCTAGCTCACACTAGGCAATCTACCTTGCTACCCATCTAACAACCCCTTTGCATGAGTGATTTCTTATCTATAAATCATTAATCCCAAGACAAATAGGAACTCTTCACACTCATCTGGATCATGCATGCACAAATAAACAGGTTCTTCTACCACATCCTTATTACTAGTTTCTTACTTCTTATTTAATTAAGAAATAAACAAAAATTGAGAGAAACATTCTGGCATGCTTAGTGGAACTTAGTAGCATCTAGGTGCCCTTTTCCTACTTATTATATGCTCATATAAAGAAATAAAAATTTATTTTGGGTATCAAATAAACCTTGCATACATTGATTTCTTGCATGTTTAGCTCATTTAGTTAAATTAAAAGTAAAGTAATCAATCATAGTTTCACTTTTTTTATCACACACTATATCAAACCACTTAAATCAATTAAACATCAAAATAATTGACATAAGGCTCGACTAAGGTTTCATATCCTTGAGGATCACCTTCACCTTTTGGCTATCTTACTTGGAGGTCATTACCAAGAAGAGAACCAAAACTTAGCTCTCTAGTTGAATCTAAACTCTGAAAATCAGTATATACTAGCTAGGCATCTGACACCCTTATCACTATGATATGTAAAGTGAGGGGGTAGGCCCCAATAATAATCCACATATTTATTTCCAATATAAATCCTTTTGAGATCCTTGAAAACCTAAAACTAACCATATACTTCTTTTCAAGTCCCTGATATACAAACCAAGTTCTTCTTCACACTTTCAAACTAAGGCATAAGCCAAAAGTGAGATAAAAGATGTCCTAAGATTTTAAAATGCACTATAGTGTATGTTTGATTGCTTTGAGATATTTTTATTTTATTTTCTTTGTGTTTGAGTTGTGATCTTTCCTTTATTTCTTACTATTTCTCACATGGTCTTTACTAGACAACAATTGACGAACCAAACCAACTAAGAGCCACCTTCCTCTTCTTCTTCTTCCTTGGACTATACCTTGGATTTGAGAGTTATCCACATAATTCTACCCCCCTACCATACCTTGGATAATTACCCAAGGTAATGTGTATTTTTACACTTTCCTTGACAACAACCTCGTGTTCCTCCAACATTACCTCAACACCTTATTTCACCACACCCCTACTACTTTGGTTCCTCCTACGAATCCACCTTATGAGATGTCACCCCATCTTAGGATTGAAACTACCTCCACCCAACCTATGACCACTCAATCATCTTCTTCCACCAATAATCCACCTACTACCTCCACCCAAAATCAATCAAACCACCCAACCAATAACCAAACACCCCCTAAACCAACCAACAACTCCTCTAACATAGGGGCAACCTTACCTTTAGTTACCCAAACCACATCCATTATGGGGATACCTTCTACCTATATTGACATTATTCCCCTTATCACTACCAACCCAATAATATCCACCCCACTTCAAAACATAGTGCATTCTATACCTTCTAGTAACTATTTTGGATTCTTGACTATCTACCTGGTCTATTCTGACTATTTTGATGTCTGGTTATTGTTTTAGGTGTTCTAAAAACTATTGTTTTGATCATTAGGAACTTTGATCTCTGAGACAAAACCCCTATTTGTTGCCTCCTCTTCTAAGGGTAGGAGTGAAAACCCTTCAATGACTACCCTCAGAAGAAAGAGCCCTACAAGTGTGTTATGCTACAAAGATACATGATATAGCAATGATAATTGACAATATATCTAAAGATATAACATGAGTTGTATTGAGATATTGTTAGATCAACAGGGGTATGCCTAGATGTATATAACAATTTAATAACATATGCAATGTACTAAATTAGAATTTAAAGTCTGTTTAGTTTTTAGTTGTTAGTTGGAGGGATGGAGTATGATGTCCATCATGGCATCCAAGAAAGAAATAAAATGCATAACATGGATCATGGCATTACAAATAATGAGAAGAAAAAAATAAATAAGCACACAAGGTAAGTATCAAGAAGTGTACAAAGGTGGCCAAGGGGATAAGCAAACAAGGGACATGGGCACATGTCACTCAAACTAGAAGGCAAGCATGTAAATCATGTTCAAATGTTACATACACATATAATTGAAACAAGCAAAGTTGACGTGAAAGCCACAATCACATAGAAGAGAACAGATAAGGGACATTGGTAAATTTCCAAAGGCACATACATGAATAGAAGTAAAAGACATTAGTAAATGTCCTAAGGCACATGCAAGAGACAAACATGAACTAAGAAATGAAAACAATCTAACTATGTAAAACAAGAAAGGAAAACATGTAAAAATTAGAAATACAATCACATCTAACTAATCAAAGTAAGAATGTGAAAGTATGCAAGACATGTAATACAAGACTAGGTATATGATAAAAATACACAAGTGATATATACTAGTGAGTATCGATAGAGTAATTTGTGTAAGCTATTAAGTAATGTACATCAACATGATAAATAGTGTGATGTAGGAATGACATAACTTGGATGGTGTAGTCATGTATAAGATGCCCCCAGTGGGTATGTATATTGATGCATGTCTCGATGTATAAGTAGGATACCCCCTTGATGGGTAGAGTGAAGCAATCAAAGAGTTGGATGCCACTGCACACACTTAAATAAGATCAATTCAAGCATGGTAATGTAGATAAATTAACAACTAATAACATAAAACAACAAATATAAATCTAGCATTATTGTAGAAGTGTAAAGCATGGATGATGCATACAATTGAAATATTTTTTTTGGTGTTTTTTGAGTTATTTGTATGGTTTTAATTTTTTTGAATGTTGTATTATTTTTTTGTTTTATGAGATTTGAGATATGTATAATCAATCATAGGAGATTATGTATAGGTAATTAAAAATAAGATATATACAAGTAATTTTGAAAAATTATGTACAAGTAATGCTGAGAAAAGATGATACTAATCGATGAGTCTCATGGGAGATTCCCTATCACGGTTTCCTATATCAAACAAAGGAATCATGCATGATTTTGAAGCATGAGGGAATGGATATGAATATGACTTTAAATATTCATATTCATTGTTGATATCTTGGAAATCATAATAACTTGTATTGTTCCACTCATCATTAACATCTTGATTTTGAACCAATGGAATGCTAGTGTTGAATTTTGTTGTATCTTGATCTTTTCCTTTGATAAATTGTGTCTATGAATGATTTTTTGTAACATGTTCAATAAATCCCAAACTTTGGTGATAAACATTATCAATTTCTAGAATAGGACTAGTGATGCCTTGAGCCTACTTGCCCAACCCTTGACCTTGATAATCAAACTATTGTAGATATTTTTGACCAAACCCATACTACTTTGAAATTGGAGCCTCATTTTGGAGAGGTAGATTTGCATTTTTTTCATGCTTTACCTATGCTTTTGGTACTATTTGTTTCTCTAATTTTGTTTTTAGATCCTTTTGTTATCTAAGTTATGCTTTGGTAGCCACTTTTGTATTATTTCTGAAGTTAACCCTTTGTGATTGTATTCCTATGTCATTATGGATTGCTTGACTGATTTACCTTATATAAGGTCTTCATTAGTAAGTACCTGTTATATATGTTGTTTCAATTCCAAACATGAATCTATGTGATGTCCATGTATTCTATGATATGCATAATAATATCTGGATATTCTCACTAGATTTAGAGGAGGTAGTTTGATTAACTTAGATTGAATCATTTAACTTAGTATTTTATTTGAACTCGTATTTGATCTTTGAATGATTTTTGAATCACTAGTTATAGAGGTACTTTTTTGTGGTTTCTTATTTTGATATATAATGTTTCTTGCAACCAATTAACTAGGTAAATGTGCATATACATGATTGATGCTAGGATGCTTTTGAGGATTTTGTATTATAAACTAATTTTCCAATGTGATGATATTGTCATGTAATAGTTGAATCTACATTTGTAAATTTAAAATTAACTTTATCATATTAGTGATTTGATCCTTTAGAGTCTTACAATTGAAAACCCTAGTTGCTTCCGATTGAACATGTAAGTACATATGTTGAACATGGTTTAAAGAAGCTATATGCTGAATGTATGAATTACAAACAATAGTATATGTTGCCTCACCTTTTGGAGGGGTGATAGCATGAACCTGTTTAGAGGGGAAGTAGCTATCACCCTCTTTGGGGAGAGGAAGAGAAATAATTTCATTTCTGTGCATAAGATATGACATTGAAACTTGATAGGTGGTAGTTAGCTTATGTAAAAACCATGTAGCCAAGGAGTTAGGTATATCTAGGTAGAAACAATGTATATGGGATGGAATGCATGTAAGTGGAGTTATAAATTGTATATCAATATGATTATAAAAAAATATTCCACATGAGAGAGAGCAAACAAGGGATAGAGAGCATGAAATTGTGCACTAATGCATAAAGAACTTTTACATGTGCTATGATATGTCTAATCTATGTGGAAAGATAAACTTGAAATTTTTTCCATATGAAAAATAGAAATAAAAGGGTAGAGAGCACAAAATTGTGCATTAATGCATAAAGAGATTTTACTTGTAACATAATATTTTTAACATGTTTAGAAAAATAGAGTTGGAAATTATTCTGCATGAGAAAGAGAGAGTGTGCAAAAGAAATATTAAAATCTTGTGCATGTTTAACAATAAATTTTGTAATAGCATCCATTATTATGAAAATTAAGCATGAAAGGGAAATAATGAAACTTTGCACTAGCATATGGTAAACTTCATTATTCATGTATATAATGGGACCAATTATGGTCTCCTTATTATTTGTAAAAAATGTAAAAATATTTGGAAATAAGTGAGATCCATAATTGTTTTGATGTGCAATCTGAGTTTAGATGTAAGGTGATACCTCAAGAAGAAATGGGACTTAGTGTATGCAACTAGGGTTTGAAAGATGATTATTTGAAAAATTACTATGAAATTCTAAAATTTAAAGTGAATTTATGAGTTAAGCATGCAAGTAAAAAATTAAAATTTTATTAGAAAATTTGTGATTTAATGGGACCTAGTAGGTGCAACTAGGGTTTTGAAAAATAAATGTTTTTTGAAAATTACTATTGAATTTTAAAATTTGAATGGATTTTTTAATTTAAATATGCTAGTAAAAATTTAGAAAATGATTTGAAAATCATTGTAAAATTACTTGGACCTAGTTTGGGTAACTAGGGTTTGAAAGAAATTTATTTTAAAATTACTACAAAATTTTAAAATTTAAAGCTAATTTATGATTTTTTATGCAAGTAAAAAATCAAAAAAATATAGGATAAATTAGAAGAAATTTTATCCTAGGGTTTTTATGCATGTTTGAAGTAAGTCGGGTTCACCAAATGATTTAACAATTTTAAGAATATTGGGGTATTATTCCTAATTTAGTTAAAGGGTCTATTTAGTAAAATCAGTCAATAATTATGCTATAATTAACCTATTTATTTGTTAATTCTAATTTTTATTTAAACTTTTCTAAAAATAGCAAATAAGTAAAGAGAAATATGACTTAGCTTAAAACTGTGTTAATCCAACTAAGATAGAGGCTGCTATTAACTATGTGGGACTAGGGCATTGTCACCAACTAAGATCTAAACTTCATTTTTTGATTGGATAGAATCACCAAAACTAGATAGGAGTGGAATTGATGATATATTCCACCTTTATCATTGTTGTCCTAAGGATCTAAACTTTCTAGGTTTTATTTAGCAAGTTTGTGTGACCCTGTCTATGAAGTTTCGATAGCTGGAAGCCTATAGAGCTCTCTTTAGAGTATGTTATTTCTTCAAACCCTATCTTACATTATGATTTGATCAATTTTGAATAAGAGGGGAGGGGTTAGTGTGTGTAAGATTCACTAGACATGGATTCATACCCCTTGTGTGGGTGCATTGCCTACATACCAGTACTCCAAAGAGGGATCAAGCCATATATAGTTCTCCCACTTGATGTGCTTTGTGAAATTGTGTATATGAAGATATTGAATGTTGAAGTAGATGTACTTGAGGTGGTTAGGGATTGGTGTAGGGATTTGAATGAGATTGTAAGTATGTTGGTTGGTTGTATGCAAAGAATAGGGAAGATTGCTTGAATAGTCATGTTTGTATTCTTGCTTGATTAATGATATTTGCCAACCCTTTCCAAATAATCTTTGAATGAGTTTTTATAGGGATCTATTGGTCATGGGTTGAATGTAATTGCATTAGGCCAACAAGGATAAGGATGGGGAACCAAAATAAATTGACTGTTGAGACTAGAAATAGACTTGGATAATAGCACTTAAAGTGGACATGAATGACATCGATGCTAAAGTCCTAGTGTGGCATTATTGTCCTGAGTAGACAGGACCTAGGGGGAATGATTTGTCATGGAAAGAGGAGTTTTTCTTAGTTGGGATCAAGTATAGAAGGCTATAAATGATTGAGAATTAATGAAAATATGACTATGAGGGTCATGAGAGTAAGCAAGAGGGACCTAAGTGTTGGGTGCCATTAGCCACACTCAAGTTACCAATTTTTTCATTTTATATGACTACACAAATATATCTTTTACCTTGATTAATCTCATGAGCTCATACTTACACCATATGAACACCTTTTATAGGGGAATCTAATCATGTCACAAACTACTCTTGAAACCTTCACTGATGCAAGATATAATGCCATTAAAATACCTTCTAAAAAACATATGTCACAGAGCTAACTATGCTTAGAACTTGTCTGGGAGGCCAACTTTGCTCCTGCATAACTTTTATCGTGCTTTGGTGCATGATCTCAAATTTTGTACAAATCAACTATGAAAAAAATTTATAAAACCCATATGAACATCTTATCTTGAAATGTCCACATATGTGATATATTCCACCATCAAAATGCTTACTTAGCTATTTTACCACATTACAGATTTGGCTAAGTATGGGAAAACATTGTCAAAATGCTTGGGAGCTCAACTTTGCACTTGCATATCTTTTGATGTGATACATTTTATGACCTAAAATTTGGCACATAAGAACTAGGCACAATATTAAACAAACCCATGTGACCATTTCCTCCTTACTCATACACATGTGGTAATGGTGATATCATCAAACTACCTATTCAAATTTTTTGCCACTAGACCCAAAGTATCTAGAAGAAAATAATGGACAACCAGATGAATTCCACTTATGAAAACAAGCATTCAAAGCATAAAAAAAAATTAGATACATTTTGAACATCCTTAATACATCATAATCATCCATGAACATTTATAACCATGCAAAAATAGAAAATCAACCAATCATACTTTAAGCATTTAGGACAAGCACATTGCACACTTTGTAATTTTGACATAGACTATCAAGGCACTTCATCCACTCATCAAGACACCTCCATGACATCATTGACAATACTCCAACACTACAATTCCTTCTTACCCTTTAAAATCTTCAACAAATCCCATGTTTGATTCATCATGAGAGAGTCATACTCCTCATCCATAGCTTGCTCCCACTTCTTCTTAGCATCTACTTACACTACTTATTCATAGCTCTCTAGCTTACCACCATTAGTAAATAACAAATAATTTAAGGGGAAAAATGTTTAGGTGGTCTACTTACTCTAGTATATCTTCTCACAATAGGGGTTTGGGGTACCTCCTGTTGTTGTAGATTCTTCACTAGTACCTTTAGAACATCTTCATTTGTGTTGTACTCCAACACTATGTATTATTTCTTGGCTGATTCTTCTTTATTTTCCAACAAATATTCTTTGTACATGACTTTCTCATTGAAGATAACATCTCTACTCTTGATGATTTTCTTATCTTCCTCATTCCACAACTAGAATCCAAATTCATTAGTACCATAGCCGATAAAATTACATTTTAAAGATTTTGTCTCTAGCTTTAACCTATTATTTTTGTCAATATAATAAAAAGATTCACAATCAAAAACTTTTATAAAAGAATATTCTACCTTTTTACTAGTTCATGCCTCCTCTGGTATGCCACCATCCAAGGTAATTAAAGGTCCTATGTTTATTAGGTACATGGATGTATCAACAACATCCACCCAAAATTGTAATGGCAATCTTGTATGTAGTCTCATGCTCCTAACACATTCCATGATGGTTTTGTTCATCCTCTCTAACACACCATTTTGTTGTGGTGTTCTTGAAACCATATTCTACTTACAAATTTTGTTTAGTGAACAATAGTTGTTAAACTCTATGATGAAATACTCTCTACCATTATCTGACCTTAGGCACTTAAGCTTTAAACTTGTTTCATTCGCAACTAAATCTCTCCATCTCTTAAATGTGTTAAATAAATCAGATTTTTTTTTAATGTACTAAACCCAAACCTTCCTAGTTGTATCATCAATGAATGCAACATAATGCCTTAAACAACCAAGTGAAGATACTTGAGCGGGTCCCCATATATTCATATGCACAAGCTCTAACTTCCTTATTTTCTTGGTTGGTCCAACTTTTAAAAATCACACATGTTTCTGTTTCCCATATATATAGTGCTCACATAGGTCTAAGTTAATTTCTTTGAGACCTAGCAATCTCTCCTTTGAATGTAGGATATTTATGACTTATTCACTCATATGACCAAGTCTATAATCCCACACAATTGCATCTATACTTGAAGCAACTAAATCAAAATATGCATTAGTACTAACTATGGATAAATATAAAGTGACAAATTTTTCACCTCTTTCTACCACCAGAGCACCCTTGGTAACCTTTCATGAGACACCAAAATTAGTGACCATACATCCATCATTTCCCAACTATCCTATAGAAATTAGATTTCTCTTCAATCTTGGAACATGCCTAACATCCTTAAGCATCCAAGTGTTCCCATTCTATAATTTAACCTGAACACTTCCTTTTACAACAATGTTGTAGGTTTATCATCACCGAGGTAAAAATGTCCAAAACTCCCTTAAATATAATTTTGAAAATAATGTCTATGAGGAATAGCATGAAAAGAAGCACTAGAATCTAAAATACAATATTCATTAGCATTGTATAGATAAAGAATAAGAGCATCTTATAACACATCACTTGCTACATTTGCCTCTTTTTTACCTTCTGGTTTTTGGTTGGTTTTCTAGGCTTTGCTTTTAGGAAACAACAATCTTTCTCTTTATGTCCTAGCCTCTCACAATGCCAACATTCCAATCTGCTTCTTGAATTTGATCTCGACCTCCTCTTTAATTTTCCATGGTTTATTATTTCTTTGTTCTTTTGTCTCCATCTAAAATCCATCATCAGTGCATTCTCTGACATAGAAGTTTCACCAGTGTTTCTCCTTTGCATTTCCTCACTTAGGTTCACACTCATAACATCCTCAAACTTGAGTTTGACATTATTAGAGATAGATTTGCTCACCGCCATGACCAGACTATTCTATCTTTTAGGAAAAGAACATAAAATAAGAATGAAACACAATGCCTTCTTTTCTCTTGATTATTTGCTTTGTAAATTACAAAGGAATGAGTATACATATATAGAATTTTCAAAGAGAGAGATTAATACATAAAATAAATGAGAGAGAGAATATGGGGCATGGATTTTCACATGGGGATAATATTGACCAATAGTCACAAACTTGGATTCTTGTGCAAGGGTAAAAAATAGATCTCCCACTTTTGACAAAATATTCTCCTTTTCTCATGTCCCTCCAAAATGGTGCCTCACTCACATGTGTGAGGCCAATCATCAATAGTGAAGGTTTTCATCCTTCCACACATGTGACCACAACCTTACAAAATATGTCCAAACATATTTTGACTTCTTCCATACATGTCAAAACTAGATTCCTCCTAGAGTTGTTCCCCAACTATTCATGTTTGTCTTCACATGTGAATGGATAAAGACAAAAGTCTTGCCACTTAGTGAAGCGGGATGTCCCGCTCCTTCACATGTGCTAGATTCTCTTTCCACATCATCAAGAGCCACCTCACTCACATGACACATCACCAAGATGTCACCCTATCATATCATGTCATCATGCCACATCATCATGAATAGTGATGTGTGAATAGTGACCTCACACTTAATAAAATCTTCAATACTATTGATTTTAGTAGATATTAATCACAAATTTTTACATAAATTATGGACTCTAGCATTCCTTTGGGTGGTATTATAATTACTAAAGGGCTATCATGTGAATATGTGATGTGTATATAAGAATATTTTATGGGGGTAATAGGTTAAAAATGTGAAAAGAAAATTCAGGAATGTCTAAACCATTCCCATTAATAAAATTTCAAGGAGAAATATTGAGTACTGTAAACATGATATTTTAATTTCATATGATACCTCTTAATGTTAATACAATAATTTTTCCTGCTATCTTCCCCCTATTGTCATCCTACTAGATGACCATATAGTACTAACTACAGATAAATATAAAGTGACAAATTTATCACCTCTTTCTACCACCAGAGCACCCTTGGTAACCTTTCATTAGTCACAAAAATTAGTGACCATAAATCCATCACTTCCCAACTATCCTATAGAAATTAGATTTCTCTTCAATCTTGGAACATGCCTAACATCCTTAAGCATCCAAGTGTTCCCATTCTATAATTTAACCTGAACACTTCTTTTTACAACAATGTTGTAGGGTTTATCATCACCGAGGTAAAAATGTCCAAAATTCCCTTAAATATAATCTTGAAAATAATGTCTCTGAGGAGTAACATGAAAAGAAGCACTAGAATCTAAAATCCAATATTCATTAGCATTGTCTAGATAAAGAATAAGAGCATCTTATAACACATCACTTGCTATATTTTACTCTTTTTTACCTTCTGGTTTTTGGTTGGTTTTCTAAGCTTTACTTTTAGGAAACAACAATCTTTCTCTTTATGTCCTAGCCTCTCACAATGCCAACATTCCAATCTACGTCTTGAATTTGATCTTGACCTCCTCTTTAATTTTCCATGGTTTATTCTTTCTTTGTTCTTTTGTCTCCATCTATAATCCATCGTTAGTGCATTTTCTGACATAAAAGTTTCACCAGTGTTTCTCCTTTGCATTTCCTCACTTAGTTTCACACTCATAACATCCTCAAACTTGAGTTTGACATTGTTAGAGATAGATTTGCTCACCGCCATGACCAGACTATTCTATCTTTCAAGAAAAGAACATACAATAAGAATGCAACACAATGCCTTATTTTCTCTTGATTATTTGCTTTGTAAATTACAAAGGAAGGAGTATACATATATAGAATTTTCAAGGAGAGAGATTAATACATAAAATAAATGAGAGAGAGAATATGGGGCATGGATTTTCACATGGGTATAATAGTGACCACTAGTCACAAACTTGGAGTCTTGTGTAAGGGTCAAAAATAGATCTCCCACTTTTGACAAAATATTCTCCTTTTCTCATGTCCCTCCAAAATGGTGCCTCACTCACATGTGTGAGGAAAATCATCAATAGTGAAGTTTTGCCTCCTTACACACATGTGACCACAACCTAACAAAATATGTCCAAACATATTTTGACTTCTTCCATACATGTCAATACTAGATTCCTCCTAGAGTTGTTCCCCAACTATTCATGTTTGTCTTCTTTCACCACAAGACAACTACATGTGAATGGATAAAGATAAAAGTCTTGCCACTTAGTGAAGCGTGATGTCCCACTCCTTCACATGTGCTAGATTCTCTTTCCACATCATCAAGGGCCACCTCACATGACACATCACCAAGATGTCACCCTATCATACCATGTCATCATGCCACATCATCATGAATAGTGATGTGTGAATAATGACCTCACACTTAATAAAATCTTCAATACTATTGATTTTAGTAGATATTAATCACACTTTCTTACATAAATTATGGACTCTATCATTCCTTTGGGTGGTATTCTAATTACTAAAGGGCTATCATGTGAATATTTTATGGGGGTAATAGGTTAAAAAAGTGAAAAGAAAATTCAGAGATGTGTAGACCATTCCCATTAATAAAATTTCAAGGAGAAATATTGAGTACTGTAAACACAATATTTTAATTTCATATGATACCTCTCAATGTTAATACAATAATTTTTCCTACTATCTTCCCCCTATTATCATCCTACTAGATGACCATGCCCCCAATCCTACTGAAGTGTCATGTAGTGAAGTCATGAAATATTTAAAAAAATAAAATATTATGGTATTTTTTTTTGTAATAAAAAAGGTGAAGCAAACCTCTATAAAAGTTTTAATAGAATTTTTTTTGTCAAAATTGTTCTATACCTTTTAATTAATTTAATTTAAATATCTAAATTTTCATTTTCATTCACACTTTTTTTTCAATTTTCAATTTTATTTAACTTCTTATATTTACATAAATATGTTTTTTTATAATAGTGTAAAAGATTAAAAATGGATCCAGACTCTTCAAATCCCACCACTCAATAATCAAATAGAAGAAACTCCACAAACCCCCTGAGCATAAAAAAGTAAAGAAGGATTTTGAGTAGCGGATGTGGAAACTTATAATAACAAGGAGGTATTCATCATAAAATAATAATAGTTTAGGGAGTAGGAAACAAACTTGTTCATTTTTCAAAACAAATAAATCTAGTTCAGTTACACGGGTTAGATATCATTTGTTAGAAATTGGAAAAAAATAACCAATAGTTGTTTGCAAACAAATTCCAAAGGTTGAACGGGAAGCTTTGATTAAGGAATTTTCTCTTATGGATTCCATGAAACCCATGGAATCACAAGGACCTCAATGCCAAGTTATTGGTGCCTTTGAGAACCATCTCGATTTCTAATTACCTCTCCAACATCCATTCATGCATCTTCGATTAGAAAAATGTTTGGTGTTAGTGACATGAATAATGTTTGATGTTAGTGACATGAATAATGCAGATGCTACTATTGGGAGGTTGTTTTTTATTTCTGGCATGTCATTCAACATTGTTGGGTCTATTTTTTTGAGAGAAACTATGAGAATGGTCAATAATTATCTTAAAAGGTATTTTCCCCTAGTTTACATAAAGCTTCACACTTTCATTTTGGATGAGGAGAAGGACAACATTAATTCAAGATTGCATGGTATTAGAGATAATTGGTCCTATATAGGCATGTCTATTATTTTATATAGTTAGACTGACATTACTTGTAGACCTCTAATAAATATAATTGTCTCCTCATCTAAGGGATCAATGTTTATCAAATCACATGACACTTCATGTCATTTGAAATATGCAGTATATTTGATAGGTCTCTTTTGAGAAGTAATTGAGCAAGTGGAAAAAAATAATGTTGTATAAATCATAAAAGATAGTGCTTCAAACAATATTATAGTAGGTGGAAGGATTGAGGATGAATATTCTAGCATATTTTGGACACCATGTGCACTTCATTGCATGAAGTTGTTACTCAAGGATTTGCACAATGGGTTTCCCTAGATCGGTGAAGTAGTTGAAAATAAAAATAAGATACAAAATTTTATTTTCAATCATTATATGTCACATACAATATATAGTAAATATGCTTCTTTATGGTTGCTCAGATGTACAAATACACATTTTGGTTCCAACTTCATCATGGTTGACCGCCTTGAGAAGGCAAAATAGTCTCTAAAGTAGATTGTGGTTTCAATTGAATGAGAAATATGGAGGGATCAACTGAGTACTAACACCACTTCATGTGATGAGATTTATAATCTCATTATAGGTATTAAATCAGTTTCATTTTGGTAGTATGCAAATGACCTTTTGACACTTTTTTGACCTATTTTTGAAGTTCTTTGTCTTTTTGATGAGGATAAACCATGCATGAGAGATGTGTTTGAGAAGCTAGACCTGATGAGGGAGAGAATATAATATATATTGAAGGGTTGGGGCACCTTAATTTGATCAAGAGACACAAGACTTGGTTTGGACATGTAGTTTAAAAAGGTGAAAAATGTTCCATCGTCCTCTTCACGTTATTGCTTCCTTCTTAATCCAAAATGGTCCTATAATAAATCATGATTAGATGATGGGTTTTTCCAAGGATGGAAGGTCTACATAGACAAATTTTATCTTGATAGAGAGGATTTTATTAAAATCAAGGGTGACGTCAAAATATATCAATGGACTAGATTTTTTTTCTCATGAAGATGTTCCATATGATTGTGTAAGAGTTAAACTAAAAACATTTTTGAAGAATTATGGATTGAAGACACCCTTTCTAAGAGATGTATCTATCTATGTCCTTTCTCAAGTACTATAGTAGAAAATAAATTTATTGTAGATTTATTTCAAATTTAGTGTAAAAAAAATTAGAAAATCAATTATTTTAGATTTATTTCAAATTTCAAGAATATATAATTATTATAAATGTATTTTATTTTATAGGTTTCTAGTGCTTTTGCATCGGAAAAAAATTGGTGTGATTATGGATTTATCCATTCCATGAAGTGCAGTAAGCTAGGCTGAGGATCTTTTATATGTACATTATAATATCCATTTATTATCTCATGCTTCTAATGAATATAAGTGAGGGCCTCATAGGATGTGAGACTATGGAGGCTCGATGGATGTTGGAAATGATGTATTAACAATTGAGGTTATTGAAGAAGATGGAGAGACATGTTTACTTGGGGCTAGAGTGGAGGAAAGGCAATGAAGCATAAACACTCCTTCAAGTTCATGTATAACAGATTTTACTGAGGCACAACTAGGATTTGATGATGAAATGTGATAGTTTGGTATTTTGTTTTTATTTATATATGTTAATGTTGAAACATGTAAGTGTACTCTAATTTTATATATATATATATATATATATATATATATATATATATATATATATATATATATATATATATATATATATATATATATATATATATGGTTTTTATTTTACCTCAAATTCAAGATGATAAAAATATTAAACTTTTAACATTTGGTTAGTGTTATTTTACTTCCACAAAATTTATTTTTTATGGATTTTATTATTATATTGTTGGTATTTTATTTTTTTTTGGTTCATCGCACTTTGGATAAGCCTCTCATTTTATTTCACTATAAAATTATTGAAAATAGTCACACACACACATATACATATGTTTCTTTCATGCAATCTCTTCATGACTGTTTCTCGTCATGTTTTTGTTATGGTTGTGGTTTTTCATTTCTCATTTCTAACAACATAAGTTAAGATTTGAATCCATAACCTCTTGCAACCCAATTCATTTATATTACAGGGTGTACCATGTGTATAGTTAGAAAAAATAGTTGTTGATCATTTGAATTTTTAATTAGTTTGATGAAATTCCAATCACGTACCCAAAATAGTGACCTGACACCAATCAAGTATATTTTTGCACACTAAGCAGCAACAAGTTTTTTTTCATTGCCAACAATGGTCGAACTCTGTGTTTTTCCCAAAACAGGTGGTGACAACCAACTAAAAAGAAGTAGAAAACATTTTAAACTTAGTGGCCTTAGAATTATAGATTGTAATGATGCATAAGAGAAACAATTAATCATTACATTGGTGGATAGGAGAAACTTCGTTGTAGAAAGGGAATGCAAAAAAGTCTATAATTGACTGCCAAAAGAAAAGCACTCAAAAGATCCCTAAAAATGATTAGTGTTTTTAATTTTTAATTTGGTAGTGGCGGTGGTGGTGGTGGCACCCCCACCTTTGAAGCCTTCTAGAAGATAAGCATATCCTCCTCAAATTATATTTTTAGTAATGATAATGATTAAAGGAGCTTGGTGCATTAGCTTCTCATATATAACTATTGTATTTTTTTGGGGAGGGGGGAATCTTATATAGCCAATATGTTTGGGTTGAATGGCATTAACATATCAAACTATTTAATGATTTAAAATATTAATTAATATTAAACTATATGAGTTCATCACCCATCAATAATGATTTAACACTATCTTTATTTGAGATCTCTTTTCTTTATCTACAAATTAACATGAATATATAATAGGGATGAAGAAAATGATATATATATATATATATATATATATATATATATATATATATATATGTACCCCTTTCTTTGCTTCTCAAGCATATAAGACAAACCTAAAAATCTGAATTTAGTTTAATATAGAAATAACTTTTCTTGAAAGAGAGATTCACACCTACCTATATATAAACTATTTCATATTTGTTAAAATATT
Organism: Torreya grandis; assembly: GCA_037957365.1. Taxonomy (NCBI): domain Eukaryota; kingdom Viridiplantae; phylum Streptophyta; class Pinopsida; order Cupressales; family Taxaceae; genus Torreya; species Torreya grandis. The sequence continues at coordinate 1,023,500 of JARHVA010004833.1, forward strand.
TAACATTATTGCGATATGGTAACTTTACTAAGCACACCATAGCCCAAAACTTAGACCTAAACTCCCAACTCAAAACCTATTTTAGGTCTGAGACGATCGATATTCTATATCTCAACAAATATTTTATGTTTTATTGTTTTTTCTCTATTGTAAATCTAGAAACAATAAACAAAGTACAAAAACAATAAACAAAATATAACAACTTTTCCTATTCTAACTTTACCAATTTTACCAACTAAATACATAAAATATATCAATGCGGAGATGTGGAGGTTAACATATGGGAGATATCCATTAATTTATATTTATAGTACAATTAAGTTACCTATAACTAGGAGCTTTTGGCTATGCACCATGTCCCACGAATATGGAAAATCATTTCAAATGAATGTTTTTTGTTCCCTGTTGGGCCATACATATATATTCTCATCTGCTGCCCAAGGAAAATTCAGAGCAAAATTTATTATGTCCATAATTTGATTCATGTTGGATTACTTGTTAGAACTGTGTAGTTTTATGGAAAGAAAATATAAACTACTAGAAAATAAAGACTATCACCCTTTAGCAGAATTTCTTTGAAATTTTTGTAGCTTCTATAGGAAATTCTACTCAGCAAAAGCCACTCAAAAAGAGTTTCTTTCAATCTAAAACAAGATCCCCTAGAGCCTTTGGGGCATCCCTAGGGGGCTTCTTTTGAAACAATCCAAAAACAACCTTCTAGTCAAATGTTGGTTTACACAACCAAACATCAAGGTGAAGCATATTTGAAACGGGTCTATTCCATTGTAGACCGATTTAGGGTCAACACTAGATTTTTGAAAAGACAATATTTTTAATTCCTTGATCCCTATTGTGAGGCAAATTTGGAATAGGTCCACTTCATGGACCAAGGAACTATTTTGCAGTGACAACATTTGTTTTACTTCCACAGTTATTCTGCTAAAGCCTTTTTTAGCAATAAAACGATCCCTGATTGCAAACCCATTGCACTAAAAACATGAATAGATCAAACTTACGCAAAGGGTAAGTGCAGGGTTAGCTTAATACAATCCCACCCATAAGGTTTTTTGAAAATAAACAGTAAAGAACAAAACCTCTAATCATTCTCCGTTTCCCAAGCAGAGAAGGAGATAATATAACAGCTATTAGACTATGTGAAACAAGCTCTCTTACGATAATTCCATGATAAATCAAGAGCATAAAGGTAGACAAAAACAACCAGTGTTACATGCGGAGTAGTCTCCCCACTAGGTGAAGCAAGTTCTTCGGGGGTGCTTTCACCATAACCCATCTATAACTTGTACAAGAAGACCACCATTCTATTGTAGAGATACTGTGAGTCTCTATCTTACCAAACACAGTCTCAAACCCACATATATGCTGCTTAGGATCAACCACTCTTCCACCTTGGGTCTTTCCTCCAAAACCTACCCAGAACCTCTGGTAGAAGAACACCATTTCGTTGCAAGATTTTTGACAGTGCTTAGTCCTACCAAACACAGTTTGAGACGCATGGATCTGTCACTTAGATTCAACGAATCTTTCACCCTGGGTTTTTCTACCAAACCCCACCTAGAATCTTCAACGTTAAAACTCAAGGAACTTTAGAGTTCCAAAATGGTTCTTTCTTGCCCAGTAGAGCTTTCCCCTCTCAACAAATCACTTATATTTGAGTTTGGATCATTCCCTTCACCCTCCTCTTCCCGCCTAACTCCTAGATTTAAATTCCTTCCCCCACTGTTCCTCTTGCTCAACTCCATTCTAATTAAAATTTAATCAAATAAAATATTTAGTATGTTGTAACAATATAAAAATAGTATTTAAATTATATTTATTTTTAAATTTATTTTACAATTTTATTAAATTTATACTTTATCTTATAAATAATATTTTTTTACTCTATTCTTGTACCAAATATATTTAAAATGGAATAAATATTTTCTATCCTCTTCTTAATAATAAATTATTGAATGTAATCTAAAACATGGATAAAAAACAGCATACACGAATTTATTATAAACTATGTAAAACCTATTCGTAACCTTAACCTTATGAATGTTTTGATCCAAGTGTTATGTTCTCATATTCTCGTCTGCTAGCCAAGTAATGTCCATTGTCCAGCAGACGCGATTTAGATCTGAAAAATATTTAATCAGAGGACTCTCAAATGCTTTTTATAATTGTGTGGCAGAGTTTATTTAGATGAAGTTGACGTCAGCATGTCAATCCATGTTTGATTCAGGAGATAAAGCGCTCCTGCCTCCTGTCTAATCTGGTCGTTAACAAGTAGCTGGCTTGCAGAGTAGTGGTCGAGCTTCCAAAGTAAGCGATCATTTTACTTACGACAGAAATATAGATAGGATAACGACACATTAACCTAGCTGGAGCCCTTCCAATGATATTATACCAAGAAGCAGTCTTATATTCTTCTAAACTAAACTAAAATAAAGTTTATAATTCCACTGGATAGGCCTTTGCATGATCAGGGTTTACCGACCTTTCCCTTCAAGTCGCACAATCTTATATCAGCTTTAAGAAGAAAAGAATTTCTATTTGTTAATTTATGCACCCTCTTTCAAAGAAGAGCGTATCTATCACACATTGGCATTGTGGGGAGATCACTGGTGGTTGGGGGAGATCATTGACCACCAGTTAATGGATACTAATATATGTTGGATTGAGATATAGATAATAATGTTGGATTATCTCATCAATAATTATTTAGAAATGTTTAAATTGAATTCAAATAGTTTCAATTTGTTAGTTAATTTTTCTTTTAATTGTTTAAAATGTTCTCAATTTATAATATAGTTTTTTTTTTTTTTTTGAAAATTGTTTGTTAAATAATAAAGTTAGGCAAAATTATTTTTGGTGAATTTTTTTTTGGAACATCATATTCTAACAATTGTGTTTAAAGATGGTTAAGTATACAGTTTATTGAAACTGATTTGTAATAGTTATCTTCTAGATAGGCTAGGCATAGCATATTATTTAAGCCAGGTGTAGTAAAAAATGTCTGCTTATTGTATTCAATTTGTATTACAACTCTCCATACGAGATAAAGAATGAATATGTATAAATAAACATAGAGGCTGCATAATGAAAACTACATAGAAGAGCAATGAAGTCTTCATAAGTCTATTTGTCTTGTACAAAGAACAAAGCTCTCTCCTCTAGATTTTGTCTCAAAGCTCATAGTGTTTGTTTTGTTAAAAAGATATCAAGCTCTCATAGCATAGAAGGAATGCTCTAATGTATTAAGTTGCTTCATCAATATATAGAATTATAAATTCTATGTTTTTATCTAAATAGATTTTTTGCTCTCCCTCTATTTCCTTTATTTAGTATCATACACAGAGACATTAGATTTGTTCCTGAAATTTTGAAGCAAATTTTGTTTTAAAAGGCAAGAATGGCAGGAGTCAATGTCAACAGTCTTAATCAATCCTAGATTATGCAATTCAATGGAAAGAATTACGACTATTAGAGAATCAATATGAAGACCCTATTTTATTCCCAAGACTTATGGGAATTAGTAGAGAATGGTTTCCAAGAAACAGTCAATAAAGTAGCCTTAAATATCTTTACTCAAGCACAAAGGGATCTTCTCAAAGAGAATAAGAAAAAAGATGCAAAGGCATTATTATTCATACAACAAGCCATGGATGAGTCTATCTTCCCAAGAGTTGCAGCAACAACCAGATTCAAACAAGCATGGGAGAGCCTACAAACATTATATCAAAGTGTATACACATAATATTTTCTAACTTTATCAATTATTGATGCTTTCTATCTTGAAGAAATCCATCAAGTCTCAATCTTTCTAAGTGCATGCCTTAAGGGGTGCACTGAGAAAGGGGTGGACATACCATTGATACTTTACAAGATTTTTGTCCCTAGAATACCACTTGATACCAATCCAACCATATCCTAAAAATATTTACCTACGATTTACTTCCTCTTTTGCACCCTCCTATAGTCATTTTCCACCTTCATTAGCCCTTCTTTAGCCTAAAATCATTTTTGACAGTTTATGATACATTGTCATCCCCATTGACCCTGTACTCTAATTGACAAAACTCATTTAGGGCCGACCTAGATGAGGTCCTAATTTATTTTTGTCAATAAAAATACAGAGTTGATTGGGTAGACCCTTTTGGCTAAACTTTCAAAAAGGACTATGGTTAGATTCAACTATATAAACACATTTATTTCACTATTCAGAGAGACAACAAAAGTTAATTATTCATTTTTTTTCTTTACAATTTGATCTTTCACCATTATAATTGAGGAGTCTTAGCTTAGGGTTTTTACTTAGAGAAAAATCTAGTCTTATGAAAAAGTCTTAGATGCTTTGGCCTTTCTTAGTGATCCTTACAAACCACAACAACCTCTTTCGAAGTACCTTTGGCCAAGGGAGAGATTGAGTCTTGATGAGTTCATCTTCAAAATAAGTATCTCTAACTTTTCTCCTCTCTTTAGTAGATATAAGTAGCATAAGTAATGGCTATTGAATATATTGCTCTCTTCATGCATTAGGGTCTTGCCTATACATAACTTAAATAAGATTCTCTTATGCATGTTTTATTTTTAATGTTTATTACTCCCACTTTATGCCACAAGATTTGGTGAGCACTAGATTAGACTTTACTTGTTATTAGTTTAGTGAATATGAAAGCATAGGACCTAGTTAGTATTATTACATAGTTTTATTTGACTAGAGAATTTGGAACCCTCTCTAGTTATATTATTGTGGTAAGAGATTTCTTAGCTAGGTCTAGTGGATCCATCTTGATCATGACCCCAAATATCTAATGTATCGACAATCATAAGTGTAAGTAGTATTTATCTTCTTTGAGCTAGGATTGATTTATAGATCAATTGCATTTTTTTTACATATATTTTGGTAAACCCGACATGAACCTTACAAGATTTCTTTCATACCATCATTTTAATCATATTTTATATTTTTTATATTTGCAGTACTATATCAAACTAATTGGTATAGTTATAACTTTATGTGCACATGTCTAACACACAAACACTTCAAAAAAATTATGTTCTATCTATGCAAGTTTTCATCAACTATAGGTGACTATATCGACCAGTTCAACATAATACTCTTCTCTATTTCTATACTAGCATACATTGTCAAACATGTTGACTATGTCTGCTAATTTATGTTGTCAACATATAGGTCAATAAACACTATCAAATAGGTTGATCGTATTCCTTATTCTTCTTCAACATACGGAGTTTTGTAGAACTTGGTCAAACCAGTCAACCCAATTTGAAAAATTTAAAAGTAGCAGCTAAATAATTACAACATAGAATTTGCAATATAAATCATCTTCAAGCCCACCAATGTTCCTTTTTTCCTCTTTCTACTATTTCAGTACTTTCATCAGTCTTATGTTTCATAAATTAGTAGTCCTTAGAATTGTAAACCTACAGCTAATTAGGTCGACCTGGTCAACTTAGTTTTATAGTATGTCTTCTGTCTGAGAGACATAGTTGATCTATTCAACTATGTTCTTAAAGACATTGCTTCTATAGAATAGTAGCGACCCATTCGACTCTATTATATATTGTTTGTATTTAGTTTTTTTTAAATCAAATTTGTATTATTTTTAATCAAGGAATTAAAAATTATTTGCTAATAATTAATTTACATTTCCTTTTTAATTGTTTACATGCTTAAAGTAACTCACGTAGTCTAAATAGATGAATTTTCAAATTATCATTTTAGTTACACTATTTTAATCTTTTACACACACTACCAAACCACTTAACATTTAAAATGCATTTAAGCACTTGTCTTTCTAAGGCTTACCTACTTGGATTTCATCACCAAGGGGGAAGCTGACTTGGTTTTTTGATCAAATATAAATATGTAGTTAATGGTATATATTAGGAAAGCACCCAACACCCTTATCACTATGAGATTATGAAGTGAGGGGTTAGGCCCCAATACCAAGCTAGTACCCTTGCCAATATAGATATCTTTCAACTCAAATGTTCTGAAACTAACTTTAGATTACTTTCTAGTTCCATATTTCAACCAACTTTTCTATCACATTAAAATCAAAACTCTCTAATAGTCTAATAACATTTAGGGTGACCAATTAGTTAGCATTTACTTTTTAGTTGATTGCTTGCTCTTTGATCATTACATGTTATATTTTAAAACTTGCTTTGTCCATCATTGGTGTAAGGTTTATGTTGTGTGCTCCAATTGAATCGATTAAATTGATCTAATTTTTTATGTGTTTGATTTCATTCTTGATTCCAATTATTTTTCAAAAAGTTTCCCTTTTTTGAAACACTATCATCTTAGTCAATATAATCTCTTACAATTTTTTATACCTTCCTGTCAATATTACACATTCAACTTACATGATTGTGCCTTCCTACCTATTTGTTCTATCCCCTATCCAATAGTACATAGTTGACCCATACAACTATTACTCTTTTTAGCCTATGTTTTAGCAATACTCTATCAACCCAGTCAACTTGGTATCTCTTGGCCAACCTTGTCCCTTGTTGGTTGACCCTATTTTTTGTCTGGCTGACTTTGTTATTTGTCTGGCTAACTCTGTCCTTGAATTATTTTTCTTCTTTCTTAAATTTTGTTTCTCTCATCAAGCATCATGAAATTCCCTATCAATTTTTTTTGGATAACTTGAATCTATTTAGACACTATATGGGGTGTTCTTTTCTTCCTTTCTTTACCTCTCATGAGAATCCTCACTCTTGGATTACTTCTTCCCCTCCTTCATCTTTGGATTAAAAAATGGTTCATATCATGAATCAAGATGACGTTGGTGGATCAAATCCTTTTTGTACCTACCAAGACAATTCCCATCTTTAAGCAACTCATCACAATGTGGGGGCATTGACATAAGTCTATCTAACAACCCCACTGGTAATCCACCTTCTAATAACCCTCCCCCTAATACCAATTTGAGAAGTATTTATACAAACACCAACCCATCAATTGATACAAACCAAATTCTTACATAGATAGTGCAATAAATGAACATAATGCAAACATCTAACACCTCCTAAATGATGTAACTACAACATCATTTGACCAATATGGCTAATCAACCTCTTGTTCTTCTCTCCCAAAATAATCAAAATTTTATTCATCCACCTTTTAGAGACACTGTGGGAAATTTTATTCCCCAACCTATCATGAATAACAAGATGCTTTAAAACATAAAAAATGAGCCTTTATCCCCTTTCATTTTTTCTATTGATATTGGTAACATATCTCTAACTATTAAGTATGATGGGACTAAAGACCCTACATCTTTCTTTAAGGCATTTGGAAATCATTACAAAGAGTGGATCCAAACTAATACTTTCACCACAACTAAAATTCTGGTTAAAACCTTAAATGGAGATGTATTGTAATGGTACAACCAAATTCTAAAACATTTCATATGGAAACTAGAAGATTAAGTTAATCCTCTAGTTAAAGAGTTTCAACATAATGATCTTCCCAAAAATTGCCTTGACCATTTCATTAATGCTAAGAAATCTTCCACTAAATTAGCTCATGATTTTATCAAGTGATGGAAATATTTGGACCACAAGGCTGACCATAACCATAACATGATTTATGATAATCTATTTAAACTTTTTATAACTTCTTTAACTCCTCTTCAATATAAGGTTCAAACTTTTGCCCCTCAAACACGTAACGAAGCACTTGACCAAGCCAAACATCAAGACTTCTTAATGAAATAGTTTGAACCTAATACTAAATTCCTCAAAGGGTCTTTTCAAACTTATACCAATACAATAATCAATAATACTCCTCTGACTAAGATATGAATTGCCAAAGCCAAAAATACCCCATCTTCACACATACCTTTAACTATACAGTAAATGAAATAATTTTTAGTGCCTTCTAAAATATTTACTTATCCCAATAATCTTCTTAAATGGTATGATCATAATCAATTTTTTTGGTTCCATACCAACATCAATTATTACCATGAAACTTTTAGAGTGATTACCAAATTTGTTGTCTCATATATGCTTGGTGATTCTTTCAATCATGAAACCATGATTCAACTCCGTTGTCAAGAGTACATCGCTTCTCAAAAATGAAAAACTCCCAAAGCTTCTTCTTCTAATAACCATCTTCTTCCATCTTGAATCTCTAACATCATTAATGATGTTATTTCATGTTACTTCGAAAGCCATCCAAATGTGTGGGTTGGTTGACTTGAATGGGTTCATTGTGTGGGGGTTTATGAGAAGGGAATCATGGCCTACTTTTGGTTATTCTATGCTTAATATATCCTTCTATGTCACCTTAAAATCAGGCTCATCCATATAACTATCAAAATTTAATGACAGTTGTTGGTGCATCATTATGGTAGATCTAAGGGGTATGTACTCAAACATATAGTAATCTTCATTGGTCCACCCCTTCTACACCTTTTATCTTAGGCTTGAATCAGTTCCCTCTTCCTTAGTGATGGCCAAATTTGTTTGTTCTCCTTCCTCTTCATTGGTTCTAGTTCTCTCTTTAGAGTTTCCCTTTGAGGTTCCTTCATCTTATTCTAGTAAGGGTTATTCCTCGAACTTGTCCCCTTAGTCCATTTCTTCTTCTACCTTGATGCCAACTTCACCCTCTTATTTTTGATAGGTTTCCTCTGTGCTCTCCATTTTATCTTTCAAGGAAACAATATTACCTTCTTTTACTCTAGGATTCCCTTCACTCCTTGGGCATACCTATAGTATAACTTCTTTTGATATTCTAGTGGGGGTGATAGGCACCTTTTTTGCTCTTTCCTCCATTGGTTTCACACTTGAAACAACCTTCTTCTCTTCCTTTTCTTTATTTGCCCTTTCCTCCTGGGCCTTATTTTTCTCTGCCTTCCTCTTCTTTACTAGTGCTAAGGTATTTTCTTCATTGGACTTTATTTCCTTAGCCTCAACCTTATCAATCTCTTCTTAGGTCATGTCAGCTACCTCTATGGCTGGTCTTGCTTTCTCTAGTCCCAATGCCATCTCTATTTATTCTATATTGATGCCCATTTTATTACATAGAATTCTCTTTTCCTCCTTAGTTCATAGAGGATATGTGGAGTGCTATTTTAATGGGGCACTGGGTGTCTTTTTTTCCTCTTTAAGCATGGTAGCAGTGCCACTTTAGAGGGCCTCTTGAACTTCTTTAGCACTGGGCTCTTCTTCTGCTACTTCTTCATAGATGATGTAAACTTTCATCCCTACTTATTCCTCCTCCATATCTTCAAGTTCCTCTAGTGCTTCTAATTCCTCACATGCCTCTTGCACTTGTATTTCCCCAAAGGTTATTATGGGTATTAAAACTATCCCATTTAAATTCTTTTTCTTCTCCCTTTTCTTGGGTGAAGCAATCCCTGGCATGAAGGTCACATGATTCTTATTTGATATAGAGGGAGTGACTTCATCATTAGGATGGTGTTGACACTTTGAATATTTTAGAGGTTGACAAGGTATATGTGCTAGTGGAGAAAATGCTTCCAAGGTTGAAGGTAGAGCTAAAGCTAGAAGAAGAGGAGGACCCATGTGCCACAATAAATTAAGAGTTAGATGCAAAGATTGAAGAGGTGTAATACCTCTTCATACAAATTCAATAGGGCATAGATGCTACCAATGCCATCTTTTGCAGCTTCTCCAATTAAGCATCAATCATAGATGTGTGCCTCAAAAAGGCAAAGGGGGAGAAGGAGGAGTTGATGGTGTAGGTATACACTACAAGTAAATCAGAGCATAACCAAATAATGGGAAAGGTCAATAAATTGAGAACTCAAATTAAATATCAAGGAAAAATATTAGAAGCATTCTTTCATGTTTGCAAACCAAGGCCTTTGAACAAGGAGAAATCTTAGATGAAGGAGTTGTAAAATCTAAGGCAAACCTTGAGGCCTTTCAAAAGGAGTTATAAAATATGGATGTGCTCATGCTCAACACCACCTCAACATAAATAGATAGCACCATTGAAGAACTCAATCTCAACATTAAGGGATTTAAGGACTTCAATCCTAAACTAAAGGAGATCATGTTAGAGTTCTACACACCAAGAGCATTGAAAGACTAGTACATGGGCAGACTAGCAATTTTGTATAGGGTAATGTTAGGCCCCTTTTGGCTAGGTATGGATCCACACCAACTTAGTATATATCTCAACATGAGACAATTATTTGGAATGATTAATATTTTGGTACCTTTTACACTAGCTAAAGGAATATTCATAAATCTTATGCTAGTTGGAAAGTAGTTACTTGGTGCTTGGTTGTTTAGGGAATCATCATAAGTGGATGCACATGATGACTGAAACACAAAGGGAACAAGGTGATGGAGCTGGTGGAATGATCAACCAAGGCTCCAGCTTGACAACTAACATGCATAAATCTACCTTGGTTTAAGGTGCTCTTATAGGCTATGTAAGTAAGCTCAAACTAGTAAGTTAGGAGATGTGTCTTTGAGATAGTGAAACTCTATAGAATTAGTTCTAGACATAACCAAGCAATCATTATTGAAATTTAGGACTAACATTGATGCCTTTGAGTTTTAATATTTTAGTGCCCAAGATTTCTTGTGATCCTTTGGGCCTTTAGTAGCTTTAAATTAGCATTTTTTATATTCCATTTATTGTGTAATCTATTTATTTGAACAATTTTTAATGAAGAATGGCATTGCCCTTAATTGAGTGTTGATTTATTTTATATGGTTATAGTTATGTTATTTAAATGTGGATTTATTTCACAATATTTTTAATAGTTATAATTATTAGATTTAATATATGAATACTAAGTTATATCAAGCTTTCAGTTCAGTCCACTAATGGCATCCCTGTGTAAATGATGATGTTATCATATTGTATAGAAATAATCTAAGTATAAGAAAAAACCCATGCTTGAATATGACTCTTCAATCTAAAATAATTCCATTGAACCCTCCAAGCACTTGAATGATTATAATCTAAGGTAACTAAATACTTTCACCCATGAAACTACAAAACTAAACCCATATTGGCTTTGCACCTACACACCATCAGACTCCACCTAGAATGGCTTGCATCAATAACCTTTCCAATGCCATTATTGCAATGACTAAGTCTCTTAAAGAATGAGTTATACAATGGCATGACTAGCTTAATATGGGCCCTAGTTATTTATTTGTTATGCTTTAGGTGAATGCATAAGGCTTGAACCCTATGTGAATTTATTCTAGAATAGTTGAGTGACAAATGTTGAGCGCTATAGGATTAGTTTAGTTTTGCACCTAGTTTTAACAAGTCTAGAACTAACTTGGACAACTGGATAAGCACTTGACAAAGTAAATTATTTAACAACAAATTTTTATACAACACCATGTAACTCTATTGATGATTTTTTTTCTAGAGGATGTTATCTCTCTCCTCTCATGTTTTCCATGCTTAGTTTCATGTTTGGAAATGATTTCATGGGCCAAATAGTTCAATGTTGCAATTTGTTATTTCAGGTGAAGTGTAATCAATTTCCACTACTTTCAAAAGGTTTGGTTCTCTGAAAGGGTTTCATGTGGAGGTGATATGATTTTATCCACATCTATCATGTCATATCAATCACCCTCTTCATTCTTGGTCTTACAAGTTCATGCTTTGACTCAAATGCAAAATTACCTTGTGTCATAGTCAGTCTTCTATTTGTTTCTAACTACATTCAAAGTGTTTTGAGCTTTTATCACATTTATGGAGGAGAAATGAAGATTCCAAAAGCTTTTTAACATGTTCTTGTTACATGAGCAATGAACTAAGCCCCTATAAACATCACAATAAGGAAATTTTATAGTTAATGTTATGTCTATACATAGTCAACCATGAATGTGCACTTATAGATGCCATGGAGAGAGAGTATCATGTTGGAATGGAAGTAATTAAACTTGTCTCAATCCCTAAAATTTTTAAGAGGATCTATTTAATCATTTGGAGAAGGCACAAGACTAGTTTCAAGTTCATGTACCATACAAACTAGTTACTCAATCACCACTGCTTGGTCTATAATTGCATTAGCATCTACAAGAAGGTTAAAATGTTGAAAGAGAGTATAAAAAATTATTTTAAACTTTGAAATTATTATGATATTAATTTTAACACCTTGAGGGAGTATCAAAATGGTTTTAAGGTCACTTATCTTGCACTCATCCCATATTCTAAGTCCACTACATGTATACCGATAAAAGTCCACCTACAGGTGGCACCATAAAGACATGAAGGAGTTATGCGAAGGAGGATTGGCATGCATTGAAACCATATTAAGATCCTAAGAGATTGAAGAGACCATAATATACATGTGTGAATCATTATATTGGTTGGAATTATCAATAGTTTCTTCAATAATTCATGATTATGAATTCAGGGAAGATATCCTTAAAAATACAAAACATATCACTCACCCTTTTGGAGATGTCATATGATAATGACATGTTGGGTTTCGATCACTACAAAGATACCCATATTTTATCCTAAAAAAATGATAAGATATTTTAAAAATGTGTAATACATATGATTAGTGTGAATTATTTTTTTGAGGACTCCAAGATGAACATTTCTTCACTGAGGTTTAATAGTGATATCTACAAGTTTAGAACTTCAAATGTCCTTCACACCCAAAGTTACAATGAAAGGGTATATATCACCATGAAAAATGGTTATATGAAGTTAATGATCATAATTATGTTTCAAATAACACAAATCAAAGTTGTATCATTAGGTTTTATCCTAATGGGTACACCTACAAGTGTACTTTGGTCCAAAAGACCACCTACAACTGATTATAGGTGTCTACAATCCATAACATAAACCTAGACATGAACACCTAGTGTATAAGGAAACATAATTTATAAAAAAATATTAATAAAACTCCTATATTTATCATGGATCACATGGTATAGGATTCAAATATGATATCCACCTACAAGACCCTTGCTCAGTCAACTGTAGTTGACTATAGGAAACTGTGAACAAGGGACAGAGTGCTATGGAGGTTGGAATTATATAAGAATGGTGTGGATAGGAAAAAATAATTAAAAAGTGACATTGGAAGTATTAAATAATGATTATAAATTATTTTTAAATCATAAAACATTAAAGTTTACCTATATGTGCCCCTTTCAAGAAGAAAACATAGTCAACATTTGCGCTCAATCCAGACCAGTCAGATGGAGAAGTATGCAATGAGAAGTGTTTGTAAATGTTATATGGTAAGTAGGTATTGTAAATTTCTTTTTAAGGTTTTAATTTACTTGGGATACCCTCACACAACACAAATAATTTAGAGAAAGGCTCAAGTAATGTAACCTATAGTTTATATATAGGCTCATGCACATAGTCATATCTTATAGTATGCCTTGGAGATTTTATGAAGTTTGAGGGAGATATCCATGTGATAAAGTTATAAAAAATTATAAAAATAATATTCATCTCTTATATAATCCCTCCATATATGCACCTTATTTGTTAAAATAGGGGAAGTGCACTCTATTTTGTCTCAGACAGAGGGCACTCCCTAAGAGTGCAAACACTGTAATTTTGGAAAATGGAGATAAGATAGTGATATAAGGGTAGTGAGACATTGAAAAAAGTTTAGAGATATGAAATAAACATATAAAAACATGTAAATTTAGGTATATAAGATAATAACACAATAGGGTGCTTCAAAACTCACAAGGTGTAAGGAGACCTACATGGTCTTAACTAGGCCTAAAGCCCAACTAGAGGGTTAATTCCATATTTAGCATTAGATGAAAAATATGAGTATGAACATGTTTTTAAATAGTAATAAGGTATTTATAATCCATTTATATGTATAAAATTCTATAAGAAAGTGACTTCTGCTTTAAGACCAACTCAGGCTTATGTAGAATGGTATACAAATCTCGATAGGCTAGTCTGAAATGCTCACATATTCTTGGAGTTTTTTCATGGGAGATCAAGGATATTAGAAATTTTTATTAGGGTCTTTAATATTTATTTTTTTGAATTTGGCTACAAATACAATGTCACATCTTTATGAACAAAGCCTAGGGGTGGAAAAAGCCTTAAACCCTCTAAAACCCAGATTCATGACTTGATGGAGGAAATGAAGCAAGATACATATAAAAATTGACTAGAATGGTTTGGGATATGGTTGAATATTTTAATTAAATCTCTAGGGATTATCCCCATCAACTTGAGTGCAACCCTACTTGTATTGACAGGGAGGTAATTATCTTTATTTGACTATTTTTGATGTTTTATAGGTCTTAAAAAAAGTAAAAGGGTGAAATAAACTATGGGAGAGATATTGAGACTTATTATAACTCAATATTATCATTTCATGTTTCATAAAAACTCATAAGTGTTTTTACAGGTGCCTTCACTTTAGCTAGTCAAAACTGCCATAGTGAGGAGACTAGTGAGAAGGGTGAAAACTTCAAGTGAGGGGATTTTTAAGGCATGATTGAGTAATATAAGGCCATGATATGTCCTAAAAAGCTTAATTCACTCATATATATTTATTTTAATGTAAAAATAAATACAAATTTAGTGCCAAGTATGAGGAGTGAGGGGAAGAGGAGTTATTTGGACTATAGGTAGTGATGGATTATGTGCAGAAGAATATTGATGATTAGAGATGAAAAAAATGAATATTGGAGCATGTATACAACCCATACATATTATTTAAATCATGATATATATCCTTAGTTATTTATGGGATGTTCCAAAAGGGCCAAATGATGAAGGTAGTTTTTTTAGCAAAGAGGAGTCCTACACCACATTTTAGGAGTTTCATGCATTTGAGGGATATTTGTCCTATCAGACCTTGCTTGGTTTGTCTTACACTCATGATCATACATGTATAAATAATTTTATAAATATTAAAAATTTCCTAGTGACTCTTGGACTTCTCTCTTCTCACTTCTTTCTCAAGTTCTATAAGTAGTAGCGTTTTTAGCTCTTGTATTCTAATTCCACTCCATGTATGGCAAAGCCATACTAGAATGTCATTGTATTGTGCCTTTGAAAAATTAATTAAAGTTTTATTTTGAGTTCATGAACATTTTTATAAGTGTGCAAAGTGATGTATGGTGATGCAAAGTGATAATCTTCTATCATTTCTTCCCTTATCCTCTCATGTTTATGCAAGAGTTCCTATTCTAGCAGGTCATATGAAGTGTGGTCAAGTATATGGGTCTATATTTTAAGATTAAAATGACCCTTACTATCTTATAATAGCCTATGGTTCAATTACCTTGGATATCCTTCATACATATCACCTCGATAATGAAGCACTCATGTTAGAATCTCTTAGGACTTGGAAGTTAGCTTGTATGCCTTGTTTCTTAGTGCAAGAAGGATAATGGTCATATGAAAATTATATTGGTGTATCAACCCATTATATTAGGTTAATTTCATGCAAAATTATAACTCTTTTCCCAAAATAAATCACTAGTTTAGGTGATAAGCATTTTAAGATACATTCAAGGAGCTAGCCCTTAAATCTAGAGGCTCACTTCCACTATATGTACACCCACATACCTGGAATGGTTCCCATGTTGCCCAAAATTGGAAGAGGCTTGAATACCCTCTTCTAGGGTGAATTATTTGGTGACAAAATTTCCTATTTGAAAATTTTATATTAACTCCTGTTTCCTCCCATCTTTCCCTAAAATGGCAGATCAAAGTCAGAGATTCAAATAAAATGTAATAAAACACACTTTTTCAAGAATTTTTTGTACTTATATGAAACTGTACCATATAGAGGAGAATTAGAGTCTAAATTTGGAATACTCACATGTGATTTATATAATTTTTATGGTGAAATTATGTCAAATAGACTTGAAACTAATATTTCACTTCATCTACTTTCTTTTCAAGCTCAGATAGCTCCTTAGGTTTATGCTTAGACCATACAAAGGAGAGAGAATGGAGGTCCAAGATCTTATCCAAAGGAATTACACTAAATTATATTCCATTAATGGGAATTTATTATTGGATTAAACTCATAAACTTTATAAACATTCTTTAAGAACTTAAGGAATTTATACACCATCTTTATCTACACAAGCCAAGTAGGATAGAACGGTTTTGAGGGATCCTCAGCTTGTTTAGTAAAACTAGTGAATGATCTTATTTCCTTAGGACTTGAAGGATACACTCATGGAATTTATAATTATTTATCACATGTGTGAGATCATGGAACTATAAAATATCAAAACTAGCACAGTCTATAGTCTTTAGTTAACTTTGGGCAACGAATAGAATGTTGAGTCTTTTCTCCAAAAAGAGTTGATAGTATTAAAGGACTAGGAGAGTTTCTCAATCTTATCCATGCATATTTTCTCAAGTTGAGGTCCAATATCCTCCTATAATCTCATATCCAAGTGTTTTTTATGAATATTTCATATGCATTTGACGTTCATTGTATGGTTAAAACTGTATATTGTTCAATAGTACCTTTAAATATTTCAAACATAGCTAAGAATATGAAATGAGATGTTTAAACGTTGAAAATCCATCATAACATCCATAAGATAAGATCTCTTAATCTCCATGGTAACCTTAATAGGCTTAAAAACTACTTTCTTTTCCTTCAAAGCTCATTCCATTAGTTTAGAAAAGATTAAGGTTCTTAGCAAAGACTAAGGTTCCTCATAGATTCCTAGGTTTCCTTTTTTGACTGAATATGCATTTTCATAGTCTCCAAAACATCAAGTTGAAAGGTATATGTTTCAGGATCTTTAAGGTTCATATTGGTTGCATTTTAATGGTTTCCATGTTTCATTTCATGATGCTTCCATACCTCTATCATTTCATCTTGTTTTCCACTACTATTATACTATATTCCAGCCCTATTTTCCATGATTCAACCCAGAAATCACTTCAAAGTCACCCTCCTCCACCCATACACCCTTAATTCCAAGGATAAACCATGATATACATACCTAAATATCCCTAGTGATTATAAATAACCATGAGATCAATGAAATTTAAACCCATATAGGTCATTTACCTTGACTAAGGAAACTAATAAGCACATATAACCAATCATTTGGCCTACTATAGTAGAGTTTCCAAGAACCTTGTGTGTGAGCCACTCATGGGCACAAGAGAGGGTGTGATTAGGAGAATTTATACACCAAGGGAGTGAATTAAAGTGAGAATAGGTCATAAATACTCCAATAAATTTTAGACCACTCTCCTCTCACATAAGCCTAATCTATCAGACCCCTGTGACAGTCAATATAGGTAGATGAGAGATTTCCTTCTTGGCTAGGCTAAGAGATAGTGTTCATGTAATGTAGGGAAAGGTTCACACTAAGGAGGATGGAAAACATTATTGGTCACCACATACAAGGAATAAAAATAACATCAGTGTGACACCAAAAGACCACCTATAGCCATGCCACCTTGACTTATATAATGGTTGAACTAAAGGTTGGATTCAAGGTAATATATAGTGGAGGGGTTTATGGAAGGTGAATACATAAAATTTAGAAAAATTATGATATTTTCTTACTCATTCAAGTCTCCACTTCAATTATTCGAACATGATCACAATGACATGGTACTTAGTCCATATAGTGGCCTAAACAGCATTTATAGCTAGGCTAGTACTTGGTTTTTGTTGAATATGTAGTAGATGTAGAGGCAAACCTTGAGCGTGAATAAACTCATAATTGGAGGTAGAAAAGTGTTTTAAGTATTTGAGGTGGATAAAACTCTATCAAGTGTTAAGCTCTAGGAAGAACTCAGAGTCTAAGTGATGATTTGAAGAAGGTGACAATATTTTAAGTGATAAGTGTGGAAAAATTAGTATAGGAAGTAGAGTAATGTTTAGATAGCTCTTAAGGTATGTGAAACTTAGATTAAGTGTATGGACTATGAAAGAGTTCTATGTGAAAGGAGGAAATCTAAATCCAAGGTGGAAACATAGACCTTACCTTTAACCTATGCACACTTACAATCATCTATAAAAGCACAAGCACAATCCAAGAAATTTTGAAGCAAGAATGCTCTTTTGGTGTTTGAGATTGAACTAAAGTAGTATGAAGGTGACATAGGACAATGTGTTACAACTCTCAAGACACCTACATCAGCTTCCAAGGCCTCATTATGAATAAAACCCTTAATATCAACACCTATAGGAAAAACACATAGTCAAAAATGTTGGATGGTGGATCCTGATCTTATTATAATGCTCGATTCTCGACAAGGGGGTGTTGGGGGAAACACCCCCAAAGAAAAATTTAGTTAAAACATTATAAAATATTGTAATTTTGTAGTAAATATAGACCATTCACTATTAGGTTATAGATCTAGTGGTAGAAATTATGTTTGGGCATTTTTTCCCTATATGTAACCCCCTTTTTGATATGAGGGCATTGTAATTATGGTAGCACACCATATGTGCAGGAAGAGGATATTGCATTAAATGTATTACAAGTTTTTCCCTTCATTTATTTGACTATATAATAAGAAGGACTGGCTATTTCTATATGTATGTATCCCATAATAGGTGAACGATGTTAAATCTGTGTCTCTATTGTGTTATGTTTTTTGCATTTTATTTTTATCTTTAATTCATTAATATTGTTATGTGTTCTATATTCCTAACAAAAAGCACATGGATAATATTGGGAAAGGTAATAGTATTAAAGCCTCTATAAGGGTGATCATGCTTCAAAAATTGGTATAGAAGATAATTATCAGTATAAAAATTGATTCTTGCCATCCTTAAGGTCATAAAACTAGTAGAGATAGTCATTGTCTTGTCTTAGAGCTCTTACAGATAGTTAGGCAGACATTGGTGAGAACTAGATGGTCATTTAGGAGCCTTGAGAATAAGACAAAGAGTTTGGTATTCATAAAGAGGTTTTGAGACAAGAAGGGGTAATAATAGTATTTAAAAACACTCTTTATTGGTGACAACACTCAACTTTCAAGACAAAAACCTTTGAGGGCTAGATAAGAGGAATGATAAAAAAAATAGGCTTGTGTACTAGTATTAGTAACACCCCTATGTTTTGAATGTATTTTAAGGCATCAAGTACATAAAATAGAGATAAAATTTTTTTAAAAAAGTATTTAAATGTGTTATATACCTTAGGTAAGGCACAAAACACTAAAACCCAAACCTCAAGGTTTCACAATCCTAACTGTGCCTAAATCCAAAGGTGACTATGTGTAGTATGCAAGGATTGGATTGAATGGAGAATTGAAACTAAGTGTGTGATCAAATATGGGATCATTAATGGAGTTATAATCCTCCACAATAATTACACTAAATATAAAAATATATTTCATACCTATGCCATCATCAAACACATAGATTGGTAAGGGAACCTACAAGCAACCATTTGAAGTAATGAAGGCAGAGTGGTATCTTTAGTGGTTAAGGTATTTTATTAAGGTGAAAATAGGTGATAAATAGTTTTCCATGCTAATTTTGAGTCTCTAAAGCAACTATAGACATTTTAAATCCCTAAATCTCAATTAAGGCCTATCAAGTGTAAAGCCAGTCTTGAATCCTAGAAGCTCCACCATCACATGAAGGAAATATCAGACTCTCCTAAGGAAGTGTGACATTATGATGAGGTGTGGGATGATTAATCAAGTAATATAGAGAAGTTTATAAGAAGGTAAGAACATAGAATGGTCAATTTGGGCCTTAAAGGCTAGCTTAGCATAGAATCCTAGATAGCCATTTGAGGCCCCTGTTTAAATCCTTGTATCTCCCACCACAGAAGGGTTCAGATAAAATTATCTTAGTGGGAGATGAGGGCCCTAACACACTTAAAATCCATGTAAATTTGAGTATAAATTAGGGGCCCACCTTTATGAACAAGTGTTAAGAATGTTATCCTGTTCAAACTGCTTACAGAAGGAGACAAGATAACTTCTCTATGTACCTATCTTGATGCTTCTTTTACATGTGATCTTGAGATTACCAAAGGAGTTAGAAGGGTCAATTTAAATAAAATATATATCAATATTTTCTGGTTTAGGGGTCCATACTCTATGAATCATTTCTAAGAGTTTTGGATACTCAAAACCTCCCTAAAACTCTAAACAAACCCAATTTTGGAAAACTTAGCATTTTGGTAACCTAGCACCCTAGAATCACCTAATAAGATCCTAGAATGTCAATTAAACTTAGATTAGAACCTGTTTGTGGGTTTTAGTTGGATAAAATCCATACAAAATTCTCAAAAAATATACTTTTCCAAAAGAATGAATAGAAATAAGGGTGAAAAGCTATTTAGATTGATTCCAATCATTGAAGGAGAAATTTTAAGACTTTATTCATCTTATCAAGTCATATGATGTCCAAGGATACACATATAAAGGTCTCTAAAATTCATTTCAAAACTGCTAGTCTATAAATGCTAGAGAAAAGTGGACTAGTCAACTAGGAGAAGTGAAATTTCAAGTGTCTAATGCCTATATAAGCCTATATTATGGTTGATGATGTTGGTTCAGGTTTGAAACTCACTAATTCATAGGTTACTAAGGTTTATTATAAGATTTTTTGGTAGTAATACACACATAGTCTGATAACTAGGCCTAATTGGCCTATTTGGCACACTTAGTCAAAAAAGAAGTTGGAGAATGGCATGGAGATGCTATTGGGAAGGTAAAAACATATTGATCACACTAACTGATGCTAGGGGTGAGTCAGACACTCTTCATATCCATGATGAAGGTTGAATAAATACTCTATAATTGATGTAACTGCTACATAGAGTGGGCCTTAGACATTAATGACCCCTTTCTCTCACCTCCACACCACATTCCCCTCTCTTTCTCTCCTCTTATAATATTTATTGAGGGACTTAGTCTTGTATTAGATCCCTCAGGTTGGTATGAAGAATCTCTACTAGGTTTTATACTTGCAAACCTTTTGAAGTGATGAATAGAGAATTGTAGCTTCTTCATGATCAATACTTAGTGTGTTCATGCTTATTTTTATATGTATAGTGGTGTAATCTTACCCTTGTAGGTCTAAGTTTCACCTGATTACTAACAAGCTTTCCTTACAGGTCATCTAATGTATTACGATGTCTATATCTCAATATTGAAGTGGATGTTTGATTGTAATTACCTTAAACTAGGCCTTATTATCATTACTCTCTCATTTCATTCACTTAAGTAGACTTATAGGTGAAACATTATTGTTTGGAAATCATTGAAGGTAGTGTTATAACTCTATGCATTGTCCACTAGTGTGTTAATATTCCAAAGTTGAGTGGATGAAAGATCATTTAGGTGCATCACCATACTTTAGTGTAAGTTTCCTTTATGCAATATCCTTACTCTTTTTATCCCAATAGTATTATATCCTATAAGAGAATTCAAGTTAAAAAATCAGGGGAGTTAGCCCCATAAAATTAGAGGTTTGACCTACATCTTAGGTAGTCCACAACCTATAAGTCAATCCAATGTTAGTCTAGGTTTGAGGTGGATGTGAACAGTCTTCCTCAAGAAGGGTTCAACCTAGGTAGCTAATAATAATTATATGAGGTAATTCAAGGTAATCAACATGATAATTTGATTTCACATTTTGCATTATTTTCTATTATTGATCATGCATGATTTGAAGAAGCAATTGAGAATGAGAACTGGCAAAAATCCATGGATAATGAAATTGAGGCAATAAAGAAAAATCACACCTGGCATCTAGTGAATATTCTAAAAGGAAAAGATGTAAATGGTTTAAAGTGGGTTTATAATAAATTTTATGATGTTGGTGGAAATATTGTCAAACATAAAGCAAGGTTAGTTATTAAAGACTTTTCACAACAACCTAGTATTGATTACAATGGGACATTTTATCCAATAGCTCATCTAGATACAATAAGAATAGTATTGGCTATAGGAGCTCAAAGCAAGTGGCCATAATATTAGATGGGAATAAAATATATATTTTTGAATGGTTTCCTAGAAGAATAAGTCTATTTGAAGTAGCCACCATGATATGAGATCTTTGGTCATGAAGACAAGGTCTACATACTCAAGAAAGCACTTTATGGACTCAAGCAAGATCCTAGAGCATGGTATAGCAAAATTGATTTGTATATTTTACAGGATGGGTTCATTAGGTGCAACAACTAGCCTACACATTATACAAATATTAATTAACATGGTAAAATTATAATTGTGTTTTTATATGTAGATGATTTGATATTCATAGGTGCTTTATTAGCTGATTTATTTAAAGGATCCATGAAGAAAGAATTTGAAATGACCGATCTGGGTCACATAAAGTATTTTCTTGGGATTGAGGTGAATCAATCCAAAAATGGCATACTCTTTTGATCTAATGTTGATCCCACATTGAGGTGAATAAAGTATTTTTATTGGGATTGAGGTGAGTCTTTTTTACAATGTGGGATCAAAGATGACAAAGGATCTAATGTTGATCCCACATTGTAAAAAAGACTCATTAGTAGTATGATGTATCTGATTGCCACAAGGATGGATATAATGTGTAGTGTAAGTATTATTTCAAGGTTCATGGATCTCCAAAAGACTCTCATTTTTGAGTCGTAAAAATAAATTTAAGATATGTAAGTTGAAGTAACAATCATGGACTTTTATATTCAACATCAAACAAGTTTAAACTCATAGGATACATAAATAGTGATTGTGTAGGCAACATTAATGATAGGAAAAGTACATCTAGTTATGTTTTTCACTTTAGAACAAGTGTAGTATCATGGGCATCCAAGAAAAAACCCATTTTCACTCTCTCATTGATAGAAGTAGAGTATGTAGCATCAATAAGAGTAGTGTGCCAAGTAATTTAGATGAGAAGGATGTTATTATATTTGAAACACAAATAGGAAGAGGCAATGGATATATTATATGACAAAAACTCAATAATTTCATTATCTAATAATCATGTATTTCACAAAAGGAGCAAACATATAAACACCAAATACCATTTCATTAGAGAAATACTCAACAATGGAGAGAATTATCTTAAGTTTTAAAGATCCAAAGATCAGTATGTAGAAATATTCACTAAACAATTAGGAAAAGAAAGATTTTAGTATCTAAGGGATTGTTTAGGCATAATAGATTGTTTTAGTTATGATTAATGGGGAGTGTTGGATTATCTAATCAACAACTACCTAGAAATTTTCAAATTTAATTCAAACACCTCCAACTTGCTAGCCAACTTCTTTTTTCACTATCCAACATGCTTTTAATCCACAACATATTCTTTGTTAAAAATTGATTTCTAAATAACAAAGTTAGGAAAAATTATTTCTGACAGTTGTTTTTAGCACAGTCTTTTTGGAAAACCATATTCTAATTCTATGTTTCTAGATGGTTAGGTACAACCTTTGTTGAATTCATTTGTGACAACTATCTTTTAGATAGGTTTGGTGCAATATTTTATTTAAGCCATGTGCAGTCAAAAATGTCTACATATTGTATTCAAGTTATATTACAACTCTCCATATGGAACAAAAAATGAAGATGTATAAATAAACATAGAGGCCACATAATGAAAAACACATAGAAGAGCAATCAAGCCTTCATAAGTCTATTTAGCTTGTAAAAAGAGGAAATATCTCTCCTCTAGATTTTGTCTCAAAGCTCATAGTGTTTATTTTGTTAAAAAGAGCTTAATCTCTCATAACATAGAATCAATGATCTAATGTATTAAGTTGTTTTATTAATATATAAAATTATAAATTTTATGTTTTTATCTAAATATATTTTTTGATCTCCCTCTCTTTCCTTCAAATAACACAATGTCTTATATTAATCCCTATTGACCTCCTACAATATGAATGCATGATAGTTACATATAAATCTACCTTCATGGGGTGTCATGTACCTAGGGCAACACATCATAGAGATTATATTAACTGTTAGTGTAGTAATATGATTATACATGTATATTTGGTGTGGTGATATTATGTACATCATTATTGTAGAAATGAGATTATATGTACATATGTGATTAGGTAATAATTTACTTATAATTAGATACATTATATTTATCATTTAATAATTAGGGCATTGATATACTAATAATGGTACGTGACTTAATTTAGAAGCTACTCGTAATTTCATTCTATGTAGTTAAAGTGGTAGGTGAGTTAGTTGTGAGCATTCAATATAAGTGGACAATGTATTTATATAAACATGCCCCTTACATATGTGAGGTTATCCATTGAATATTTTGTAATGATTTATGCTCAAAGAAAGTTTCCCCCTCAAAGAGGTCTATGATACTATGTAGTGTGATTTTTTTATTTCAATACAATAATTTTAACTTTTTTAAGTTGAAGTATAGATTTTATATATTTATGTTACTAGATTAATCAATGTGTAGTGTAGTTATTAACATATGGTATCAGAGATATTTCCAACATTGTATTGTGGAGGTTTTAAAGATCTTATATTAGAGCAGTGATTTTAAAAAGTACGGAAATTTTTGTTATTGTTTTTCCAAATAAGGGATGAATTTCTTGGAAAGGGTTGTCCGCCTCACACAAAGGTCTATCTAGGTTGATTTTTGTGGCTGGAAATAGTTTTTTGAGAGATCTATAGATAATTTTCACACTAAATATTTTGACTAGTATTGAAGTAGATATGTCATTTTTAGGTTGATAATGTCAGATTTTTAGGTTATAAAAATAACTATGTAGTACAAGTGCAAGATTATTTTGATTGGGCATAAGATTAGGGTAAAATTTTTCTTGTTGGAAAGTTGACTTCAAGTTACTTCTATAAATTATAAGCTAAATAGTTTTAATATATTTTTAGTCATATAAAATGTCATTTTAGTGCAATGAGCGTCACTTGAGACCACCTTATCCTTAGCTTAACCCTATACCTATCTTAAGACCTCTCTTGATCAATTTCTAGCTTTTGTGTGAGTCCAACCATTTCTAGATATACCAAAATCAACACTAGGCCTTAACTTAGGCACCTAGGTCCATTTTTGAACTATTTGTACCACTTAGACATTAGTTTGTCCATTTGGACTATATCACACTATGCTATTGGTAAACTGGTAACGTTAATGTCTCTTTGCTCTTTTCAACCCCTAATAAATATCTTTTCATTTCTTGAAGGACCTTAGGGTCAGCCTAGACCCATTTCATGTCTCGACAAACACTAGAATGTTATATATAAACTACTTTCATTAATTTATCCCCTAGATATAAATTAGATTAAAATATTCACAAACTCAAAAATAGTTATGTAAATCAAGGTCATTGATCATTATTCTACCCTACTTATGCATAAACCCATCTGTAGTAGCCCAGACCTTAGATTACTCATATTTTTAGTCTCAAGTCACACTCAAAGCATTTAAGTTGGAAATCATACTAGCATTCACTTGCACTTACACTAGCACTTAGATTGGGATAACTACATCAAGTTTGATCCCCTTTCAAGTTATTAGTATGTAGGCAATGCTCAACACATGGGGTGTTGAGGTCATGTATAGCCTACCCTATTAATTCCACTTTTTTTATAATTGTGATCTTCAAATACCCTAACAAATATGGAAGCTTAAGGTTACATTAAAATCAGTCAAAACAAGGAACAAACAATGATCCAACATATGATCACACAAGTACCAGATTCTTATAACTAGTTGAAGGTCCATCTAAGAAATCATCATATCTATTTCATAGGGATATTAACATGGAATAGAAGACACTAGTGTGATGTGCTATTGACCAGAGGACCATGCTACTATCTAGGAAGGTTTCTAACACTTTTTTATTTTTGGCAACAACTTACATTATTTTTGCACTAGTTTCCAGCTTACCACTTATCAGTCTCAGTCAATTTTTTAGCTAAGTATCTCCTTTATAATTCATTACTATTTATATAATAATTGGATTAATTAGTTATTATACAAATTAGTGGATATTGATATTTCTAAATTTATTCTTGGATTTATTATTCTATCACTTTAACAACCTCAGGTTTTACATTCAATAAATTTTAAAATAGTCAAATCATTTGTCAAATCAGAATTACTTAGAATAACATCCAAACCCTAGCCTTAGATGCTATTAGGGTTTTTATACTTCGTTTTCCTATTTTCATTTATTGTGATAAGATTTTTAGATTTCATATATTCTTTTATAGTATCCCTCTTTTATTTTTTTTAATATATGCTATCTAAAAAGGTTATGTCTTTTCCTTTGAGAAGAAGTGTTAGACTTAGTGGAAACCCTATTAAGCATACCCAAATAATTTCCATTTGAGATTATACCATATATAAAGGACCAATTAAAAACCCACTAATTGATCTTTCATATCCTAATTATGTGTAATTTAATTATAATACATTGAAAAATAGAAATGCAATCAAGATCTTGATGATACACAATATGGGACTCAGGACACACTCCCTCCCCTCCATGATGACAATTTTATAATTAATAGAGAGGAGGTCTTAAAAAAATTTAGAGATAGAATTTGGGAACAACCCCATGATCATGCACAAATTTTTTAAGCTATATTGAAAATAAATAACACATCACTTGGTTAATCCTCCAACCCCACAGATGTTAATATTATTACACCTACTATAGGGGCAACTCATATTTTACAACCTGTTACAACTAGCCAACTATCACCAATGGATACACTTATTGTGGTTGGTACACATCCATCCTCTTCAAATGTATAATTCCTTAGGAAAAATATTCATTATCTACAAGCCAAGGTGTTACATGTTCATTAGGGTGTTACAGGACCATCTCATGCCTTATCTCATGTTCTCCTATATACACCATTGACACAACGTATAGTGGTAATTTATTTTACATCTTGGTTTGTGACACCCAATATTACTCTATATGATGGTAAGGGTGGCTTAGATCATCATCTATGCATTTTTGACATAGCATGTTTGGACTAAGTGTCTAATGATTGGCTCTTGACTTAGTTGTTCGATTACAATTTAAAGAACTATGCATTAAAATGATTATATGACCTCTCTAATCAGTCTATCATATCATTTAATCCACTTTAAAATATGTTTTTGACACATTTTAAATCAACATCAGTGACAAGATTTTATAATTCTCAAGTTGCTCAACTAAAGCAAAAATAAAATGAGCCAATAGATGATTATGTCTTTCAATATAAAACTATATTAGCAAAGATAATTATCCCCATGGTAGATAGAGAACTCTAGGACATATTCAAGTAGAGTTTGTTACTGTCAATGCATGAAGCTATACTATTCAAAAAAAATCCATCATTCATAGATCTATGCCATATAATGAAATAATATGAAGTCAAGCTTCTCTCCATGGTAAATTCAAAGTACACTTGGATCAAATTCAACTACTAATATTTCTAATAAGCCCCCTATAAGGTGAGTCCCATTGAAAAAAATAATGAGCACAAGATGATAGTTAGCATAGCCTTAGAGCCAAATCCTCGTATGGTTTTATTAAATCCTCCAAGGAGACCTTTCATGAATCTTCTCAAATCATAAACACATGTTCTCCAATAAATCTTGGAATGCAATTCCATATCTCTCTCTCCCATCAAAGAGGTTGATATGACTAGGTGTCTTCTAAATAATTGTGCTTCTAATGTATTTTATGATTATCACAGGGGCCCCGACCATACTAAAAATAGATGCATCAACTTACGACATAAGATATAAGATTTGATAAATGTTAATATCATTGATGTGAGCAATCCTAAAAAGGCACCTAAGGCATAACCAATGGAAGCAAAAGGAATGAAAATATTTTTTGATCTATTTCCAAATTATACAGTTAATGAGACAATAGGCACTTTTGATGTTCATTATACCTATCAAGAACATCTACCACCAAAATATTATCATACTCATATGGTGGACACATACCCTATAAGTTATATCATTGGTGTGTATCATACTATAGTGCTATCTAGAGCTCTCATCACTTTCTCAAAGTAGGAGATCATTGATGATGACTTAGATTTATACGCACTCTTTATATGATCTTACATTTATCACCATCCTATTTAGAGTGTAATGATTTAAAATGGGTCAAGTATCAATGGAATATTACACTTATACATCACTTGGATTATTCAAAGCAAGATATTTATATGATAAATAGTTATTCATGGCTCTAGTGGCCATTATCATAGCTCTATTGGGGATATCATACTTCTATTACAAGTTGGCCCTACACATATGACCACCAGATTCTTAGTTGTACCTGGTGTTGATGAATTTAATTTGTTATTGGGTAGGCCTTAGATATATTAGCTTCAATCCATTCCATCCAACATACATATATATCCTAAGTATATACATTCTAATCATGTGGTTATAGTCGAGGGCCTTCTATATGAGTATATTTTACCTATTCCACAATCAATTACACAATAACCACTAGTCACATATCCACACATAACTTCCATTAGCAGACCTCATATATTAGTTGAGCCATCAGTGCAAGTGAGGCCTACTTCTACAACATTACCATGTATACATACTCTCCCATATATAACTTTATTATAGATACCCCTACATTAGGATTTTAGACAACCTCTCTACCCCATTACCATCTAGATCAAGGGTATAATATCACTCATAACCATATGAAAACATGCTATTATTGTCAACATATTAATTTAGACTTACATTTTTATCATTCATTTTTTCATTAACATAGTTATAATCAAAAGATGAAGATTGAGCACTTTTTTGAGATGCCATAAGATCATCATATACAATGCATTGGTCATTGGTAATATTAAACCAATAATCCAAAAAATGGGGTTTGTTATATCTTGTAATAAATTAAATATGTTGAGGAAGGCTACATGTTTTGATGCAACCATAAAGAGGAGAAGAATAATGCATATGGTAAAAATATAATCAGCATTACTTAAGCCATGACCATGCAACAAGTCATACCTAGAAAATAAATATAGTAATTTAAAAATGATTTTTTTGTAAAAGAAGAAACCCTAAATGTAATTTAGGGTTTGGTTCACAAATTATGGGTTCACCATAATGTTTTATTTTATTTGGGTTTTATACACAAACATGGTAAGCTAATAAAATGATTTGAATGAAATATGACAATATTCAAATTTAGGTAATGTAATACAGTATTTTGACAATACATTAATTTAAGTATGTGTAATAAATATAAAAATGATTGTACATATACATAACTAATGGGAAATAGAGAACATATGTTATTTATTATTTTTTTCTAGACTTTTAATACTTCCCATATCCCTCTGTCTTATAACCCAACTTTATGTTCTATTCATTCAAGATTATGACTTTTTTCTTCCTCGAACACATTTAGAAGATATAGACACTTACATTGATGATAATGTCATATGGATTTTAGTGTCCCTCCTAAAATATAGACTCTTTTATATATATTTTAGTTGCATGTTCATATGTTTTTATTGCCTTTGATTTGGTGTGTTTGGATATCAATCATAAGTTGTTTCTCTTTTTCATATGATCAAACCCTAGTTTCTTCACCCTTGGAGTGATTATGGAAAAAATGGGTTAGTGGGCACATGGTGTCGAGATTCCTCAAAGATCCCTCTATTAATGAGCATTATCTACATAGCCAATACTTTGAGGAGGGATTCAGACTTATGTAAATATCCCCTACATGTTGGCTTGTATGTATCATGCAATGTGTGATAAACAAGTGCATAGAGTGACCTAGATTATAACTTTGTAAGTGTGGTTCATGGGATGTTCCTTCAGTACGTCAGACTTTTAGATGTGTTTTCCCTATGATTTATATGTAAATAAGAGAAAATAAGGAATCTTTTCTTACTTGATCACTTGATTGAATGCCTTTGGTAAATTTACTTGTGAATTATTTAGTCCATGATAATTTGGTGTTAGGTGTAGAATGAATGAGGGTTGATATTGTGTCTATATATATATATATATATATATATATATATCAATCCATTTTGATAATATATCACATTAAATAATTTAATTTGACCATAAGAATATTTTTCATTTGTAAACTGGGATGGCTTTAGGGCATTGGATACTTGTGTTTAGGTAAGACATTTGCATTGACATAGGCATCTAACTGAGACATAAGTATCTAGGTAATTGTAAAATAAGTAGAGGTACAAAAATTGTAGAGATATATGATAATAATGTTTATAAAATTTTGAGCATGATATAATGTTTGAGTCATCAGAATAACATTGATCAGAATAAGAGATAATCAATTTGGTACAGAGAGATAGTGTATGCAAACTTTTTAGTAGTAGGAAGGGTCTAGAATCTGAAGGTACATCCATGATATGTATTTTCCAAATTTACAAGACTAAGGTTATATATAATTTAGAAATAGTGTCTAAAACAACTATCACATCCATATCCTCTTACAAGAATATTTATTCATACATAGGCTACTCAAATCTCTCTTTATCTTTGTTTTTTATATAATAGAATTGGACTTATCACATTAAAACCTTACTCTCTTGTTTTATTTCATTACGACCTACTTTTATTTATACATAAAATTCTCCATGCTACTTCTCATAATATACTTGAGCTTCTCACATGAAAATATCCCTCATATTGCCTTTCACAACAATCTTATTCTTCTCTTATCTCTCAAGCCTCAACACAAATATTATTCATCCACTTTATTTTCACTCTCGGGTGCCCAACATGACCCACCCACTTGGAAACCATATGTTACCATCTCCTTACCTTTGTTCATTTTATTTATAACCTATCTTGGTGATCTCTCAAATATATAGTTGTAATTACACATAGTCTTTTAGTTATATATTTTAACCTCACATGGGGTCTTCAATATTCTTCTATAAAAAATATATTTCCATTTCATGAGCTTATCATGGCTATTTTACCACATAACAAAATAAAATTAATTGTGGTCTTACCTCTTTCCTTCACCATGACCTCTGATGGTTTTTTTCTTCTACTAGAATATTTTACTCCACATGATTGGCCTTTATCCAAATCATCTAATCTTTTTGTATGGATAAAAACCCCATCATCATCTCTTCTTCTTCATCTTCACTCATAAAGGCAACATATCCACTTTTCTCAATCATCTTCATCATTTACAATATTTTTGGGATCCTTTCAACATATTTTTTAAGTTGTCCACCTATAGTTCTCTTCTTCATTTATGCACCATATCCTCCTCAACAAGCATTATTATCTTTCTTTGATACAAATATTTTTTTTACATGACATAATAGTCTTGTACACATGATAAATACCAATCATGGTTCAAACCTTCAGTTTATTACCTTCCCACTACCCAAAGGTTCATTTTGGCCATATCAATGTGCCTAATTACTTATTCTATAGTTAAAAATAAAAATTATGATAACACATAACACTTGTAGACTATAATCTATATAAAACCTCATTTACATCCTACACAAATAGTTACAGATCCTCAACAACATTTTACCCTACATGACACTAGTATCATAATCTTCAAATTATGACATAAGCATCAACACTATTGTGTATGGTTTCCAAATGATCAAATTTCAAATATCCTAATATATATTGGTTGGCATATTTATCTTCTTTAACCCTCCCATGAGGTAATTTCAAAATTTGTGGTATAAATACAAATTAGAGCTCATTCATTATGAATCTAGAGATAACATTTCAAGCTCACACTACATTACTAAAAATTAGTTTCACAACTAATATATATTTCCATAATATTATCTATTTAAAAATTATTCATAGGATAGGTTTTATCAAATGTCTAAAGCATTAAAATAACAACCCATGAGTGGTATTTTTCAAGTTACAAGCTAAATCACTGGATGCACTCACATATAACATATTGCATAATTTTTCAAACCAAATCCCACATAAGAGGGATAACTACATTGGTTTGAGGCCCTCTTCAAATTATATGGCTATATGTGTAGCACCAATATATAGAGGGGTAGTCAGCTTGTCTTCACTTGATCCCACTAACCCCTATTTGTTAAGGTGACATGAATTAATTTGAGGACCGAGAGTTTTGATAAAAATAATTATTTAGGGAACATGTGCACATGATATGAATTGATAACCTACAAGGTGATATTAAACCTTAACAAGAACAAATGAATGTTATAGAAAAATATTTATATTTTGAGTTGGATAGAGGTGTCAAAATCAGAGCATAAGCATCAATGCTAGTGTCTATAGTCTGATGCTAGTATCTTAGTTAAAAAATATATAATTTATAAAATATAAAAAATCAAGGAGAATCATTAGACTATTGTATGATACACTCTTTATTTTCTAATCTTCATGTGCATCATATCATAATATAAGTATCATTTCTCATTCTCATTTATACTTTCATAATATTGTTTGGCATTGTACATCTCTATATTTAAAATATTCTCAAATTCACTATCTTTATCATAATATTGTAAACTGTATTATTTAATTTTCTTACTTTGGAGTAGCTTAGTCCATAGTTTATTAGGTTATCCCCCTACCTTTAAATCTAAAAATAGTTAATATTGGTGAACCCGACCTCTTAGTCTTCTTATCCAACATTTGTATCAAGTTAGAGTATTTGATATCATTTGTATGTGTCTCTTTTCATATTATCTTCTTAGTGTTTGTAATATTTACAATGGATAAAAAGTAACCCCTTCCTCCTCATAACCTAAGGAGGGTGATAGTTACTTTCCCTCTAACCAAGTCCATGTTATCACTGCTCAAAGGGGTAAGGTAACCCATCCTATAATAATAAATGAATGTAACTAACTTATCCTTGTTAAACCCCATCCACCTCCCATAAATCCTTTATATAGTGTGTGTATGATTTTTCAATATGAAGTACCTAGAGTTTATGCTTGTGAATCCCTCAAGGATCAAATCACCATTATGAACAAGGTAATATAAGATTTTCAAAATCAAAATTAGTCTTTCAATTCAAATATCACATCATTGGAAAATTAGGTCACCAATGTAAGACATATAGAATGTACTAGTGTTAATAATGAATATGTATCTTCATATAGAAATATTATGCCTAACAAGACTTCATATCCAAAAGATCAGATACAATAAAATACATCTACAATAATTGATTCAAAAATTATACAAAAGGATAATAAGAGTTAAATTAAAATTCTAAGGGAAATTATTAGAAACAAGTTGATCAAACTAACTCCTCTATATCCTCTAGGGAGATAAAAATACTATTATAAAAATCATATAATGCATGGGCATCATACAAATAGTTTTATGAATTGTAATAAGAAAATATAAATTAAATTTGATATTGGTGATCCTATAATAGATACATAAATCAAGTAACACACTCACCATATACATGCATCTTCTATAACATGAGTGAAAAAAGAATGGTACAGGTAAAAAAGGATAATTCAAAAATAAAACCCATTGCAATTGAAAAAAATAGAGCAAGAAAACATTCAAAAGGCACAATTAGAGAAATCAAAGATTCAAAAGGCACAATTAGACTAGGAAAATATTTAAAATGTAAAAGTATAATAAGAAAGATAAAAAAAAGGCATAAGATGAAAAAGAGTAATTAAAAAAGGAACAATTTTAAAAGTAAAGGTTACAAAAACTACATCACAAAAAAGTGAAATTACGAAAAGAGAAGTTGGAAAACCAAATTCATGGTAAAGAAAAAAACATGCTTAAAGTAGGATTTCTAACAAAAAACGTAAAAAATCAAGAGACAATTGAAAAATATAAAATTTAATTTGAAAAGGGGGAAATTAAAAGCCTTTCCTCATATCAAGGCAATTTCACTATCATTTCTCACATAAATGGAAAGTAAATTATAGAAATCAAGGTTATGGATTATCAAGTTACAAAGTTTTTGTCCATGTCATTTCTTAGCTCTCTTGGAAATAAGAATCAATAACTAGATCAAAATAATGCAATTTCAATAAGTATGGGATCAATTCAATTAAGAGTTTCATTTTCTTTAAAATAATTTTCTCTTACTTTTCATGTTTTTTATAATCAAGTGCATATAATGTTGGGCTAAGAAAAACATGGTTACACTCAATAGGATCAATGATTGATAAAAACAAACATTGCATATCATTTGATAGTGAAGTAAAGGTTACATCCTTTTCAAAATAAGGAATATATTTAGAGCAAAAGCATAAAAAAGAATACATATTTTTAGCTAATATACAAATAGATAGAAGGGCATATCAATAGAGGCACATGATAGAATACATATTGTGAAGGAGAAATAAAAAATGCCAATCCCACAGTATGGGGTAGTTATTTATTCATATCCAGATATAATAAATGATAAAGGTGGAATTTCACGGTTTGAACATCAAAATTATAATTATTATAATACTCCATATTACTATGATTATCATGATATTGAATACATAAAATATGAACATATAAATGACATTGGGCCTAAAAATAAAAAGATCAGTGTAGACATATTAGGATCATAGTAGCATATTTTACTTGTACATAACACTTTTATTAATCATACTATATGAAAACTACAAAATAATATTAAAAAAATCAAATAATCAAGAAAATATAAAAACATTCAAATAAAGTAAAAATATACAAATATTTAGCATACACTTGTTTAATATATTTTGGATATATGTTTTTTAATTTATGTTAGTAGATATCATATCATTTATATACACACATATGTTTCATGGGTACTTGAGTGTAATGCATACATACACTAGATGCATAATACATGAGCATACAAATATAGGACCATTTCCTCTAACCACGTGACACACTATGTTATGGGTATCTGATTCATTGATCATGATTGATACATGTTAAATTATTTTATTATAACTTTAAATTACCATGTTGAACTTATATACTAACATTTACACATGTCTATACTCATTCTTACATATTACACAATGTGTTATATATGATATGCTACATGACATTTGGCTAACACATGTATGTAGGGACTAGTATGATAGGATTATGTTGGTTGCTTATATTTCACTTGTTCATTTAATTACAAGGGTTACTTGAGTGTAATTATTATTTTTTACCTTGATTTAATTGTGGAATATTTGAACATGTTCCTTATTTGTTAGCCATAGTGCCAATGAGTGTTGTCTCTTTGGTGTGTGGACATTTGAACATGTCCTCCCCTTAAGTGTGCAACACTTGTACAATCCCCCTGTTTGTAGTATCCTTAGACCTATTTTACAT
This sequence comes from Torreya grandis, assembly GCA_037957365.1. Lineage (NCBI taxonomy): Eukaryota > Viridiplantae > Streptophyta > Pinopsida > Cupressales > Taxaceae > Torreya > Torreya grandis. Next base: position 1,058,737 of record JARHVA010004833.1, read on the forward strand.
GGCATTGAGTTATCTTATGTGTTTTAATTATTTTTTAGCTTTTACTTGTTACTCCTAGACCTTTCCATGATCCATATCATGTATCTTAGAGATTTTTGTGATTGGATATTGTAAGCTTCATTGATATATATACTTAGACATGATACCAATATATTATTTATTACTACATGATTGATAAAGATATAACATAGTTATCTTATCCTTTTGAGACAAGGTGACTACTAGGTTCCATCACCCTCAACTTAAAAGGGGGGCATATCATATAGACATGAGTCCACACACATAGAGTTTAAAAAATTGGCAGAATTTGATATAATTTACATGATTCATTTACGTGCTTAGAATAAAATATTATGCATTTAGAACTAACTTTCATAGATTTGGGATATGGTTTTTCACATTTGAGATAGATTTTTTTATATTTGAAACATATGTCATATAAATTTGTATATAGTAGAGGTTGTATTTGGATGTATGATTCATCGTGAGACACATTAGAGGTGTATATGCCATGAAAATACACCAAATCATATATACATATTTAGATTATACATCACTTAAAAGTATATTTTATGAGGGGGCATGAATAGGGTTCATTCATTTCTCACCACATATCAATGCACCAACTTTTACAAGACATAATGATTGATATTTTACCTATCTACAATAGTTGACTCCCTTGAGTAGTATGAAACCTTGGCATTACTCCATTTTTTAGGTTGAGATAGTTACACCACTTGACCTTGGCTATATTGGATCAATTATTTTTACACTTGAGTTGTGTCATTGAGGTTTAATTCTCTTAATGGCCTTTGTGCGTCTCTCTCTTCCACCAGATTTAGGCGGGAAGGGGTGGGGGGGGTGAATGTAGATACTAAAATATAATTTTATAGACATACTAGTCTTGTACACTTGAAAAATATCAATCATGGTCCAACTCTTCACTCTATGACCTTCTCGATGATGAAGGGATCATGTTCACCATCTCTTTACACCTAATTATTGATCACATAGTCTAAACCTAATATTATGTTGATGCAGCCCACCTATAACATAGTTTATATAAAACCTAATTTATATCCTACATAGATAGTTATAGATCCTAAAAAACCTTTTAATTTTTAGAACAATAACATCCATATTAGGACGTTAACATCGACACTAATTTCCCAAATCTAATGCAAGTTTCCCTACCTTATAAATGTTCAAATTAAAAAAATATCGATATATATGGGTTAGCATATTTTTATTATTTAAACCTCTTGTGAGATTATTTCAAAATGTGTGGTATAAATATGATCAAAGGTAATTCATTATGAATTTGGAAAGCACCTCTCAATCTCACACTATATTACTGAAAGTCATTTACACAATTGAACTATACTACTTTATTTTTCCTTATTTCCAAATTAATCATATGAGCACTATTATTAAAGGTATGAAGCATTAATATAATATCTCATGAGTGGTATTTTTCAAGTTAAAATCTATATCACTAGATTCACTCACATATATCATATTGCACAATTGTTCACACATTATTCCACATAAACAAGATAACTACATCGGTATGAGGCTCTCTTTTGAGTATATGTCCATGTAGGAAACACTCATTGATAGAGGGGTGTTTGAGGTCGATTGGAATTTACTTTATACCAATAATCCCTATTTTTCAAGGTGTCATGCCCTAATTGGAGTACCTAACGTTTTGAGCAAAATATTAATTTTGGGATCCTATGTGTGTTATCTCAATTGATAACCTACAAGGTGACATGGAACCCTAAAAGGCACAACTAATGATTAAAGAAAATTATATCTATTATGAGATAAAAAAAGAATCAAATTGAGGACAAAAGTTTCAATGTTAGTATCTACAGTCTGACATTAGTGTTGGAGCAAAAAAAAAGTTAATTTATAAAATCTAATGAATCAAAGCCAATCATTAGATTGTATTATTTTGAACATATTCATATCATATTTACATACACATCATCTCATAAGATAAGTGTCATTTATCCTTCACATTTTTAATTTCATAATATTTTTTAGAATTATACTTCTCTATATTTAGTATATCCTTAAATTTAGTATATTTATCATAATTTTGTAAATCTAAATTATTTAATTAGCCTTCTTTAGAATAGCTTAGTTCATAGTTTATTAGGTTATTCCCCCTCCCATTACATCCAAAAAAGCTTAAACACTTTCATAACCTAAAATATACTCAGGAAGGAGCCTCTCAAACTTCCTCAATACTTATACGAATTCTTTCACACTTGTAACAAACGCATCCTCTCACCTACATAAGCTCCTCTTTCACAGCTTGTAGTTTACTCAAGCAAATGTATCTTTCACAACTTGTAACTAACTCATAAAATAATCTCACACATTCAACCCACAAGTAAAAACACCTCACTTTGATACTGATTAGTGAAAGTACTAGGTAGGGTATCCAAATAAGGACAACTTTTTATGTCTGTGTTGCAAGGGTTTTCATAATTCTATAAACACACATTAGCACATGATCAAAATTTACTCATCTTAACAAACATTATTTATTTCATTCATTCTCAAATCATTAAATTAGAATACATACACTCATGCACACACTCACACATGCCACTACTAATTATATTCAATGCAAAAACATGGAGGATACACTCACATTACAATATATTATGGCTTGGTTCTTCTATAGATTTTTGTTTTCAAAATAATATCTAGAAACTTCTACTAACCACTCTAATATCTAGCCCCAACAAGCACTAACAAAAATTACCATTTTCTTATTTAAGTAAGGAATGGTATGAACCTATGTATTCCAAGTGACTCATGGTGTTTCAGCTTCCATAATAAACCATTTCAATCTTTTGAGAAGTTTTAAATTATCAGATAGACCATGTTTGGATTTTAGAATAATATGGATAATTTAAATTTTGAATATACCTAGTCACGATTTGGGTTCTAACCAACACTACAACATTGCTTGAGCTCCTTAAAAATCTTATCAAAATTTTAGGCCTAATTAGCATTGCAAGACCTGACTTGGTCTTACATCAACCTAAAACTATTAACTAAAAAGGAGGTGATACACCAAATTTTATGACCACTACTACAAATTTGCATATACACTAAGACCTATAAGACTATAAAAAACATACACTTCTCCTAAAAATAACTTATTACATCAATGATTTGAAAATAGGTAAGGCACTATGAGAGTATAAGGGAAAATTTTTCCACTTGTAATCCACACGAGACACTAATGACACTATTCAAAACTTGTAATATAGTAAAAAATCTATAAGAGGAGGTAAAACTAGTCATCTTATTGATCAATAGGCATACAAAAGAGTTGGGATGTGCCATACTCCTGGTGGAAGGATATATTATAATGCTAAAATTAGGCATACATATGAGAGAGAGAGAGAGAGAGAGAGAGAGAGAGAGAGAGAGAGAGAGAGAGAGAGAGAGAGAGAGAGAGAGAGAGAGAGAGAGAGAGAGAGAGAGAGAGAGAGAGAGAGAGAGAGACTAATTCACTCTATTCAATATTTGTGAAGTCTCTCTTCAATATGTGTGCACTTTATTTTATGATGAATTGATCAAGGTGGCATAGGAGTTTTTATTTGCTTGATGACTCATCCTTAAGCTCTTGAAACTACCCCTCATGATTTATTATGAAGTGAAAATTCATGTTATTAGAGTTTAATTACTTTCATTTATCTTTAAAATCTATTTAAAAACTATGGCCAATCATATTTCCACCTCTATTCTATAATTTTATTCATAACTCTCACATTTGCTCTCTTTGAGACCTATTCCTTGTAGCCCTATTTTGACACAAAGATCCTTATTTTTAATGATATTAAATTATTACAGTAAAAATAAAATCATATTTGAGTACCCTTTATCTTGATTCATCTTTATCCAAAATTTCATCACTTAACTCCCAATGCAGACCTACGAACCCAACATCAATCATTCATAATTATGCCTAATTAGGCCTAAATCAAGCATATAGTACTAGAGACCATACAATACCATATATTTCTACTCAAAAAACACCAAAATATTTTAGGGTACATCAAAAAATGTCATATTACCAATTTTCATGCAATTTTAAGTGTTAAAACTCTAGTTATGCAAAATGCAAGTTTCTAGCCCTAAGTTGGTCCTGTCATAGGGTTGTGTAGGTAGAGAACAAAGAAAAAGGATACTGTTGAGTTTTAGTACACTTAAAACCAAAAAAATACATATGTGATGTTTCAAATAACTACCCTTAACCCATCAAATAGTAATTTATCTTTGAATATTATTCAAAACTCTCTAACATGCCAAGTTTCAAGATTTTACATGCATTTTAGGACTGTGAATATAGGTTATAGGTTTCCTTGTATTTTAAATCAAAATATAACATAATAAACACCTTAAAATGCCTCTAATTTATCCCCCACATATTAATTATTCATTCTGAATCCAAACCCTGTACCTTTCTCTTTATGTTTATGCCAAAACTACCTTTGGTTGTAGGTGTGCATTAGGTTTCTTGACTACATTTTGAGGATGGATCTCCCTCTTTTGTTCTTCAAGATGAATCCACTCATTATGAACATATTTATCATGGTAAATAATAATTACACACACATTAATATACATTAAAACCACAATCCTAAACCCAATACAAATCTTGCATACTCTCTTCAATATTTGGAAGCAAACTTGTAGCTTTTAGCAGGCTTGTAGATGTATGTAGCTAGGATCATCACCTTATCAGTTCAATTTGAATTATTTTATCTTACCATAAATCACATGATAAATTTGAATTCATTATCCATGGTCTATTTTACTTATCACCACCCTATGTCTTCATGTTTAAAATTATAGTTGCATCCTTTCCCTCATATTCATGAAAAATTGTCCCTTAGTTGTAGGTGTTCTTTTAGGTCTATAACCCTATCAATACTTGTTATTGTAATTATATTAATTATTTATTATTATTTATAGGGATTCAAACATTTTCACCATTATCATAAATTATTATCAGACCACTCATGATCATCATACCTCATATCAATGTATGATATACCTCATCTACATACAATCCTCATATAAACTTGTAGGTGTTATTTTCTTCAAGCTTAGATCACCATAGACTTACATTGCATAGGATTAGTGATGATTTTTTCAATATATCATAGGATATTAGGAACATTTTATATTATTTTAAACCTATGAGAAACTAATTCACTCTATTGGTTTCTTTAAGTTTAGACTTTCACAGACATACTGACTTCTTAGGTATCCTATAGGCCTAAAGAGGCTTACTCTCTTGAGTTCAAGATTCTTGAAATATCTTTACCAATGATGATCATGGATGTTTTAAAGTTTTTTTATAGTTAATTAATATATCATACACATATCTATGATGTTATAAACCCTTAATTGAGGTGTATGACCCTTGCAACATAGTTGTGGACTACCTCTACGACTATGTCTTTCACATTGGACCCTGTGTTAGAACATTACAAGAATATCTCTTAGAGTTGAAATGGATTAAAAATAATGGTATAAAGAGTGATAAGGTATATTAATATTAATTGGGAACTCAATTTTGATTTCATCATGCATTTGACCTTTGTTTGGGCTTGAATCTCTTTTCCTGATTTGGTAATTAACTCAGTCCTGCTAAGTTCATCCTTGGGGCTCCTCTTGACCATTTTAAACTTGTTAACATCTTATAAAGGTATGAGGAATATATAATATTCCCTCCAACACATATTATAACTATATGAAACTATATCCATGAGTGTAAATACCTAAAACTATAAAACCTACGTTTTGGACCAAGAATCATCCAAAACAATGAGGTTTATTGTATGGTACAAGTGTGATCAATGAATTTTTTCCATGAGTTTGACTTTGAAAAGGTTATAAGACTCCTAAAATACATATTTAAACATTACCATGCATTAATTAAATCTATAATTTTTGTATAAAAGTGTTCTAAACTTTGGTCATAATATTTTTAATGTTATGCAAAGGTTATTATGACTTTGCATAGGCAAAGGTTCCTATTTAGCCTTAATTTCCCAATCTAAGCCTTTTCCATTTTGCTTATCCCATGAATCCACCACTTTCTTCCAACTTTAAATTTTAAAGGACCTTTTTGGAAGATATTAGGGAAGGGGAATGGAGTTTTGGGCTAAGACTTCCTCATTTTTTTACCTCCAAGAAGAAATAAAACTCTCAATTCTGATTTATCTTGGTCTTCATGGAAAAATACAACTTGAAGAATGGGTGAAGGACTTTGGGGAGTTTGAAGATATATTGATTTGATATTTTGAGGAAGAATGAGTGGATAAAAATAAGGCTGATGTGGAGTAGTAAAAGGCACATGAGATTGATGGTATTGATTTTGCTTCCTCTCTTGAACCACTAACCTATCATCTATACATTGAATTAAACCACCTATATCCAACATGTCATTAGTTAGTCTTTGTTGATTCTCTATCTTGATATGGTTACACTTAACCTTAACCAACTATAGTGAGCCCCTCATATTCTGTATGATATGAATAGGGACCATTAGACCATACTCCTTTTGTCTATCAAGCTCTCTCATATGATTTTCATAGCCTAATAGAGTTTGTTTAAAGCTTGAGATAGACTGAGTAGAAATGTGACTATCTTTACTAGGGGTTACATGGTTTTGATAAGGATAACTATAGGGATTAATAAGATACCAAATAGGTGATTTAGGGTGGGAGGGGTCATACAGGATTGATGACAAGCTTGGTAAGGTTGGCATGTTATTGTTTGAGGAGGAGAAAAAGGATAATACTCTTGATAGCAAGGTTGTTCATATTGATAACTAGGGCCATATGGGGGGTAAGTAAAGTCATTTTAAGACTAATATGGCTAAATCTAAGGCTAATAAGGACTATCATAGTGCTAATAAGGAGGTGTAAAGTATGGAATCCCTCCATATCCATCCATCACACTTCATGAATCCAACAAAACAAGATGAAGTGTCAATTACTCTTTTGAATAAGTACCTTGGATACTAAAGCTAGTTGATAGGAGATCAAATACACCATTGATGCTTGTGTTCATGCCTAAAAATGTTGGTTTATTAAATATCAACACCAACAACTCTTCAATGGATGAAAATCCTAGTCCCACTGGGCATGATAGAATTGTTATAGCATAAATTTCAACCCTTTGAGAGGATGTTTCAAGTCCTCTTAATCTAATATACACATGGGAATAATCATAGGTTTTGGGTGACCTAAAAATTGGATTGAAACTCTAGATAATGTCTATCTCCCTTTATGTATCACTTAGGACCAATCATTAATCTACTAGCTTGCAATGAAAAGGGAGAAAGAAACTATGAACTAAAAAGAGGGTGATACACCAAATTTTATGACCACTACCACTGATTTGCGTGTGCACTAAGACCTATAAGACTACAAGAAACATACACTTCTCTTAAAAATAACTTATTACATAAATTATTTTTAAAGAGGTAAGGAAATATGAGAGTATAAGGGAAGATGTTTGCCACTTTTAAACCACATGAAACCCCTAATGACACTCTTCATAACCTATAACAAAGAAACAAAATCCCACAAAGAAGGTAAATCTAGTCATCTTATTGATAAATAAGCATGAAAAAATATCATGGCTACACCATACTCCAAGTTTAAGGATCCATTACAATTCCTAAAATCAGGCATGTGTGTGTGTGTGTGTCGTGTGTGTGTGTGTGAGAGAGAGAGAGAGAGAGAGAGAGAGAGAGAGAGAGAGAGAGAGAGAGAGAGAGAGAGAGAGAGAGAGAGAGAGAGAGAGAGAGAGAGAGAGAGAGAGAGAGAGAGAGAGAGAGAGAGAATAGGGGTGCTAGGATCCAATGATGGATACCAAACACTCATGAAATAAGTTACAAACAAGAAAACCTAACAAAGTATAGTTGTGAATTATCTCTTAAACATGTGTGCAATTTATTTTATGATGACTTGATCAAAGTGGTGTAGGATTTTTGATTTGCTTGATTACTCATCTTTGAGCTCTTGAAATTGCCCCTCGTGATTGATTATGAAGTGACAAGTCATCTTCTTGGAGTATAAAAACTTGTGTTTGTCTTGAAAACTGTTTGAATACCTATGACCAATCATATTTTGACCTATACTCTACAATTTCATTCATAACTTTCACATTTGCTCTCTTTGAGGCCTATTCCTTCTATCCCTATTTTAACACAAATTTCCTTGGTTTGAATGATATGCAATACTTCAAGGTAAAATAAAAGCATATTTGAGTATTATTTATCTTAATTCAGATTTATTCAAAATTTCATGGCTCGACTACTAATGTATACCTACCAACCCAACATCCGTATTTCAAAATTAAATTAGGCATGAAACAAGCATACAATACTAGAGACTATACAATAGCATACACTACTAGAGACCATACAATAGCATTTAATACTACTCAAAAAACATAAAAATATTATAATTTACATTAAATAAGGTCATATGACCAATTTTCACGCAATTTCAAGGGTTAAAACTCCATTTATGCAAAATGCAAGTTTTTAGTCCTAGGTTGGTCATGTCATAGGCCTGTGTAGGCCGAGAGCAAATAAAAAGGCAAATATTGGGCTTTAAAACACTTAAAACCATACCAATACATGTTTTATGTATTCCAAAACTCCCCTAAACTCTTCCAATAGTCATTTATCCTTGAATAATCTTTAAAACTCTCTTACATGCCAAGTTTCAAGATTTTGCATGTATTTTAAGATTGTGAAATAGGCTATAGGTTTCCTTGTCTTCTAAATCAAACTCTAACATCCTAAAATTTTTCCAAGGAATCTCATGGATCCCAAAAAAATTTAATTATTCATATTCAATCCAAACCTTGAACCTTTTTCCTTATGTTTATTCCAAAATTACATTTGGTTGTGGGTGTACATTAGGTTTCTTGACTGCATTTTGAGGATAGATTTCCTTCTTTTATTATTTAAGATGAATACAATCAAGATGAAAATATTAATATTTTAATTCATAATTTCACACACCTTAATATACATTCAAACTAAAATCCTAAACTCAATACAAATCTTGCATATACTCTTCAATCTTTGGAAGCAAACTTGCAGCTTTTAGCAGGCCTATAGATGTATACAACTAGGATTATCACCTTATCAGTTCAATTGAATGATTTTATCTTATCAAAAATCACTTGATAAATGTGAAGGCATTATTAATTGTCTATTTTACTTATCACCACCCTCAATATTCATGTTTAAACTCATAGTTGCATCCTTTCCCTCATATTCATGCAAAAAAATTCCCTTGGCTATAGGTGTTCATTTAAGTCTATCCCCCTATCAATGATTGCTATTATAATTATATTGACTATTTCTTATTCTTCATAGGGATTAAAAATTTTTCACCATGATCATAAAGGCTTATAATACCTCTCATGATCATCATACCTCATATCAATGTATGATCTACCTCATTTACATACCATCCTCATATAAACTTGTAGGTGTTCTTTTCTTCAAGCTTAGATCACCATAGACTTAATTTACAAAGGATTAGTGATTATTTTATCAATATATTAGAGTATCTTATGAGCATTTTAGATTATTTTGAACCTATGAGAAACCAATTCACTCTATTGGTTTCTTTAAGTTTGGATATTCATAGCCATACTGACTTCTTAGGTATCATGTAGGCCTAAAGATGCTTACTCTCTTGAGTTCAACCTTCCTGCAATCTCTTTACCAATTATTATCATATATTTTTTAAAGTTATTTTATAGTTCATTAATATCTCACACACCTATATAAGGTTTTCTAAACCCTTACTTGAGGTGTATGACCCTTGCAACATGGCTACCTCCAGGACTGTGTCTTTCATATTGAAGCCTATGTGTCAGAAAATTATAAGATCTCTTGGAGTTGTAATGGATTGAAAGGATTGGTATAAATAGTTTTAATTTATATGAATATTAATTTGGAACTCAGTGATGATTTCATCATGCGTTTTACCTTTGTTTTGGCTTGAAGAGATCTTTTCCTAATCTGGTAATTAACTCAATCCTATTGAGTTCATCCTTAGGACTCCTCTTGGCCATTATAAACCTGCTAACATCTTAGAAAGTGTTGACGCAGTGGATTTGCACCCAAGTCAAGAGGTTGAGCTCTTGCCTTTCCACACACAACAATGGAAACTCCCCTCGATGCCTGTGGGACCGATAAAGCTGGAAGGGAGAGTCTCTAGATGAGGGTTAGCTCCCTCTGATGTATCTTTTAGGCCCTAGTTTCTCCTACTGCTAACAAATAAAATGAAAAAGGGGGGGGGATGAAAAGGGAGAGAGAGATGTTGAAAATAGAACCTAAGCCTAAAAGTGAAAAGGTGATACACCAAAAAAGTGTGATCCACTCAGGCCCGAACATACACAAGCACCCATACACTTCATCTGAAGTGGGAAGCTCTTTTGCAACAATCAGCTAGGGGTCCATGGAAGTACAAGGAGGAAGGAACTAGCAAAGGTGTTCTAAGACACACTTCGACAGCCTATTCACAGGCACCTATATTCCTCTAGAGACACTTCTGGTAGACTTGAAAAAAGAAGACTTCACAATGCACTGGACATCTTGTGATCAATCTGTGAAAGCATGAAATACAATAACTTAACACAAAGGAGAAAATAGACATATACTTTAAAGTGCAAGCCCAGATAGAGGTAAAAATGCTAAGTTTTGATTCAAGGTAAAAATCTGCTAGCTCTGCCTTACAAGCCTGAGAGAATTTTGGGCAGAGTTTTGCCTTAAGGCTGAGAGTGGATCCCTTCTCAAAAGAGAAGTTTACAATATATAGAAAGAGGAAGAGAACTTGGCGCTTCCTAGGAAAGATTTTGGCACCCTTTTTTGCTAGTGGCCTGTGTGCATTCTGAACCTTGGGAAGAGGATGCCACTGTTACTGATGTCATTCTTCTAGAAGAGGCCTGCTGGAACCACGTTGTATAATCACCAAAATTGACTTTGGCATTCAAGCATTAATGTAAGAACATGGACGTGCCTCTTTCCTATAAATAGACTACAATTTGTCCCCTCATCAATGCCAACTAGAGAAAATAGGCTGCATCGCTCGTCTGGCAATAACTCGCCTTCCCTTTGCCACTTGGATGCTTTGTCTTTTCTGATCCTTGTCTTCTTCTTGCTCTTTCAGCCCTTGGGGGCAATCTTCTGGTGGGTCACTACATTCCTTGGGCTCTTTCCATGGTTGGTGCTCAGGCAGTTCAAAAACAAATGACCACTTCACTATGTTAAATTTGATGTTCACACAGCCATCATCTTGAAATTAAACTCAATAGCTAGTTTGTTTCCTTAAATTTGATGGCTTTTGGGACGTCACCGTCCTTGGCAAAAATCCGTCAGGTCTTTTCTGTGGGCCTTTTTGTGGGTTTTTTGCTTCGGGCTTTTCCTACCGAGTGGTGGCCTTCCTCCAAATTCCTTTGGGATTTTTGTCTGAAGGAATTCCTTCAGACAAAATTTTTGAAACAATTTGGCCTTTAAGTCTTCTTTGCGCCTTTGGGAATCATTTGACTGCCTTGAAATGTTTCTTGCCCTTCGCAAGAGCATTTGGACTCAGAGCTACCCTCCGCAAGGGCATTTTCCCTTCGGATTTGGGACGCACCCTTGAACCAATCCTTTGAACCAACCTATTGAACCAAAAATGGTTCAACAATTCAATCGGTTCAATGGTTCAACACTGCATGCTAAGCCGATTGAACCAAGATGATGATCTTGCCGATGAACTGAAGGTGTTGAACTAAATGATTTAACCAATCCATTAAATCAGTTCAACAGTTCAATGCTATGCACTGAGCCCCCTTAAACCATTTGATGAACCAAATGTGATTGAACTAAGGCGTTGAACTTTAAACATTGAACTCACCGATTGCACTCAGGCCGATTGAACTAGGCGTTGAACTTTATTGATTGAACCGAGCATTGAACCTAAAGCCGCTTGAACTAAGTGGTTAAACCAATGCTGAACCTGAAGCCACTTGAACCTAAGCTGTTGAACCAAGCCAAAGCATTGAACTAGTTCATCAACCAAGGCTGATGAACTCGTGTAACCTGAAATTGACTTGCTCCAAAAAGCAAGGGAAGAAGGGGACCGATTTTGGCCTACAAGGCCAAAAATGGTCAACAAATTAGTGACTCCCAGCAGAAGCATGCCTGCTATGATTAGAGACCAGTTGCCTTGTAGTCCATTGGACATAGAGTCAAAATGTAGCTTTGAAGAAAGGTTAGCAACAGCGCCAAAGATCTAAGAATCAAACATGAAGCTTTTTACCCCACACACAAAAGAAAACACACACAAGGCTATAAACACTACCTATGCAAACTGCACTTAGGGAAAGCAAGAAAAGAAATTGAAAGCAAACTACTATAAAAATCTAACCAGGAATGTTTGCTTCCCTCCTAAATCAAAGGGAAAATTTCTTAAGTCCCCTTCCTGGCAAGAAGACTTATGGTGCCAGACAAGTGGCTGAATGAAAAGGAGATTTGGTGACCTGCTCCTCTTACCTGTCACCTAGATTGGTTGGTATTTGAGTGGATCAGATTCGAACATGCTTCCAACATATACATAATTTTTTAATTCTTAGAAGCTTGTTAAATGCTGGTCCTTCATGCTGGTGCATATCACCAAGAAATCAATGGTTGCTAGCTCATCACCATAAGCCCTTTGATATGTATAACTCCCTTGCAGTGCATCATGGTCTGACCCATTTCCTTTTGTTTCATTGTAGACTCTGTCAGACTCATCCTCTGCTTCCTCTTGGCCTTCTTAAAGAAGGGTGATAGTTGTGATGTTTGAAATGGAATCACAAACTAATTTCTCATCCCACAGAACATCACCTCTCTATTCAAAACTTTCTTCTTCAAGGCTTTCCTCAAGGAAGACCAGCCTCTCCTTTTCCTCCTCAAAGATCAGGATCTATAGATGTTCAAAGATATCCTCCTGATCTTCCTCCAACTTAGGCTCTTTAGCGTAGTCATCCTCCTCATCGAAACAACAGGGAAGTTCATCAAACAAAGGAGGAGGGAGCTCACCATGCTTATGTTCCTCCTCATACTGCTGGAACATCCACATGTATGTGTGACCTGCATCTTCTCCATTACTAATGGGGTCTTCACAAGGAGCATCAATGATTATTTCTTCTTCATTATCGCTCATGACAACCTCTTGGGAAACTACAGAATGGATCTTCTGCTCCTCACTCACCTCCTGTAGAACAAGTTCCTCCTTGAGAAGGGGTGAAGTGGACAAAACATGTGGAAGAGAAGGCAGTCCTTGAGCTAGAATCGAATGATTCTCCTCCTTCCACTTGGCCAACACTTTATCAATATCAGGTGTGGCCTGATAGCTCTCTTGGGGATGTGTATATGGGGTGTGTTCAGACATAAAATGTGTCATTGGGTTTGAACTGTCCATCACACATTGACTGAGGAATCTCTCTCTGGATTTCAACTCTACAATTCTCCTGGCTATGTTTTCTTGGAAGAGCCTTTCTTAGATATCATAGGAATCATGGGTAGGAGTAGCTTTATCTTTTTTAAGGTTTTGAGCAAAACCTTGCTTCTCCTCTTTCCTGCCCCATGATTCCACTATTTCCCCCAGGTTAGGAGGTTGCCATCATGGCAAAAGATCTCAGAATTGAAATTTTCCCTTTTGGTTGAAGGGCAACTAGGAGGGCTGCTTGAGGGGATTGCATGAATGTTTTGATCTTGATCATGGTAATATGAAGGAATACAAGGCCCATGATTCTGTGCGAAGGAATTATACATACAAAAAGTGATTTTTGATGGCACCAGGCTACTTAACCAGATGATTCAACTCGGAGTCACCATTGGTGTTGATGCAAAAGCCTCCAAAGGCTGGTTGGTTGAAGAACACACCAAAAATTCTTCAACTCTTTGGACAAAGCTTGTCCTAGTTGATCCCACTGGGCATGCCAAAAATTGTTGATTCAGTGGATTTGCACCTGGGGCAGGAGGCTGAGCTCTTGCCTTTCCACACGCAATAATGGAAACTCCCCTCTCGCCTATGGGACTGGTGAAGCTGGAGGGGAGAGTCTCTAAATGAGGGCTAGATCCCTTTGATGTATCTTTTAGGCCCTAGTTTCTCCTATTGCTAACAAATAAAATGAAAAAGGGGGGGGGGGGATGAAAAGGGAGAGAGAGATGCTGAAAATAGAACCTAAGCCTAAAAGTGTAAAGGTGATACACTAGAAAAGTGTGATCCACTCAGGCCCGAACATACACTTTTCACTGGGAAGAAGTGCCCATACACTTCATCTAAAGTGGGAAGCTCTTTTGCAATAGTCAGCTAGGGGCCTATGGAAGTATAGGGAGGAAGGAACTAGCAAAGGTGTTCTAGGACACACTTCGACAGCCTATTCACAGGGACCTATATTCCTCTAGAGACACTTTTGGCAGACCTGTAGAAAGGAGACTTCACAATGCACTGGACATGTTGTGATCAATCTATGAAAGCATGAAAGACAATGACTTAACACAAAGGAGAAAACAAATATATACTTTAAAGTGCAAGCCCAGATAGGGGTAAAAATGCTAAGTTCTGATTCAAGGTAAAAGTCTAGCAGCTCTGCCTTACAAGCCTGAGAGATTTTTGGGCAAAGTTTTGCCTTAAGGCTGAGAGTGGATCCCTTCTCAAAAGAGAAGTTTACAATATATAAAAAGAGGAAGAGAACTTGGCACTTCCTGGGAAAGATTTTGGCACCCTTTTCTGCCAATGCCCATGTGCGTTCTGAACCTTGGGAAGAGGAAGCCACTGTTACTGATGTCATTCTTCTAGAAGAGGCCTATTGGAACCATGTTGTACAATCACTAAAATTGACTTTGGCATTCAAGCATTAATGTAAGAACATGGCTGCACCTCTTTCATGTAAATAGACTGTAGTTTGTCCCCTCATCAATGCCAACTGGAGAAAATAGGTTGCACCGCTCCTCTGGCAATAACTCACCTTCCCTTTGCCACTTGGATGCTTTGTCTTTTTTTCTCCTTGTCTTCTTCCTACTCTTTCAACCCTCAGGGGTGATCTTTTGGTGGGTCGCTACATTCCTTGGGCTCTTTCCATGGTTGGCACTCAGGCAGTTCAAAAACAAATGGCCACTTCATTGTGTTAAATTTGACATTCGCGCAACCGTCATCTTGAAATTGAACTCAATGGCTAGTCCGTTTCCTTAAATTTGACGGCTTTTGGGACGTCACTGTCCTCAACAAAAATCCGTCAGATCTTTTTTACGGGCCTTTCCATGGGTTTTTTGCTTCAGGCTTTTGCTATTGGGTGGTGGCCTTCCTCCAAATTCCTTTGGGCTTTTTGTTTGAAGGAATTCCTTCGGACAAAAAGTCTGAAAGAATTCAGCCTTTAAGTCTTCTTCACACCTTTGGGAATCATTCGGCTACCTTGAAATGTTTCCTGCCCTCTGCAAGGGCATTTGGACTCAGATCTGCCCTCTACAAGGGCATTTGCCCTTCGGCTTTGGGATGAACCCTTGAACCAAGCTGTTGAACCAAAAATGGTTTAATCAGTTCAATAGTTCAACACTGTGCGTCGAGCTAATTGAACCAAGTTGATGATCTTGCCGATGAACCGAAGGCGTTGAACCAAGTGATTAAACCAATCCATTGAACTAGTTTAACGGTTCAATGAAGCCCCCTTGAACCATTCGATGAACTGAATGTGATTGAACTAAGGCATTGAACTTTAAACGTTGAACCCGTCGATTGCACTCAAGCTGACTGAACTAGGCGTGAACTTTACCGATTGAACTGAGCGTTGAACCTGAAGCTGCTTGAACTAGGTGGTTGAACCAATGTTGAACTTGAAGCCACTTGAACCTAAGCTGATGAATCAAGCTGAAGCATTGAACCAGTTCATGAACCAAGGCCGATGAACTCATGCAACCTGAAATTGACTGGCTCTGAATAGCAAGGGAAGAAGGGAACTGATTTTGGCCTACAAGGCCAAAAATGGTCAACAGAATGGTTTGAGGAATATAAAATAGTATATACAATAAATATTATAACTATATTCAACTATCTCCATGAGTGAAATGCCTCAAACTATAAAACCTACCTGTTGGACCAAGAATCATCCAAAACAATAAGGTATGTTGTATGGTACAAGTGTGATAAATGAGATTTTCCCTTAATTTTAACTTTTAAGAGGATATGAGACTCCTCAAAAACATATTTAAACCATTACCATTCATTAATTTTAATCTTACAATGCTTTATAAGGAATAAACTAACCTTATGGGGTTTTACAAGGTTTTTCATAGCTTTTTTTGTTAATGATTGTTCATAAAGAATGGCTCATATAACCTACAACTAATGCATTGAATCTTAAGGGCATAAGGGCCCCATATCTAACCCTAATATAGTTTGACTCAAATCACCTTCTCTTTTATGAAACATTGTTAATAAAACTACCTTCTTGAGATTATGAAGGAGAATTTTAACCCAATGGAAGAATGACATAGGTTTTGGCCTTTCTCTTGACTTTTCAAGCTTGGTCTGCATTATTTAAACCTTGAAAAACATGGAGAAGGCATTGAAATGGGATAGGAGAACACTTATAGATTGAATAACTCTCAAAGATACCTCCATACACCTTCTTTCTTTAGGAAACCTATATATTCTACCAAGAAACCCTATTGCATCCATGGACCAAGTACTAATGGTGCTTCTCTTGACTTGTATAGTGCTAGTGTAAGGTACCAAAGATATATCCATATTCTTTCTCTTTCAATTCTTCAATTTTACCTTGTTTAAACATTAGAGATGAAAAAATGGGTAGTTACAAAAGTGTTTAAACATTGGAGAAGTCATTTTAAGACATATTGGGCAAGGTGTAAGGAAAAGTACATGTGTCACAACATCCAATAATTTTTAATTGATGTGAAATACCCCTATTTCACCTCTTAACATGACATTAAGTCTTCATGACTTTTGACAATAAAGACTTGCACAAAAGTGATTAGAAGTAAGCATAGGACAATGAAACCTCATTACCTTAATTTCACCAAACTTACCTTAAAACATGTTAAACATTTTGGGAATGACCACCTTGAATGAATTTGATAACAAGAATAAGTGATTTAACTTCACTTCAAACTAGACCATTATAGGAGACCCTGAAAGCTACTAAGAACCACACAAGGTTTATCACTATGAGATCCATTATGACCAAGACCAGGAACTTCATATGACTATCAAGAAGGTTAGGAACATTATGACCAAAGTTTTTGATACCACTTACCTATGGTAGCCAATTTTGGCTAACATTACCACTAAGAATGCCAACGTAATCCATACCAAATTGGTTGGGATTTAGAGCCCAACTAACACTATAGACCCTTGCATAGATCAACTAACCTAATCAAGTTTTAGGCCTTGATTATCATTGGAAATGTGGATGAAAATTTAATAGACCAAATTGGGATTTTAGGCCCAATTAACACTACAAACCTTAGCTTGATATTCCATCGATATAATTAGACATTTGGGCTTGATTACAACTGAGAACTTTGATTGAGCACTCTATAGACCTAATCAGGGTTTTTGGCCCAATTACACCTACAAACTTTGACAATGTGCCTACATACCTAATTGAATTTTTGGTCCTAATTTCAATAGGGAACTTCAATAGAGTCCTCCATATATCTAATCATGGTTTTGGACATGATTATCATTAGGAACATCTCAAGACCTAATCAAGGTTTATTCAATTTAAGTTTTGAGTAACTAGATCAACTTTTATGGTTGGGTGCTTTATACCAAATTTGAATGTCTTGACTTAGTCTATTCATTAATGCATAAATTGGAAGGAAATGAAGAATTCAAAAACTTAGCTCCAAATAACAATTACATGATGAAAATACAAACAAACAAAAAAGGTCATTAACAAACCACTTTGTTTTGGTTGACACAAGATTTATTTTATGCCTTGGATGATCCTACATCAATTTTTGTGGAGTAGTTATCATTGTTTGTCTGTTAAATCATCTGGGGTCACTTCCTCCTCGATTACTTTCACTTTAACCATTTATGTTTCTATCTATAATAGGTGGTGGCCTATATCTTCAAACTCCTTATTTGGTTTTTATAATGGTATGAATCATGTTTGGGATAAAAAACATGTATTCATTGTTATCCCTCCCAAGGGACTTGTTATAGTGGCATTTGATTTCAAAATAAAATTATTGCTTCCTCATGTATTTGGCATGCCCAACATGACTAGGCTAGATGGTCTAACTAGGGGGTGTTTGATTTTATTTGTCATGTTTAATTTTAAGGTGTGATCCACTTCAAAATCCACTACTAAGCTACATGTCTTATAAACTCATATATCACTTAATTTCCCACACTTCTACCTAAATTTTCTTCCATCTATTTAAAGTACATATGGGTTTTAGATTAAATTAGATTATGATTTGACATCCTTCCAATTTTAGTTAGTTCCTTGTGCCTAGTCAATTTGAATAAAACCCTTCAGTTGGATCTTCCATTAGAGGATTGATGACCTCCTTTTGAGTGTCTCTTTTCCTATGGAGGGTGTTTCCTCTACGTGTGTCAGTCACATGCCCTTCCAATTCCATGTGGGTCCTGCTATTATTATTGTGATGCAATCACCTTCCTTTTGAAGCCCATGATGTATATCACCATCTTCCTTCATCATATTTGTGCCTTCTAAGCTCTTGATCATCTTGGTTTTCCATCTTTCTGAAGTGTCTTATTGTTTCACGTTTATTATCTCAACATAGAACCTTGCCTTCCCATATATTTTTGTCACCCACTTAACTCATGCATTTATTCAAATCTCCATCTGAAGTGTTTTAATAACCCAATCCACTATGAGATTCTTTATCTACATAGGTAACTATGCTATGCATGATTCTTATGGCTCATGTAGAAACTAATATTCTAATTCTTTAGGATAAGACAACATAGATACACTTTATATGTCTGTTTCAATTACTCAATATGTGTATTCATCCTTATATATATATCCTTCTGAATTTTCTTCTATGGCCCATGAAATACAAAACTAGCCATGAATATAGGTGTTCTAGTATCTCTACAAAGAATTTTTCATATAAAGGATCATAAATTTATTTTTTTACCAATTTCCATCAACTCAAATCACATTTAGTTGGATGGTTCTTGGAAAACTCTAAATCTTTATGTATAAACCATTATTCAAATCTTTCCAAAACTATCCTTTCAACTATCTCCTAATGTTATCTTCATCAATCAATTCAATATGGGTCTCAAAACTAGAACCAAAATGTTTGGGTTTTTCTTCCACTTTATCAACATTTTTTCCCACTAGCACATACCCAATAGATAAAACTAACTTCCTACATTGGGCTAACGCTCAAGCATTACTTGAGAATTCACCCAATGATCAAATATACTACCAAGGCTCATTTGGTTGGGTGATGAATATATTACTTAAAGAGCAACCATTAATGGAATACAAAAGGTCCTAACTACTACTTAACATAAACTAGATCAATTGTAAGAGTAGGAACACACATGTAAATCCATCAAATACGAAAAAATATCTCCATAACATATTATCTATTCACCATAATAGCTCAATTATATCAATATGTAATCATTACAGTCATTTCCAAGCTCCAAAAAATGGTAATTTATTCTAAGGACAATAATAGTTCTGTAGAAAAAGAAGTTCTAATGCAAATGACATAACAACTACCAATCCCAGTAATCTCAATAACAATAACCTTCTAAAAGAGGTAAGGAAATTATTTATAAACATACGACCCACCTTGATATACATGTTGGCTCACATACAAAATATCTAATAGGTTTATAACAATAACCCATGATTTATGTTAGCAAAATCCATGCTCATCTCCAATTGTCCTTGTATATTAATGGATTGCACTTGGTGCAATTGAACTCCCTATTCCAATGCATTTGAACCTTGCACTAACCACCTTTCCTATTTTTTGGCTTCCATGGTTTGTGGTTACTAATAATTTTGATTTGTGTGCCCCTAATATTCCTGGTAGTTAGCCCTCTTCCATCTTCACTTCCTAAATACCTGGATTCCCCTCTCTATTTTATTTGCATATGCTTCCTTGAATGGATGTGCTACACGACTTAGTCTTCAATACATTCCCTTATTCTCCCTTGCATGCTAGTATATTTGTGCACACCTATATTCATATAGTTTTCTATATG
Organism: Torreya grandis; assembly: GCA_037957365.1. Lineage (NCBI taxonomy): Eukaryota > Viridiplantae > Streptophyta > Pinopsida > Cupressales > Taxaceae > Torreya > Torreya grandis. The sequence goes on from JARHVA010004833.1 coordinate 1,079,067, forward strand.
CATTACTTATCCACTCATATAACTTTGCACGATATTATACTTAGTTCAAAATGATCTAAAATTTGAATCAAGAGGATCATCCAATTCAGTCAGCAAGAAAATTGTTTATCAAATAAGATTATCCACCTAGTTTACAAATGAAAATTATGATTCAACCTTTGAAGTTGTATTGTTGTTGTGATGTTTGCGTAACCATCGAATCCATGTTTCTAAGAAGTTTGAAGAAGGAAGAATTTGTATTGATGATTATGTTCATCTACCACTTTGCTCATTTTTTTAAAATGTCACCCTAATCATTGGGAAAATGTACTTCTTCTCCTTGTCCTAATTAAGTAGTTATATCAGAAAATTGTAAGAAAAAATATATATGTTTTGGGGCATGTGTTACACTAGCAAATGATTGGTCTACCTTGATATTTGTTCGGTGTTTTAATGATGTACAATATTGAAAAACAACACTCCAATAACTGAAGTAATTCATCATTTAGGAAAATTGATATAATGTAATGTGTCACTAACATGAACTTCAGTGATACAATGGATGCTCTAATTATTGTTTGATTTCTATAAATGCATGTAAATATTCAATTATATTTTTTGAATAATAATGAATTGTTTTTATTTCCTTTTAATGAAATCTAGGTGTATTTATATATGATTTAAATTTAAGTTAGGACCCTATTGGCATGCAAGTCAACATCCAACAGTCAAAAAGGTAAAAAAGAGAGAACAAGTTTCTATAAAGCAATAAGAAAAGGGACCCACAAAAACATCTCAAAACCGTACACTTAACATATATGGAATGCAAAAAACATCAAGTCCACATTTCTAACAAATAGAAAAAAATACAACATAATCAAGGAAGAAATGAAATAATAGTTGGAAAATATTAAAAGGATGTATAAAAAGCATTGGAAGTCAATAATCATGCCAATAAAATGTATTTTAACTCAATTTTAACCTAATACATGAAAATTACATCGCATATAATTTAATTTTACAACTAATAAATATCTATGAGCCATTTTTTTAATGTTTATAGATCTCATTTTTCTTCTTTCCAATATTAATATCACGTGTGCTTGTAACTCTGCATATCTTGTTATTTTAAATTTTACATCAAATCAAGTAGGTTGTAGTCCAATAATGAAGATGATAGTATAAAAAAGATTCCGTAATCCTCTGTCAAGATACAAATCCCCCATCTAAAAAAAAAAGCCAAAATCATACCCCTTAAAAATTTGATGAAATAAATATCCCTTAATTCTTGACACTAAACCAAAAAAATATTTTATATACCTAATCTGTATTAAAAAAAAAACCACAACAAAAACGATATAAATATAAATCCATTTCCATTACCCTCTTATTTAAAATCTCAAAAAAACTATATATAAATCCATAGATATTTTATACCGACTTTATTGGGAGAGGGTCCACAGCCATGATGAGCAAAACAAATTTGCGCACGCCCTTTATTATGAATATTATCGGAAGTACAACGAATATAAATGGTATCGTAACACCACTATGTTAAATATTTTATATTTATATATGATAATGCATGAATATAATATTCCATAACGAATTTTTGTAGTACGTACACACTAATTGCACGAAAGGAAATGCAATGCTATTATGCTAGGATTAAGGTACATTATTAAAATTTATAATTTCTATGGATCAAAATGATTGCGCCTTATTAATAAATGGAGTGTGTAATACAAATATTCATCAAAATATAACTAGGCTTTAAATAAATTTAAAATAGTAAATTAAATGTTATTACTTTTTTAAATCAAGAATAATAAAGATAAAGAGAGGATTTAGAAATATATTTTGAATATTAGAAGATATGAGGATAGCTATTAAAGTTTAATAGTGGAAATCAAAGATTTATAGAAAGATAATAAGAATCCTAAAAACATGTTATGAGTAAAAAAACTTATCTAAAATGTCAAGTTTCATTCATGGATGTTATAACTGTTGTGAGTAATGGTTTTGCGAAGTGTCATAAAGGTACATATGTTTTTGATGATTATGTTCATTACACTTGAAACACCTCAATTAGGTTTATAAAATTCCGTACTGATCATTGGGAAAATGCACTTCTCCTTTCTCTGATTGGCTAACTATATCTAAAATTGATAAGGAAAATAAATGTGCATTCATACCTATATTACACCAAGGAATAATTGGGCTTCTTTGATATTTTTAGGGCCTTAATGATGTACAAATCAGAAACTACACTTTACTATTACAGTAATTCATCAGCAATGTAACCAAGTGCAATGCAATGTGTCACTAATACGAACTTCAATGCTACAATAAATGCTCTCCAAATACTTGATTTCTCTTTTTTTTTGCAAATGCTCCATAGATCATTGTGAACAATAAATGTTAGATCCCTTTCAAATGATCTCTACATGCCTAAATTCACTAAAATTCGTATGTATTTATAGATTACTTGAATTCAAATGAAGACCCTATATTCATGTAGAATGACACCAAATGGGCTAAAAAGTGGAAAAGATGGAACCACGAGACATGAGTGCACCATGTCCAACCTAAACAACCCCAAACCCAAAAATATACTGAGTGCGCTTTTGGCCCAAAAAATGTGTTGAGTGTATTTCTAGGGGGACCACCACAAGACAACAAAAATAGGAGAGACAATAAGGCAGTCACAATGATAAATGACAAAACATGCCAATGACACCTGATTTAGACTAATAACCAATACATAACTAAGTGTATTATAACTATGTAGTATTACGACTAATAAATGCCTATAGATCATTTTTAGGTGTCTACATAATTCCTCACTTTGATATGTGTGTACATACATATCAAAGTAAAACAAGCATGGTATGTATACCATATTTTCTACCCTTGAAGATCTTGAAGCAAACTCCAATGTATCTATGAATTGTGCAATAACATTCTTTCTTTACTCTACACACATGGGTGGGTGTCGATAATAATAATGTGTTAAAATCTAGAAAACTAACAACAATATATCGTATTTGATTGAACATGTTATGATACTTGTGTGAGATTGCATGCCCCTAAATCATATTGAATCCTTCATACATTTATGAATACCATTTTTAATGACAAAAATTGAGATAGCATTATTTTATAAGTACCAAAAATACAATACTAAACAATATCATGAATGTATAATATGGTACGAATAGGTAGCACATCCTAGTACATCTAGGAGTGAGTGAAATCTACATGCACTATTATATAGGAGCAAACATTATGTTGAATGTCTAGAGTCTAGGTAAAATGAATGGAATGAATGCCTCTATTTTGAGAGGTGGGATGAACATATGAAACATATATCTCCAAAGAAAGGAATTGTGTATCATGTGTAACATAAGATATAAAGTCAATGATATCTAATATAAGAAAGATATGATATTTGAAACATGTATGTTATAAAGAACTTCCTCTTTGCAAACCTATGATATAATGAATATAAGTAAAATAATAATGTGTTAGACTAGGAATGGAATGTGTTTAATCGTAATTTGTAATTAATAAGTGTACTAACCCTAATTAAGATAAAATGATTTAGAAGAAAGTGTAGACACTATTTTTGAATTATATACCATCTCAGTCTTGTACACTTGGTAAATACATATCATGGATGTACTTTTAACTTCTAGACCTTCCCCACTGCCAAAAGGTTTGCACATTATCGTTGTATCTAATTTCTTATCTCTTAGTCCGACCAATGTTATTATGATGATTCAGACCTTCTATCTTACCTAGAATGTTATAAACATGTTTATCTTTTATCTCTACAAGTTCTAGACATGCACTTATTTTCTAACTACCTAGACACTTACATCTAAGTCGTACACCTACGCCGACTCAAGTATCTTATTCTGACACAAGTGTCCAGTGCCCTAAAGTCATCTAATTTACAAATGAAATGTATTCTTATGGTCGACCTAAGTGTTTTAATGTGAGATATCCTCTAAAGGGATTAGTATAAATACATGATCAATCCTCATTTATTCCTCACCTAACAAATTATTACTTAGAACAGACCCAAAAGAACTCAATCAAGTAGTCAAATGAGCAAATCTTCCCTATTTTATCATATTTCCATGCTAGTCATAGGAACATCACAGCTACAGGTATGAAGTATTGAAGGATCATTCCATGGGCCACATTTGCCAAGTTGCAAGCTAGGTCACTTTATGTACTTACTTATCACATATTGCATGATTCACACATGAGCTAACACATAGGGGAGAACTACATAAGTCTAAGGATCTCTTTAGAGTATTGGATATGTAGGTAACACTTTTTAATAGAGGGGCATTTTGGGTAGCTCAACACTGTGTTCTCACTAACCTCTTTTTCTCACAACCAATAATATATATATATATATATATATATATATATATATATATATATATATATATATATGAACTATGGTTTTGCTATTTGACAAGGAGTGATAGTCATGTCCTAGATTGAATGCACCAGGGTGAAGATGACACAAAACCTAGAAGCATCCAAGTAGTTGCATCTAGTTTCAATAAGTATTCCATATTAGACACCTGCATCCTAATTAGGCCATAGAGTTTATGCAACCATCCCAATTTAATGCAAGCTTTTACAGCACATAGGTATAATTTATAGAGTTAGGTGATTGATCTAAATCCATATCTAGTTTACTTTCTATTTGTTTTAGATCCAAATATGTATTAGCATCAAAACCATCTAAGTATTTTTTTTATCATTACAATATCTATCATAGCTATAATTTTTTATTTTTAGTGTATATCAACATAATAAATTCAATATATGTTTATCTAAGTTTTGTAATTAAGTGACATGTTTTAGAGATAGTCTACCATCCTTGTGCCATAGGCTATCTCTATCCATTTAACCCTAGATTCCCCAATTTATATTTTAGGGTTAAACATTTGGTGTGAAAACCATAGTTGGCCCAGGGTTTCATATTTTTTGATTTATAATGCAATAATTACTTAGTTCTGATTTTATTATCATGATTGATTATTCCTTAGCATTTGTATGGCTTTTTAATCCTATTCTCATATGAATTTTAGATCATTTAAAATGGATAAAAAGGATCCTCTTCTTCCTCCTCACCCTAAGGAGGGTGATATCTATCATCCCTCTAAATAGGTCCATAGTATCACTCCTTCAAGGGGTAAGGTAGATGGTTTATGTATGCATGTTCTATTTGAGGTACTTAGGGTTAGTGTTTGTGTAACACTGAAAGATCAAATCATCGTTATGAACAAGTTAATATAAGACTTGCACAATAATTTCAATTCTAAGATCACATTATTGAAAAATCATATTGCATACTTACATAATCTAATACATGGTATGATGCTAGTGTTAATCATGTATTTGCATCTTCATCTAGCAATGTTGTACCCAACAAGGTTTCACAACTAAATGAAAAATTACAATAAAATACATCTAAAATAAGTGACCAAAATCCCACTAAGAATCCAAGTGAAATATTAAGAGAAGTGATTCAAAACAAAGTGATCAAATTACCTCCTTCACATCCTATAAGGAGATCCAAATACTATTTTGCATATCATAGACTACATGGGCATCATATAGATTATTTTTTTCATTGAAGAAAAAAATACAAAGTCTCAAAGGTAGTGGCGATCATATCAATGATATATCAACCAAGAAACCCACTCACATTATGAGTACCTCTCATAAAGCACAAGGGTCAAAATAAAAAATGTGTACCAAAATACGATTCAAAGTAAGAGAAGGGTCAAAAGGACAAATAAATAGAGCAAACACCATTAAAAAAGTTTCAATTTTTTAAAATGATATACAATTACCAAAGGAACCAATGATCTTTAAACCACCATAAAATAAACCATGAAAGCTCCCTTTGTTGGTCAACAATGAAAAATAAGAGGGCACAATTCCAAATGATTATGACAATGGTGATGTTATTCCTAATATATAACCAAATATAAATACAAGAAAGGAAAACCATGTAACTCAGGAAGTTCATAAGGTATTGACATCTGAGGTGCACATGGATACAAATAATTCCATACCAAAAAGGTCACAACCATAGTATGGCACAATTTCTCATTCATATATATATAATCTAAATGGTATATCACATGTTCAAAAACAACCTAGAGGTTACATTTATCCTATAATAATGATTACATTGATGATTATGATCCTAATAGTATAGAATATTGGTATGATCCTAATTATATTGATTACAAAATATATGAATATGACACACATGAAATATAACCTTCACATAGACATATTATTGATAAGATCCTTCAGTTCTAGTAGCACTTCTACCTATATTAGCTCATTGATATCTATGTTCTTGGTTCCATACTATCATTTGAATGTGATACAGGCATACACATATACATGATCTATGCACTTCCAGATGTTGGGAATTCCCTCTACTCATGCCATATAGACATTGGGGGCATCCACTTATTTGATCATGATATATCTAGGTTATATCATTTTATGGTCACTTTGAATTATCAACTTTAAGTGTATATATTACACATGCCTTTATCTATGCTTATATCTTTCACAATGTAATTGATATTCTATGTACTTAACATTTTTTACTAACGCATATATCCATGGGTTAGTATATTATGTTTATGATGGTTGATTATGCTTTCATTCATGTACTTATTTGAGTGTCTTCCCTTACTATTATATTATTTGTTTGATAATTTGAATATGCTTCATTGTTTGTGGCCCTTGTGCCTTTGTTTGCCTCTTTAACATTTGAATATGTCATTGTTTTTGGTATGTTGACATAAATATGTCATTTCCTACTATTTGTATATTTGAATAAGTCATGCCACTTTGATTATGCAACATTTAAACATGCCCCTTGTTTGAGGTCTCCTTAGACCATTATCTTTTGACTTGGTTTTGAGTGCTTTTGTGTGTGTGTGTGTGTGTGTGTGTGTGTGTGTGTGTGTTTGGTTTCTTGTTTACCTTATATTATTGCTATCTAGAATTTTTTATGATATACATAATGTATCTTAGGACTTAGTGTAATAAAATTCTTCGTGCTTCAATGATATATCTACCTAGACTTGTTCTTTATATATGATACATGGTACATTCATAGTTTACATAGTTATCTTATCATTTAAGGTAAGTAACTACTAGTTTCTACTTTCCATCACCTCAAAAGGGGGATGTATCAGTTGGGGCATGCCATAGAGGCATGAATTCCACATTTCTTCACATATTCATATTCCAATAGGGGCATGTTTTGAAAACATGTTTTTCACATTTATCATAGTTTCAGATTCATTGGGGGCATATTTGGAAACATGTTCTCCACACTTATTCAATATTCATACTCATATTACAATGGGATCATGTTTTGGAAACATGTCCTCCACATTCGTACTTATTTTAGTTTTCATATTTCGTAATATATAATGAGGTCATGTTATGATAAACATGTCCTACAAACACAATTTGTAAATTGGCCAAATTGCACAATTATATTATTTAGATACACATTTGTGGAATAATTTTATACATTCGTACCATTATTATACATGATTTTAGCATGAGACATATTTAAAGTGCATATGCTATGCAATGTGTAACTAATTTTGCAAAATCAAATTAGTTTCAGATTTCAAACAGTTTTATAGACCTATTTTCTAACTTCTTGGACACTTGAATCTCAATAAAATGCCTACATTGATGTAAGTGTCATATTCTGACATAAGTATCCAGTGCCCTAAAATCATCTAATTTATAAATGAAATGTAATCTTATGGTCAGTATAAATGATTTAATGTGATATATTCTCCAAAGGGATTGGTATAAATATAGAATCAATCCTTATTCATTCCTCACCTAACAACTTCTTACCTAACATAGACCAAAAAACACTCAATCAAGCACCAAAGTGACCAAATCTTCTTTATTTTCTCTTATTTACATATCAATCATAGGGAAAACACATATACCAGTTTGAAGTACTTAAGGAGCATTACATGAGCCACATTTGTCAAGTTATAATCTAGGTCACTCTATGTACTTGCTTATCATATATTTCATGATTCACACACAAACCAACACATAAGGGATAAGTACATAACTATGAGGCCCTCTTCATAGTATTAGCTATGTATGCAGTGCTCATTAACATGGGGTATTTAGGGTAGCTCGACACTGTGTACCCACTAACCTATTTTTCTCATAGCCATTATGAAGATGAAAAACTAGTGTTTTTTTATTTGACATGAAATGACAGTCTTTGATCTAGATATAAATGCACCAAAGTGAAGGTGACACAGAACCTAGAAATGTCTAGGTGGTCCCATTTAGTTTCAATAGGTATTATATACTAAACACTTGCATCATAGTTAGATAGTAGCATCAACACAATTATTTTGAGTTGATTCAAGTGTATGAAACAATAGAGGTACAATTTCCAAAATTAGGTGACTAATCCAAAATATATATCTAACCTAGTTTATCCCTATTCTAGATCTAGATCTATATTAACATTAGAACCAACTAAGTATCTTGTTTTCATTACCATTTAAATATATAGCATAGATATACTTTCTATTTTTAGCATATCTCAACATAATAAATTCAATATATGTTTATCTAAGATTTGAAATTAATTGACCTACTTTAGAGATAGTCTACCATCCTTGTGCCCTAGGATATCTCCACCCCTTTAACCTTCGATTCCTTAATCTAGATTTTAGGGTTAAATAAAAATCAAATGTTTTAAAACACCTTGTGATAAGTATAATTAAATCGAATTATAAAACTAGCAAATCAAAATCTAATGAAAGAATATTAACTATTAACAACAAAAAATAATTACTTGTTTATTGTCTATGATCCAACTACGTGAAACTAAAAAGTGGCTAGAATTAATCAACATATCTGACTATGATTATGAAAACTAAAATTAGAAGTGTAACTATTCAAGGTTAAGATTGATAGAAAGGAGGTATGATCAATTAACACTATTGTCCTCTATCAATCAATTTTATCCTTTATGGAAATATAAGAGACTCAAGACATAGTCATCTATAACTGCTAGAAACATGAGTACATGCCCAAATTTGACTTTCATTTTCACATGAAAGACCTATAAATATATTCCTCAATGTTGAAATCCTTATAGGTTTTTTTAATATTTTAAAACTTAAAAAAAGATAAGAGGGAATGTAATGTGTTGAGTTGAGCCCAATCACTCTGTAATGATTAATCACTACATATGCATCCAATAATCTAAAGAGGGAAATCAATCCCACGTAATTATCCCACTTAGATTGATCTATGTAATTTTGATCTTTTTTATACATGAATGCATCTAGAGATGGTTTGAATAGTTAATAATAATATTTTTATTGAATTGGATAAAATAGGATCTTCACTTGGATAATGACTAATTGAAATGATTAGAATCAAATTTGGGATTAATAATGCATTTTAGCTTAGTGTGAAATACTGTAAGTTTATGTCAATATTAAAAATTCTAAGTGATAGAATAAGTGACTTGCATGATCTATTATAGCACTCCAAAAGGGGATAGGCTCACACTACTTGTTTAACCCTAAATTTAGATATGTGTGGTATATAGGGTTAAAGGATATTATATTAGATATTTTACAAGGATGATGAACTAACCTAGTGAACATGACAATTAAAATAAACTTGGATAAATACTATTATGAAGTTATACAACTGATATTACTAAAAAGAGTAAAGTATAACTATTGAAAGATATTAAAATAAATAGGGAACAATGATACTTAGTTTATCATGTTCATACAGGTCTAATGTATAACATGCTAAAATTAGACTAGAAGATCTTAAAATATTCGTCAGATTATAGGAATATTATTTCTATGACATAGTATATTTTCATCAGATCTAGATAGTTTGATCGATGTTGGTGTCTGATTTCAACTTAGGTATCTTGTACGTAATATTGATTAGATCCAGATATAAGTAACTGGATCTTTATTTTGTTGTATTTATTTTAATATCTTTAGATTTCATACATAGGTTGTTACTCTTTGTTAAATGATCAAGCCTTATCCTTTTCATCCTTTAAGTGGCTATGAAAAAATGGGTTAGTGGGATCATGGTGTTGAGATACCCCAATGACCCCTCTATCAATGGGCATTTCCTATATAACTAATACTCTAAAGAGGGCCTCAAACTTATGTAGTTCTCCCCTGATTTTTAGCTTGTGCATGTACAAAGATGAAATGTATGATAAGCATAAACATGTAGTGACTTAGCTTATATATCGGTAAAAATGCCTCATGTGATGCTATTTAAATGTTTCAAACTTGTGGAAATAATGTTCCTATGAGTAATATGGAAATAGGGACAAATAGGGTAGGTTTGCTCACTTGAATGCTTGATTGAGTGCTTCTTGATGTATTTCCTTATGAGTTTTATGTGATTTATAGATGATGAATGAATGAGGGTTGATATTGTAGATGTACCAATCCATTTTAAAAATATATTACACTAAATCACTTAGGTTGACCTTTAGGATACATTTTTTTTGTAAATTGGATGAATTTTGGGCATTGCAAGAAAAGTGGACATTTACATCAATGCAGGTGTCCATTATTTAAACCTAAAAATATAGATTAGAGAATCTAGGTTTAAAGGAGATAGAGATAGACTAGATTACAAGGGAGATAAACTATCTCTATAATAGGCCAATTAAATACTAAACTCAAATATAACATATGTTAAATTCATTAAATTGAGATAATCTAAAAATAATAAGTACAACTATGTTAGTCATGGAAACGATAAATAAATATTGTATTTAACTGGTTCTAATGCTAACATAGTTCTATATTTGAAATAAGAAGGAAGTAAACTAGAAGAATATTTTATAACAGTTACTAAATTTTAGATTGGGTGCCTTTGGAGCTGTAGACACTTACATCAACCTTGCATGGTTGTATCAATGTTAATTTCTAAACTAGACATAGGTGCTTTGTATAAAATGCTTGATGTAAAAGGATGTGACCACTTGGATGCTTCTAAATTTATCTTCACTGTCACTCTAGTGTATTTAGATTAGCATCATGGACTATTTCTCCACATGTAATTACAAAACCCTAGTTCTTCATCTTCATATTGACTTTAACAAAAATGGGTTAGTAGGCACATGATGTTGAGATAACCCCAAATACCCCTCTATCAATGAACACTATATACATATCTAATGCTTTGAAGTGGGCCTCAAACCAATGTAGTTCTCACCTATGTGCTAGTTTGTATGTTAATAGTGAAATATGTGGAAAGCAAGTACAATAATGACTTAGCTTGTAGCTTAGAAAATATATCTTTTGGGTTTCTCCTTCAGTACTTCAAACTTGTGTATGTGTTATCCCTATGATTGATATGAAAATAGGATAAAATAGGGAAGATTTTATTTATTGATTGTTTGATTGAATACGATAAGTTGCCTTAGGTAATTTTCAAATTAGATGACTTTAGGGCACTAAACACTTACATCAGAGTAAGATACCTACATCGATGTAAATGTCAATTTAGGATTCTAGTGTTTAGGAATAGGTAAGTAGGTATATGATCATAAATTGTAGAGGTATAATATAATCAATTTTCAAGCATTCTAGGCAAGATAGCAAGTCTATATCATCAACATAAGACTAATCAAACCAAGAGATAGGTCAAGGGGCACAATATAGAGTAGATGTGAGACATATGAAAATAGAAAAGGTCCAAAACTAAGAGAAAAAACCAAGGTCTAAGTTTTCTAAGTGTAAAATATTGATGTGCTATATAATCCATAAATATCATTTACATTTTCCCTACCTTTAATCTAGTGATAAAATTATTGGTTTAAAGGAGAATAAATGAGTACTTGGGTGTGTATAACACACTTTGCCTTTGTTTGAGTCCATCTTGAGTAATTTTTTGGTGACTAACCTCCAACCAAGAGCATGTTATAGTATATAATGAATGTATATAATATAAAATTAAAGGCATTTGAAATGATTAAAATTGAAAGAGCAAGGTTTAGGAGTACACATGTGTATTGATACAACTAGCTTGCCTATTGGAAACTTGATTTGAAATATGTATCATTATGAATAATTGAAACTAAGATTAGGAAAAATATATAAATCCATGAAGTACATATATCTAAGTAAATAGAGAGATATTAGAAGGCACATGCCCCTAACCTTGGAGAAAAGGTGAGTTACCACCTAGTAGATGAGATTAGCTCAACCATACAACCCAATCATACTTATAACTTGGTGAACATGAGTGAACTAAGTTAACTCATACTATCAAACTAGTGAGGTTAGATGATGCAATTGATTCCAACCTAAAAACTTGATAAGATCAAGTGATTTAATCACCTCAACCACATAAAAAGTAAACCAACTACTACAATAGATTGGCTCAATATAGTCCATAATAGTTTGATGTAGTGGGTAATGGTATTCCTTGAGAGTGTTTTGAAATTAGAAACTAATTTGGATTTTGTAATATTAGGTGTACATTACATAGACCTTAGTTATGTCTCATGCTGAAACTATGGATAAAAATGGTACAAATGTATATAATTCTTCCACAACTGTGAATCTAGATTATATAATTGTGTGCTTTGGCCAATTCATAAATTATGTAAGTGTGGATAACATGATTCTAGATCATGCCCTCACTATATATAGAGAAATATGAAAATTTATATAAGTTCCAACGTAAAGGACATGTTATCAAAACATGTCCCCCATTGAATATAGGTATGTCAAATATTGAATAAGTGTGGAGAATATGATTCCAAAGCATCTCCCACTGAATCTAAAAACTAATATAAGTGTCAATATGAAGGACATGTTTCCAAAACATGCCCCACTAAATTTGGGTATGTCAAATATTAAATAATTGGGGAGAATTGCTTCCAAATGATGCCCCCACTAAATCTAAAAATTATGCCAAATGTGGAGAATGTGCCTCTATGACATGCCCCCACTAATATGTACCTCATTTGAGGTGAGGGAATAATATGAATCAATAGTTACCTAACCTCAAAAGGATAAGACAATTGTATTATCTATGAATGGAACCATGTAACAGATAGAAAAAAATGTTTAGGTAAATGTAACATTGAAGCACATAGAATAATGTGATCACATGAAGGCCTAAGATGCATGATAAAGATCATGGCAACATCTAGATAGTAACAGTACAAGATCAACAAGCAAGAAAGCACACACACAAGAGCACTCAAAAGCAATTCAACATAAAATGGTCCTAAGAGATGACAAACAAGGGGCATGTTCAATTTATTTATAATTAAAGGGATATGACTTAGTTAAATGTCCATAAAAATAAGGATGACATATT